>CALZFC010000056.1:1295000-1300000 GCA_945643635.1 Allodiplogaster sudhausi
CTCTCCCTTACAACTCAGTCTGCGCAACCTTCCCAAAGTGCAACTGCCCACGTTTTTCCTTGCGTAATTCATCGATTCTTTCGGCAGCATAATCGGACTCGATTTCAGTTAGGGCCATTCTACTCGGGCCAGCTCGAGGCAGGAAAGAAGCGAAAGAAGAGAAAAGATCACAACTGGCAGAGACAGAGAGAGAGAGGGGGGCAGAGAGAGAGAGAGAGAGAGAGAGAGAGAGAGAGAAATAGAAAGAGTAGTGAAGAGATAAAGGAAGGGATCAGTCTGGGAGAGCTTCACCATCCATGCCGACGACACTGTACACGGTGGAGCAACTCGAGCTGATCCGCCGTCTCAAACAGACTGGTATCTCCGTCGATGCTGTTGTTGAGGTCGCTCTTTTCTCTTTCTTTCTCTCTCTCTATCTCTCCCTTTCTCCTTCTCTCTCTTTTCAATCTCTCCCTCTCCTTTTTATCTCTCTCTCCATCTCTCTCTCTCTCTCTCTCTTTCTCTCTCTCTCTCTCTCTCTCTCTCTCTCGTTCACTCTAGTTCTCTCTTTCTCTATCTTTTCCTTGCTTGAGGCGTTCCATGAGATGAGTAGCATGGAGTCTGAGTTGGACGCTGCGTCTGCGTCTGCCCGTCTGGCGGCGGCCTCTCTGCTCGCGGCGCCTCCTCCTGTGCCCCCTCCTGATTCGACTGCCGCCGAGTTGTTCCTGGCTGGGCTACAGGCTCAGTCGCCCGTGGCCGTGCCAGTGACCCTCTGCGCCTCTCCCTGTCTGCCTCCTCCTTGCTCCGCTTCTTCATCTTCCTCCTCTGCTTCTCTGCCCTCTCTCTCCATCCAGACTGTTCCTTTCGCGTCTACAGCCTCCGCTACTATCTCTTCTCAAACTGAACACGAGGCTAGTTCTCGTCTATGTTTTGCACAGGATGAGACAAACCAAATAACATCTGCCAAATCATTCCGATTACATCCGATATTCCATGAAGGAAAATAGCTGATCAAACAAGACAAAGCTGGGCAAATCATGGAGGATCTACATATCTTTCATTCTTTCTTTTCATTTTTTCTTTCCTTTTTTACTCGATTGTTTTTTAACATGAAAGTTTTCTCGTTTTTTTGCCTTTTAAGAAGTGTTTTTTTCTTGTTCCTTCATGCAGCTTTCCCTTCCTCTAACCATGGTTCAGCTTCAGTCACAACTGAAGGTCTTGCTAGTCAAAGTGATAAGAAAGATGTCTGAGCTAAGAAAGAGTTGCTATAGACTCTAGTCTTAATTGTAAGCTGTGAATGAAAGAGCAGCGAGATTGGTACACACTAGACAACGGCTACAGTAGTCTCAGACAAGGTTGGCTCTCGCGGATCTCTCCTTCCTGGTGGTGCACACTCTCTATCGTGCACGCACCACTACTCTCTCTCTCTCTCTCTCTCGATCTCTCTCTCTCTTGTTCTTTCTTACTCTCTCCCTCATTCTTTCTTGCACTCTCTCTCTCTCTCTCCGTGTGCTCTTCTTTAACAGTTTAAATTCCTTTATCTGTCTCTCTGTTTCTCTCTCATTCTCATTCTCTTTTTCTTCTTTTTTTTTCATTTTTTCTCTTTCTTTGTCTTTTTTTTTCTTTTTTTTTCTCTTTCTTTTTGTTTTCATCTATCTTTTTCCTTTTTCTTTCTCTCTCTCTCTCTCTCTCTCTCTCTCTCTCTCTCTCTCTCTCTCCTCTCTTACTCTTTCTGCGACGCTTTCTTTTTCTCTTTCTCTCTCTCTCTCTCTTCTCTTTCTCTTTCTCTCTCTCTCTTTCTCTTTCTCTTTCTCTTTCTCTTTCTCTTTCTCTTTCTCTTTCTCTTTCTCTTTCTCTTTCTCTTTCTCTTTCTCTTTCTCTTTCTCTTTCTCTTTCTCTTTCTCTTTCTCTTTCTCTTCTCTTTCTCTTTCTCTTTCTCTTTCCTACGCTCTCTCTATCCCTTCCTCCCGCCAATGCTCCTTTTCTACATCGCTACATATGTTTTCCATTTCGTTCTGTTCTGTATTTTCTGTATTCTATATAACAACCTGCTGCGGTAGTTGCAATAGCATTAGTTGGTTATTTCTTATCGGAGCAAGGAAAAAAACACATTTCGTGGTAACAAATGATAGTTTACTATTTAATTAGCCAAATAAGACATTAGATTGAATTCTATATTTAAAAAAAGAGACAGAATACAAATATGATGAAAATGCATGCACAGAGGTTTTTAGTTTATTTAATGTTTAGAATGTGAGAGTGCGAAGTCAAAAGACTCCGATGCGAGAAATCACAACTCTGGACGACCCGGCTGAGTTGGAGGAGTTCATGGAGCAAGGAGAGGAGGGATGCATAGCAGACATGAGGCAGTTCATCATTCACTACTCTCTCAGACAGACAACTGTGGCGATGATGACAGGTACGGCCTGAGAGTACAAGAATTGGATAAACATCATTCAAATAAAATCTCTCTTTACCATTTACTTACTTTTTTAAAATCTCTACTGTACTTTCTATATGTCCTATACTCGTTCACTGTTTCTGTCTGTCTGTCTCTCTCTCTCTCTTTCTCTCAATATCTCTTTCTTTTTTCTCTCTCTCTCAATATCTCTTTCTCCTCTTTCTCTTTCTCTCTCTCTCTCTCTCTCTCTCTCTCTCATCTCTCTCTCTCTCTCTCTCTCTCTATATATATATATATATATATATATATATATATATATATTTCTCTCCCTTTCTCCCTCTTTCCCTCTCTCTCTCTCTCTCTCCCCTCTCTATACCTCTCTATGAAACAAATTGCAGGAGTCTCTCAGCCGTACATCTCGAAGCTGCTAAATGGTAACCATCGCGAGCTTTCTCTTCGTTGCCGCAAGAACATTTACTCTTGGTATCTGAACTGTCGACGCCACCCAGAAAAGCTTTGTCAGTCGTCCCAGTCGTCGTCTCCTCTCTCCCTTTCATTCTCTCTATCTCCCTCTCTTTCTTTCTTGCTCTCGTTTCTCTTTCTCTGTATCCTCTAGCTCTCTTTCTCTGCTTCTCTATTTCTCTCTCTCCCTCCATTCTCTTTCTCTCCCTCCATTCTCTTTCTCTCTCTCTCTCCCTCTCTCCCTTCATTCTCTCTCTCTCTCTCTCTCTCTCTCTCGCTGGTTTCAGCCGTCTTTCTTGCTGACCCCTCGTCCCGTCTGGAGACAAACGGAGAAGGCGAGCTTCTTCCTCAAAAGAGAGAGCGTTATGTTTTCCGTCCGATTCTTCTTCGTCTTCTCGAGAATTTCTTCGCCGAAACTCCTTTTCCTGATCTCAGCAGGTCATCAGCAGTTTTTTTTATTTAATTTGATTTACCTCAAAACTCTCTAAAATAGTTCTTCCGATGTGTTTTCCAATGCTTCATACTTACCGGTAGCTGTCCTCTTAATTATATGTAGATGAATATGCTTTTTGGGTTTCGTTTTATTCTGAAAAATTAACGTACATGTTTGCAAGTTTAGGCGAATTGAAATAGCTACGGCCTGTAACCACGCGCTGCAACAAGAAAAGAAGGGGGTCGGACTACTGCCCAAGGAAGTTGTTTCCCCTCAGGTCAGCTCTTTTCTCTCTCCTTTCTTTCGATATCTCTAACTTTCAATTCTCTTCATCTCCTTTTGCAGCTGTCTTTCTTTCGATATCTCTCCCTCTCAATTCTCTTCAGGTGGTTGCGAATTGGTTCGCGAACAAGCGGAAAGAGCTACGCAGAAGATCGGTCGACCCCACGGGCACGTCTTCAGCCTCAGGGGCTGCCGCAATCTCTTCTCCGGAGAGCAGCGAGACTTCTCCTTCTCCTTCCAGAGAGGAGAAGACGACTACCACTCCTCTCTCCCTCACTCTCTCTTTACCTCATCCACAACTCTCTATCTTCGAGGCTCTCGGCATCCAGCCTTTCATTTCGAATACCATCAAGGAAGAGTAAAAATAGTCACTCATTTTGGATAGATAATAATAAGTCTAAAACAGCGTTTATCCGTGCGTTCCCAGAGAGGAAAGCTCATGCTTCAGTCCCACGTCTCTTCATTCAAAGTTTCGCTTGTTATTGCTTGCCTTTTTGACCCTGGCTTTCGGTGATTTCAATGCAAAATGGCATGAACGGGTGTCTCTTCTTCTCTGCTTCTCTTCGCCATTTCGATCATCGCGTCTCATTTCATTCCTCTTTTTGTCGCCGTATAATGCGGCCATTTTTTCGATTTTTTTTTCGCTCTTAATTTTTGTCTTTGTCAAATTATTTATGCTTTCCTTTTGCTCAAAGTTGCATGAAGAGCTCTGACTGGACATGTGATTGGCGGCAATGACACTATACACGCTGCTTAGAGCATGTCAGATCCCTTCCAAAGGGTGGATCTGGGCAAGAAGAGAAGAGATGAAAGAAAAGATGGAGAGGGAGAGAGAGAGAGAGAGAGTGAGAGAGAATAGAGAGAGAAGAGAGAAGAGAGCAAAGTGCAGGGAGGGACGTTTAGCAAGTGAAGATTACTGTGAACCGATTCATTTTATGTGATGTGAAGGAGAAAAGGAGACTAGTATGATGAGATATTTATAGTGGAGAGGGAAAGAGATGATAGAAAAGGAAACATAAAGAACATTGACAGATATGAGGGGAAGGTTCGGAAAAGAGTTGCAAAGGGAGGTTATAGAAAATGGAAGAATGAGAGAACGAGACAGAGAAGGAGTGTGTTTGAGAGGAAGGGCCTAGACGAGAACAGAAGCGGAGGACCAAATAAAGGCTGCAGAGTCAGGTGTATAATGTAAAGCGATTGCTATGTATATGAATATACTCGATGAAAGTGCCCAACGCGGATTTTTGTGACGATGAGATGAGAACCGGTTCAGTGATGAGGACGGCCAAAAAGAGAGATTGAGAGAGATACAGAGGGAGGGAAAGACGGAAAGAGAGAGAGGTAAAGAGAGAGAGAGAGAGAGAGAGAGAGAGAGAGAGAGAAAGAAATATAGACATGTGTGAATTGATATGAAAAAGAAAGGCAGTTCGTTAATTAGAAGTA
>CALZFC010000056.1:1305000-1442500 GCA_945643635.1 Allodiplogaster sudhausi
CAGCAATGGCCAAAAGCTCAAGATTCGAAGAAGCCAAAAGTGCACAAAGGGGAAAGGAAGAAAAGGCTGCAAGTGAATTCGAAACAAAGAGAGATTAGATGGGCTCCATCCAAAGAAGATGAATAAAGAGAAAAGAACTTGACGAGCCTGTGGTTTTCGATTAAGTTCCTCTTGTCTCTTCCTCTGGTAATCGTCATCAAAAGTGAGAGCAGCCACTCCTTTGCCCACAGTTCCCGTTATACGGCCAACAGCTCCAGCTGCACCTCCAATGGTGTGGCCAACCAGGGATTGCACTCCCAACGCCATTCCAGATACGAACTCCTCCGGACCCTATAGACATTCTAAAGATGAGGAGGGTCGATTGGGAAGGGGACTGACCGCGATGGCTCCTTGGAATGGCTGGTAGAACAAGTCTTCCACTCCGGCTGAGAGATCTCGCACGAGTCCGAAAGGGTTTCCGATGATGTCTAAGCCAAGCACTAACACGTACAACTGCTTGATTGCCTGCACAAGAAACACTTTCCTTCCGTTATTCTAAATTCCTGCCAAGTTCTCCCTAGCCGACCTGCTTAGTGTAGTGAGAAATAACTTCCCCGTTCAGCTGGTCATTGCTGTAGAAAACGCATTTCCGTTCGAAATAGGCCAATCTGAATGAGTAGAGGATGAAATGAACAGAAGCTAAGGAATGGCCATACTTGAAGACGACATCTTGCAGTTCAGTCAGAGTGACACCCACGCTCTTCAGCAGAACCGACACGAACTGGGATTGGATTGGCATGGGGGCCGAGGAGACTTCTCTAGAAGTGCCCCCTTGAGAGAACGACAGGTGGATCTGCAAACAGTCAACTTCTCATTGCTCAACCTAATTACATTACGCCCGTTTCTGTATTCACCAGAGAAGAAAAGAGATGGCATTACCATGAGAGGAGAAATGTGAAGCAGCTGGTAGAATGACTTGGGTCGCTGCACTTTCCACGACTGAGCCAGATCCTCCAGCTTCGTTTCGGTCAGTTTCATATCAGCTTCGAATGCCTCTTTCTGAATGCCCACTTCTTAGGACAATATATTGTAATAAAAAGAAAAGATGCACAAGGAAGAAAAAAATGACTAACATCGTATGCCTTGGCCTCGTTCTCTGTTGCAACGAGCAGAAGAAGGGCATTGATGAGTCCCTGGTCAACGCGAACAGCAAACTCTTGCATCAACAGCTTCAGGTACTCGATCTGCACACGAAATCAAACCACATTCCAAAGACAATTATTCTGATGGTGAGGAGCGAGAGAGAGAGAGAGGGAAATGAAAAAAGAGAGACAGCGAGAGAAATGGAGAGAGAGAGAAAGAGAGCGCATAAGAGAGCGGGAAAGAGAGAAAGAGAAAGGAGCGCGAAATCGAGAGGCTAGGAAGAACAAGTGACTCGAACCTCAACGACGCTGCTGTGCTCAGATTCTCGTTTTACGAGAGATACTTCAACAAATGGCTTCGGAGCTGAAAATACATGGTGATAAGAAAAGATTGATTTGGAGAGAGAGAGAAGTCTGGCTGACCATTGTCGGCAACGACTGATTTCGGTGGAGGCACAACAGAAAGAACGCAAGGAAAGACGCATGCGTCAAGCTGCAATTCATTCTTTCTTAACTAAGTCATTCATTTCTTTCTCTTTCACGATCTTTCTTTCCATTGATTTCCTATTTAGCCAGACCTGGTTGTCAATCTGGAGGTGGTTCAGCTTGAGATGAATGTTGGTGCGTTCCTTGCTCTTCCCGTAAAGTACCCAGATTCCTCTCTCGAAACATCTCCGAATCTTCACTTCTTTTTTCTTCTTCTGCATCACCATGTTGGTAAAGTCCACTTTGAAGACTTCAACGTCGGCCCACTTTAATGATTGGATATCAATAATCATTCCTATAGGACTACAAATATAGAAAAAAAAAATGTAAATATGTAAATAGAATGCCTGAGAGGAGCCGTCAGGAGTAAGAAGGTGGGCTTGGTACTTTGCTTCGAGGGCTTCCATCAATTTGACAGAGAACGGCTTGAATCTGCCAGCCTTCGCTTCTTCCTCCCACAAAATCGCCGATGAGAAAATACCCATGAACAGGATCTAGAATAAACACAGTCATATGTACGGACGGATGAAAAAGACAGAAGAAGACAAAGAGAACCTCTCTGCCGATGTTGTTGTCGACAACTGAGAGGCCGATTCCATTGAGAGAGATCTCAGCTTGCATCTTCACCTCAAGACAGTTCTGTATGTGGGGTAGATGTCTCAGCTCCAATAGTATCCGTATCCCAACTACCAACTATGTCTCAGCACGAACTAGGTAATCCGCACAGCCACTGTATATCTGTGTCACGTCATGACAAACCTGGTCCGTCTCCCAGCTACCGTATGCCTTTTTCGCGATATCCGTGTCAGATGCGAAGAGAAGAGTTCTCTGCCGGCCATTCAAGAAGGATGCCACGTAGATTGATCTTAATCCGTATTCCTATCCAGTCAACGAATCAATGCAACAATTATAATAAAACCGCCCCTACCAGAAATTATTCTTATTTATAAACACGCGTATGTCCCCTTACTTACCTGTTCTTTCGCTTAGAATTCGGAGTCATCGTGAAGTAGCGAGACTGGTCGAGTGTGTCTTCGTTCTAAAATCTTTATTTTTTTTAAATCGAAAGCCAGCCATACTATGTACTCATTTCATATATTTCACATGTCGAATGCCTAACTTTGTCTTCTCCGACACTGATTTCGAGAATGCGATTCTTGGTGAGGTCTGCCCAAGTGAACATGACAGTCTGGTGGGCACCGACTTTGACTTCCTTGTGTCCTTTCTGGTTAATCACCACATCGTACTGAAATCATTCCATCTTTTCGTCTTCTTCTGCTTCTTCATCTCTCTCTCTCTCTTTCTCTCTCTCTCTCACTCTCTTTCTCTCTCTCTTTCTCTGCTTCAATTTAGTCTGTCTCCTGACCTTGGTATGGTTGATAACGTGAGCGGGAGCTTGTCCGGGTGAGAATGGCGTCAAATGGACAACGCAAGATGACTCCCCAACTGTTGTTGACACACTCACTGCAAATTAAATGCACTCTAGGACTAAACGAAAAAAAAAACAGAAAGCTAAAAAAAGGCAGATAGACGAAAGAGAGAAATGAGATAGATAGAGAGAGAGAGAGAGAGAGAGAGAGAGAGAGAGAGACGCAGAACGGAACCTCCACAGGTGTCGTCGTTGATGTGAGCAAAGGTGTCGATGCTCTCAGTGATGGGGAAGAGCAGCGATTCCTCCTTCGATCCAACGTAGCGAGCCGAAAGTAACTTCCTCTTTGCTGGCTGACGGGGGTAGAGGCCAACGCACTGGAGAAGAAGAGTGAAATGGTCGCGAGAAGAAGGAAAAGGGATAGAAACCGTGGAAGCGGGCACTTTCAGCCACTCGTCACAGCCGTGTTCTCGCACTTCCATGTCGATTCTCCCGCAGTTAGAAACAAGATAAAAGGGAGAGAAAGTGACCACTTTAGTCAAGGCAGAGCTGCACACTCGGATGTCCACCGACAACTGCAATCATCATTCTCATATTCTTTCACTGTCTTCCATGTAAGAATGCAGACTGACATCATACTCCCGATTCTCGCTCTTGCATGTTATGCGTGCTGCATTTCCCGCCGTGTCCAGAGGGAAAGAATCTGACCACGCACTGTCGCCGACAGCCACACGAGCCTGAATCAGGGAGAGAGAAGACGAATGAAGATGGAAGACAGTACCTTCTTCTTCGTCGCGAGATTCTCTGATGGATACGGTAGGATGATTGGATTGTTGTCGGCCTTGTGCAGAAGAGAGAAATCGGCCTGAATCGAAGCGATTCCGACTGCCATCAAGAAGTCACAACGGAAACTACGAGAATGGTCGAAACAAAGAGCACGAGAACGTCGTGGGTGAGAAATGACCAAGAAGCGTGCATTCCAAGCACGCAGAGAGAGAAAAGACATTAGGCAGAGAAAGACACCCATTCATCTCTAAGTACAAACACATGAGATATTCGAAGCAGTGGACAACGGGGAGATTGGAACGATACGAGTGAACTGTGAATTCATTCCATATTCACTTTACATTTTAATGTGGTTAATGAACCTCTTTTTCTCCATTTGAACACTACCAAAATAAAATAGATGCTAGCGCCCAGCCCAGAGGCCCTGAAACCAGATGATCATTAGTATAATTAAATAGGATCCTTCCCTTCAGCAAAAAAAACAACAACCAAGACTACATCATGCGAGCAAAAATATAGCGGACAGGACATGCCAGTAAAGCTGGTTAGTCTCTCCTTCCCTTTCTCTTCTCGCTTTCTGTGTTCTCTCTCTCTCACTCACTCCTCTCTCACACACTTTCTCTCTCTCACTTTCTCTCTCTCTCACTCACTCCATCTCTCTCACTCACTCTCTCTCTCTCTCTCTCTCTCTCTCTGTCTCTCTCACTCACTCCCTCTCAAAGCAGTATACCGAGGCTACCTCGTCAGCAGCTTTGCTTTTCTTGCATGGGACACAACGACCAGCCGAGGCTTCCAGAAAACCAGCACTGCATTCCTAAACGGTCAAGAGACCACTCGGCGGTCATGAAACCGGAAAAAGAGAATGAAGGGAGAGGGAGAGAGACGGCGCGGGAGGTAAAGTAGACCAAAACAGGACATGACATGCTGAATTACAGGTAAATCCCCGCCAAAATAGAGACCAGAAGATAAAAAAAATTAAAGGAATTAATTATATAACAGTTTAAAAGGGAGAAATCAAGGATATGGATACTGAAGACACCAGGGCAAATAGCAAAATTATGTTTGGAGAAAATAATCTGCAGTTCATCTATAAAAGTCTATATAAGTATGACATACATACTGAATTATAAACATGGAAAAGGTATCCCAATGTCTAATGTCTAAAGTCCAATGTCTAAAGGAGAGACCGGAAAAGAAAGAATAGAAAGCGTTGGTAATGTAAAAGATGAAAAAGAAACCATGTGCTTGAGGATATGACTCGTGTTGTTGACGACCCAGAAAGGAGCATAGAGAGCAACTCTCTCAGCTCCGCCCACTCGACTCCACGACAGACCCAGCAGCTGCAACCCATACATTCACTACCAGGAACCAAGTGCTCTGCCAGGATATCTAGCCAAGGGGGCTGATTTATTGAAGTGATCTGCTGCAAAGAATGAAACTGACAAGCTCCGACTGAGTTGCTGTCGGGTTTTCAGCAAGCAGCTTCACAGTCTTGAGTTCAGAACTCGATGAGCTCAATTTCGTGTCCAGGATGTACTTCTCCCCAAGGTGAGTCAACTCAAAAGAAACCACTAGCAAAGTGACTTAGACGTCAGATTAATGAATGAGTTATATAAATAAGAAATACAAACCGTGAGACGCAGCGGGTGGCCGGGAACAATGTTAAGAACTCTCGACTCTCCGCCATCAATTCTCACTGATTCCTACAAGAGAATTGCCATGCTTACCCTTTTCTTTGCATCTGGTGATGATATGGTAATAAGCATTGAATCAAAGCCACACAATCTACCGTAACCAGACTAACAGGCAATTCGAAGCTCAAAGGAGTAGGCAGCAGATTCTGGAATTGAAGCGGAGGATGGAGATGGATGACGTAGCCCTTCGAGGTGTCGTCGCCTTCAACTAATTCAAGGATTAAGGAAGAAGAAAAAGAAAAACATACCGAAGTGGCAGATCTCCTCAGTCGCGACAGCTTCAACGAAGAGAGGAGAACCTCCACTCGACGATGGGCAAGTCAGCATTTGACGGAATTCACCATTCAACTTTCGCCAATGGATCACTTCGTCGGAGATCTCCCAAGCTCTTAAGACAGATGTAAATAAACTAAATGATGCAAATATTAAACAATTATGAGGCGAGAGAAAGAAGGGATCGAGACTGACTCTGGCTTAATGCAAATCGCGCCACCCTGGGAATAGAGAGGTTCTATGGGAAGATTGATCATTTCTCCCTTCTCCAGATTTGCGCAGTTACCAAGTTGATGATTCGGACCGCAGAGAACCTATGTATGAAATCGTATAATGAGAGATAGCCGGGAAGAAAAAAAAAAGCACAAACTTCGACGTGTCCTTCGAGGTGAGAAATGACCCTGATATGGGAGCGGAGAGTGAGCAGACGCCTGCCCCCTTCCACTCTCGTCTCGGCCATCACAAGCCACTCCTCCCGTGCTCCTGCTCCCGCCACTCGCAGTAACTGCCGTCCAGCACGACCAATCATCACTTCTTTCTTCTCTTCGTTCATCTCCAGTCTAGAGACGAGAGAACGAGAGAGTGCGAGAGAGAGAGAAAGAGAGAGTGTGAGAAAGTGAGAGAGAGCGTGAGACTGAGAGAGAGAGCGCGAGAGAGAGAGCGCGAGAGAGAGAGAGAGCGAGAGAGAGAGAGAGAGAGAGCGAGAGAGAGAGAGCGAGAGAGAGAGAGAGAAAGTCTAACATCATGTCAATCTGGTGTTCTTGTTGAGCAGGAGTGCCGAAGAGGTTAGTTACGGCAGTAGTCTTCTGAGCGACTTCGTTGAGATTGAGACGAATGAAGTCGCTGTTGGATGCATCGATGCCACTGTTCCCGCTTTCGACCTGCAACTCTTCTTTTCATTTACTAAATCTCTCGTTCGCTAATCAAGGGAAACAAACAATGAGTGCACGGGAGTTGTGGATCTTGATACGGTAGCCAGTGTCATTGAGGAGGAGAAGGGGCTCATTGCCAGGCAGGGCCAGGCCAGCCGGAGGGGCGATCTGCTTGGCTGCTCGGGTAAAGGACTGCAATGTAAAGAGGAGGAATAAGAAGACACGAGGAGAAAGCAACCTCTGATAGGCGAGTGGATAAGTCGAGCAGAGACGTAGTGACCGTGACATTCAGAGCGTTCTCTGCTTCCACCTTCACGAAGAGATCGGCGCGAGTGTCGGCTGGGTCAAGCTTGTTTCGACCGGTCACCTTAACCAAACATACAGCTGCCAGAGAGAGAAAATACACAAGTACCTGAACAGTGTAAAATTTCCGTAACGCAGAAATAACTAAGATCCGATGGAAATTAATTGAGGAGACATAATATTATGAATAAGACTAAAAGAACGCAATATAAAGAGACTAACATTAAATCGCAAGCACCACGGTTCAAATTGGTTGAATCCTTCACAGGGCTCAATGAGGGGTTCCCAAACAGAAACGCCCTCGTTGAAGTAGCTCATCTGCAGAGAGAATTGGCCCTCCGCGCGAAGAGCTGAAGACCAGTTCCATGCCTTTGCCTGCAGTCGCATTCCCATCAACACAAGGGGAATCACGACCTACAAGAATTATAACTTGCCGAGAGGGAAAAGCCGAACCATGCAAACGAATAATCGAAAAAAAAACATCAATAAAGAAATGATCAGACATTGTTTTCGTCGCTCTCCAGAGTGAACGAAATGGAAGGGAAAGTGAGAGAAGCAGATTGAGAAGGGGAGGCGACCACTCCGCTGTCCTCCACGCCTTCCATGAATCCCTCCGTTGCCTCCTCGGCTACGGGCACAGAGAGGAACCAGAAGGAAGACTCGTTCAGAGTCTTCGGCTTCCAGTACTCTTTGAAGCGACGGACGCGGGCGGCGGACTGCGAAGAAGTCGACGGCCTCTCCGAATTGGCAGCCGCGAACTGAGTGTTGACTGCGGAGAGAAGACGGATGACTGAAGGAGCCATCCGCACTTCCAGGGGGGAGGCCTCCACAGACACCGCCATTTCTTTCGATTTCTTCTCTGATCTCATCTCCAGTCGAATGAAGGCATCGCGTAGAATCTGAAAACGTCTTCTTTTTCCAGAGATCGGAGAGTAGGAGAAGCGGCAGACTCACCTCGTAAGTCACTTCATTTCTTCTGTTAATTGCATAGTAGCTGCTGTAGATTCGGAGTCCCTCGACTCCTCCTTTCATGACCTCGACTTCCTCAGTCTTAAAAAATTCAAGTATGACTTCAAAGCTGTGTAAAGGCTTTCCTCAAATCACTGAAGCTCATCAATAATCATAGCCTAGGGAATAAAAAAGACCAAACAAATGAGAAAAGCACAAACAGGAATTGAATTGACGGCAACATTGAAAGTGAGAAGAAGAGCTTGCGAACTCTCCGGCTGAGTCGAGTCTTCCACGACGATGACCTCAAAGAGAATGAGTAGAAAGAATGAATGAGAAATGACTGTGCAACCTCGATGCCTTGGATAAGACAGTCGAGCGAGAGAGTTCCTTGAGGGGCTGCAGGGGGAGCTGCTTGGACAGCCAAGGGAGTGCTGCCCCCTCCTGCTGTCGCTGCCTTCTTCTTCTTCTCTGCCTCGGCCAGCTCCCTCTCCACTTGCTCTTCTGTCTTCTCGACTGTGAAGAAACGAGCAAGCATTCCGAGGAACTCGGGGCACAAGCAGATGAAGAACGCACACATATTCAGTTGCACTGCAGATCAAGGAGTACCATTAAGATGAAGGAAGAACAGAAAGATGAGAGGTTCACCGTGCTTGTCCTGAGTTGCATTCTGAGCAAAGTGCAGATTTATAAGATCGTGAGAGGCTCCCGCCTTCTCTCTTTTCTTCTCCATCAACTCGCGGATCTTGGTGCTCAGGCGGTCATCGTACATCGTGAAAGCGATCAACGACATCCGAACATCCATTGCATTGTCAGTTTTCATCTATAATCACACCACCAATTCCTCTCTCTCTCTCTCTCTCTTTCTCCTTCTCTCTCTCTCTTTCTCTCTCTCTCTATCTCTTTCTCCTTCTCTCTCTCTCTATCTCTCTCTCTCTCTCACCTGTGCATTGCAAGTGAGTTGTGTGAGAGAGAGCGTGGTAATTCCGGTGTCGTCATGAGCGAGAAGCATTGCCTTCAATTCGTCGAGTACGAAACGGACATCCAGTTGGACAGCAGAGGCCGCCTTCTCCTCTGCAGTCTTCACCTCCGGTGGACTCGCGGATGCATCGCCCACTCTGCAGGAAAGTGTTCTTGAATGAAGGAATGAAGAGAGAAATGTACCTGTCTCCGGGATGCGTTTGTTTTTCCTTCTCCACAGCGACAGCCGCTGACTGTTGTTGTTTGTGAAATTGGAGCGCGATCTTTTCTTCTTCTTCGGCCTCTTCGTCCTCTCCCTTCTCAGCCAGATTGCCATTGAGAGTGTTGATGATGGTTGCGTAGTCAGTCTGCGACAGCTTCACCACCACAGACGAAAGGTGGACATCAACAGCTGCTTGTGCTCGCTCAACACAAATAAAATAAAATAGGGCAAGATCAGAAGGTAAAGACCACTTAAAAAGAAACCATGTCAAATAAAAGACACATACCATTTTCGAGGCGCTCCATGACAGGTTTCGGTCAAGTTTGACTGCGAATGTTATTGGTTCAAGAATGTGTTTCTTGCTAACTATTCTTTCGCATTTTTCGTCCATCGTTCCACTAAAGGAGTATGCTTAGGAAGCGATGAGAGAGAGAGAGAGAGATAAGAGGGAGAGAGAGAGAGCAAGTTGAAAACGAAAAGTAATTCTTACATGGCACAGTTGACTTCAGACATCTGCACTTCCATGATATCCAGAACAACTTCGTTCGACTTTCTATCTGACTCTATCGCATTCTTGACGATGAGTGAACCTATTCCAAGTTATCCATGGTTTACAAGATGGAAGACGCTTGGACAACAACGGCCATGAAAAAGCAAGGAAAGACTGAAAAAGAACTACCGAGATCAACGTAGATGATGTCAGTGGAAGTGGAGAGCCGGGGGACAATGATAACAGGGGCATCCAAGTGGACATCGAGGAGCATACGAGGGGGCCGCTCTTCCAGAACCTTCTTCATATCAGCTGCTGCCTTAATGCTTGGGACAATAAGCTATACAATCGAGATGTGTACTTGAAAGAGACAGATACAGAGAGAAAGAGACAGATTGAGAAAAGATTGAAGGAGAGGAGAGAGAGAGAGAGAGAGAGAGAGAGAAAGAGAGAGAGAGAAAGAGAGAGAGAGAGAGAGAGAGAGGAACAGAACCTGAGATGCTTTGGCAGTGGCAGCCTCTCCGGCCGCGGAGGCAGCTGCAGCAGCTTGGGCCTGAAACGGCTTGAGCCACAGCAAGATGCGGCAAACCCACAAGTTAACGAAGACGAAGTGGAGACGGCCCAGGCGGAGCTCAAAGAACAACCACTTTCTTTACTCTCCTTTTGCATCTCAATTTCACTGCTTCAGTTTGCTTCGAAGGTTGGAATACCTTAATTCTCATATCCAAGTCAAGGGGTCGCTTTGTTTTCTCGTCTCTGATATACTGAATCATAGAGAAGCGAAGCATCACATCATCTCCTTGTACAGACATGAGATTTCTGCAAAGGGGGGACAATTTACACATAGAGAAGAGTAAAAAACAGAGAGAGAGAGAGAGAGAGAGAGAGAGAGGCAGAGAATGAAAGAGAGAGAGGCAGGCAGAGAGAGAGAGAGAGAGAGAGAGAGAGAGAGAGAGAGAAACGACTTACTTGTACAGTGCATTCGCTGTGCTGTCCACAACTGAAATGGCCTTGAGCGTCGCTTCCACTTCCATTTGGACTTTCGTTAACTTCACTGTTGCACGAACCTGTAAAGAATACCACGCATACCGGAAATAAATTTCCCATGGATATAATATAATGGATAAGAGTAAGACAAACATCTTCAATGGCCATTGCTGTATCGAGTCCCTTCGAAGAGCCGAGGTACACCGCGAGAGTTCCGAACTCCGCGATCACTTTCATGTCAATGACATCCGGAACCACCACTTCCTTCCTGCTCTTCTTTCTCCGTCCCATTTCTGCTCGCATAGTGGAGAGGGATTGCATGCTGAAGAAAGGAAGAGAAGCGGAGGCAGAAAGCGAGAGGAAGAGGCAGAGAGAGAAAGAGAGAGAGAGAGAGAGAGAGAGAGAGAGACAGGAGGAAGGATGCCGAAAGGAGAGGGAGGAACAACCAACCTCCGGGCGACGACTTGCGAGAGTGACCTGCTCAGCGCAACACTGGCGCTATCCTCTTCATCGTCGCTCTCCTTTTCCTCTCCAATTATTTCCTTCTGAGCATCGCTGACTTCATTCAACTTGGCCTGGATCTCCTCTCCGAACTTCTTCGCTTCGACCAGTGCTTCTTGGTGAAGAGAAGCAGAGAGACCGGTGAACTTGAGATCAACGGCTTGCAGAGTTGACTGGTAGGTCGTTGTGAAGAAAGGACTCTCCGGGTTGGCCTAATGTCGTCCATTTATAGCTTGCATAAGAAGAAATACCCCTCACCTGCACATAGTGGATGCTCAGAAGAGGGACATCCTTCTGTTCGTTGTCGATGAGGAAGAGATCTTGTCTACCAGAGACGAGCGAGCTGTGACCGGGCATACTCACCACAAGTGCGCCCATCTGGGCCTTGACGTCCAAGTCGTGCGTGCGCATCTTCAGATCACACTTCATGTCCAGAACACGCAATTCCAGAAGAGGAGATACACCGCGTAGCACCACAACACCCACCTGGAGGCCGAGAGAGGAGAGACCAATAGAAATGACAGGTAAATACAGAGACAGAGGCAGAGAGAACGGCCAACCTCACTGAGAGTCAGTTGCACTTGCACCTGAACTTGTTGAAGATTCCGTGCAATGACGTCATCATTCTCATTTTCCTCCTCCTTCTCCTCTGCCAACGCAACTTCATTAGTCTCCAGAATCGTCTTCATCTTTGCCCTCTGCCTGACTCCGGGCTGCTCTATTTTCACCGTCTCTTTCTTCTTCTCCTTCTTTGGCTCTGCTTCAGCCGGTGGCTTTGGAATCGAGAGCAGCAGCTTAAAGAGCATGAGAAGGTGCTCGTCTGAGACTCCCACCACGATGTCTGGCAACTTTCCAAGCACTCGAAGCCTGAAATATAAGAGGAGAGAGAGAAAGCATGAAAGAAAGAGAAAGTAAGAGAGAGAGAGAGAGAGATAGAGAGAGTGGAAAATAGAATGACAGACTTGGGAAGGCGGAGGTCATCGATAGCGCACTTATGGAGCTGTATATCCAAGCCAGTTGGTCTGAGGAGATGGAGAGGGGAAGTCTTCTGTCTACGAGCTTCCTCCGCATCTTTCATGTTCTAAATAGATACGCAATAGCGGTGCAGTGGTGAAATACGTTTAAAACAAAGAAAGTACAGCAGAGTATGATGGAAAGAATGGACAGTGACAAGAGAACGAAAGAAGAACCTCAGCCAACACCACGACGAAGTTGTTCAGCTCAACACGGAAGCGATCGTATGCTTGCTCCATTAGTCTGTCGAGTTTGTCTACGTTCTGGAAAGAGAGAAAGACAATGAAAAGAGAGACCGAGAGGAAGAGAAAGAGAGACAGAGATATTACGAAAGAAGTGGATCTTTACTTGGTCCGGCTGGGCTTCGATGGTGGAGATGGTGAGCAGGCCGAGGTCAGCCAGGACAATCGGCTTGTCTTCGTTGAAGATGCCGTCTTGGCAGATGAGAATAGTGGCTGGTTGGATGGCAATGTCTAGCACGAGTCGGCTCTTCTCTTCCACTGCGTGGGCCAAACCAGCCACTGACCGCGTCTTCACCTCAAATATCATCATTTTATTTCATTCTTCGCTTTTGCCCTTTAAAGATTCAGCTGCACAAACCTCTTCATATCGGCTCATGGCAGCAGCTGCGAGTTGGTTGAGTTTGACACTCTCGGGAGGTTTGAACACTTCTAGACACTTGTTAACAGCCGGAGCATGGTAGAACAGGTTAATGGGGGCGATGTCCAGTTTGACTTGCTGGTCGTAGGCCGCATCCAGGGGCTTGGTATCCACCTCAAATCAACTACATTTTGTAATCATCATTTAATTATCTGATACAAAAAGTGAAAAAGAAACCTCGAGTGAAAGCCAGTCGCCCTGCTCTCTCATCCTCAGCATAGATTCTCCCATTCCATCCATCTTCACTTGGGCGATGCGAGCCATTAAGCTAAACAAGCCGCTATTTCAGGATCACTGGAGTTATTTGTTTATTCACGGATCGGTTAATAAGAGAAATATAAACTATTCTAAGGCAACAAAGTGAAAATTATTTTGTTTGATTGTGTAGAATAATTGCTGATGCTGATTTATTGTAAAGGGAGCAAACTTGATGGCTGAAGCAGCGGGTCTCTGCTGCAGAGCGGCGTGCAGCCCCTTCAGTTGCAAATGCAACGCGTCTTCAACAACAACAGCCACCTCGCCGAGTTTGAAGTCCACTCGATTTTGGACGAAATGCTTGGGGTAATCGGTTGGTGGCATGTTCTCCTGCACAGGAATGGAAGCACCATCATCATCCAATAAAGAGGAGATTCAATAGGATGCAAAGGAAGGCAGAATGATAACCTGGTAATCGATTGCCTCGAACAACTTGGCCTTCTCTTCGGGTGTCATCGCCTCTTCAAACTTCTTAGCAAACTCTCCGGCCTTGCCCGCAGGAGGCTTGGGAGCATTGGCCGAAGCAGCGGAGCCACTGCCCCACCTGAACAAGCAAGACAACTCCTTCAACGCCAACTAACAGCAATGACAATAAGTAAGACAAGAAAGTATAAAAAGTATTTGAATGGAATGTAACCAGCTCTTGGCCCATCCAACCCAGCCTTGCGGCTGGTCCTCGAGCCTCTTCAATCCCTTCCTATCAATTTCCATCTCCGCCTGTTGCCGAGCCACATTCACGTTGAATACATCCAATTTCTTTTCAGCTTCCTAAATAAACACAAAATGGAACAGAAAGAGCGTGAATTTCAACGAAGCAAGGAAGCAACAAAACCTTGATAATATCGAGATCCGCTGCTGGAATGGAAGAGTCTGTCTGCTTCTTGACCCAGGCAGCCGAGTACTTCCTCACGAGTTGTCGATGCTTTTTCATTCTCTCCCAATTCCAGTTATCTCTTCTTCGGCGGACCTTCTCCATGAGAACAGCGTTGTATGCGAAGTGCCACCTTACAGTAGTCAAATGTAAGAAAAAAAAAAATTTTTAAAGAAAATCTGTATGACTGTATCAGGGGAATCTTTCAATTAAAGATAGGACATCATGTAAAAATATATATTAAGAGAATAATGCTGACCATTCCTTGTAATGTCCTCGAAACTGTAGAAGATTTGGCCGATATCTGAGGTACTGAGTAGCGAGGCCGAAGCGTTCCTGAGCCTCCAGGAAGAGCAGAAGATCCTGGTACTGAAGTGCGTTAATTGCAGTTGTCAAGGCAGTCATATCCACGTTCAGGTCCATCTGCAAGTGAAAGGATTAACAGTCAGTCAATGGAGAACAGGAAAACGTGAAGATGAGAGCAGAGTTTACAATCCGAGTACTAATCCTCACTTTGGGAGTCTTCCAACCGGTTCCGTCGTTTTCTGGCTTCTGGTTGAGCGACAGCTTCGCATGCATTTTGATTGGTTCGATTACTGAGAAGCAATGAACAATTAAAGAGTAAAATCTATAATATATTTACTCGGTGCGTATAAAATGCAAGAATAGCCACTTGTTTCGGCATAACAAACCGACCAAATGGAAGAATGAGCTAACTGTATTTGTAGTCATTGATCTTATCACCCGTTGCGATGGCCTCCTTCATAGCTGCATTGATGGTCTTCGAGTCTGCCAGATCAGACAGAAGGCGAGTTTCCGAGTTCCAGTAGACGGCCAGGCTGTCCAGGTTCACCAGCTTGTGCACGATCTTCACCATCTCCTTGTGGATCGTCGGCTTCCAGTTCTTGTCTGTTGTCTGCGAATCAGATTCACGGTTTCCCAGAGAGGAGACGATGAGAGAGTGAGAATGTGAGGGAGAAGGAGAGAGAGAGAGAGAGAGAGAGAGAGAAGGGAGAGAAAATGTGAATTTCAATCGAAATAATAACTTGTAGTTCAAGTTTGGAGAGGGTGACCCCGGCAGCGAAGGGCCTGTCTCGATTCGTGTACTTGTCTTCGAATCGAACATGCACATTGTGAACAGCAACCTACACATTATTGAGAGAAAAGGAGGAACTGAAAAGAGAAGGAAAGAAACCTGAAGATTCTTGATGACTTGCGCGACCATCTTCTCCGCGAAGGAGTCAGCCTCTGCATCGGGCGGTTTTCTCCGTTTCTTTCTCGCCTCCTCCAGACGAGTCAGCGTCTTTTGCTTCACTTCACTCGCGTTCTTCTCTGCCTAGAATGATTACTAGAACCGACTGCTACTATATCAAGATTCCATTCCGTGATCGGCCGAACCTTCTCTGCATTGTAGACGACTCCCTTATTTGGCACCACAATGAGATTCACTCCGTCAATGGTAGCGAGAACAGGCTCCGTGTACAGATTCTTCCAGGGAATCTTGAGAACCAGCGACTTGATAAAGCCAAATTTAAGCTTTACGGGCAGGTCGAGATCATCCAAGGCAGTTTCCTTTATGTCAAGATTCTCCAACTTAACGTCACCTACAAGAGTAATTGTTGTGAAAGATGGGATTATACATGTGTCACCAGGCAAATCATTAAAACTGAAAGCAATGCTTATTAACGAACCTCCCCATATTCCGATGTTGAGTTGAGAGCTGTCCAGATTGTCCACGAAATCACCAAGGAACCGATTGAGAAGATCGGCCACCAATGATTCGAACACCATCTTCTTAGTGCTCTTAAGTGATAGACATGACAATCTTCCAACAATCATCTAGATATCTCGCAAAATCAATGACGATATAATGCATAAGATAAAAAAAAACAATGCCATCCAAAAACAAGATGCAAACAAGCTCGATTCAGTGTGCCAGCAAACCGAAAAAGCTCCTACCCACATCAGTGTTCTCTTGTCAGCTCGTCCTTTTGAAATTACGGCTGAGCAGCATTTAAACACTCATTTTTAAGAACAATGAGCAATAGCTTCCTCTCTAGCCACAAAACACCGCTCGATGCTAACCATCCATGGGGAAAAATCGAAGAAAGAAAGCAGTAAACAACCACCTCTAGAAAGAGACTGAAAGGCGCTTGACAGACAAATAAAAAGAATAGAACTGCTAATACAAGTTCAATCGAGAATAGCGGAAGGATTAGCGAGAAAGGAAATCGAGCAATGGCGAGTGCAAAATAACAAGAAATGCGAACACTCTGTTCTACCTTCGAACACCGCTTGCTGATGCATCATCATCATAGGAAGGCAGCATAAGAACTGGAGAGAGGTAGAGAGAGTGGAAATGAGAGAGACCGAGGCAAGGAGAGAAGATGGAAATGAGAGAGACCGAGGCAAGGAGAAAAGATGGAAATGAGAGAGACCGAGGCAAGGAGAGAAGATGGAAATGAGAGAGACCGAGGCAAGGTAGACAATTCCAGGGCATAAAGAGACTAGTTGCATGAACATCCCATGTCGAAATCGGAAAAATGTCGGCCACAAGATCCATGTCTTTGTCAAGCTACTGTACAATTTCAACGTTATGACAGGCCGCTCTGCCAAGCCGACTAGAGAACCCGCTCACTCTTAGATGTACGGCAAAAGCCATGAAGTGCATTCTTGACTCCCTTCTTGCATTTCCAACGGAACAAGTAAACATTTATATTCTCACTAACCACACAGATGCAAATAAACAGATTCAGCATTGATAATATCATGATAAGATATACAGTAAAATACAGGATTAAATATAGCCTTATTGGGAGTGGCAAGTGGAAGTTGACTCCTGGGGATGCGTTTTTCGTGGATGAGTTTGATAGAGATGAGATGTTTGCGAGCAATCATAGCAAGTCCGATGAGACGAGGAGAAACAGAAGAGGAAGTCTCCCCCGGCCGGCTTTCACTGCACTCAGCCAACACGATGTGAGGCTCTCCGTCGGTGCACACGAGGATGCCGCAGATCATTCTCCCGTCCACCAACTCCACTTTCAGCTTCCTTCCTAGCCACTCATCCAGCTCGCTCATCTCTGGCCCCCTCAAGTCGCACTTTCTACACCTCCAATTCAATGTTCAACAGGTACTCATGAGAATTCACCACTCTGTGATGTCAAAAAGCCGCTCACACTTCTTTCAGAATTATATTTCACACGAAACTACAATAAATACAACATCACAGCCGAGCAGATTAGCTACTCCCCAGATGTGTCGCGAGACGCCAATATCATAAGTTCGAAATGTGATAAAAAGAGATCCACAATGAAACGGTCAATAACTGTTCGTAATATCATAAGCGAATTAAAGTCGAAGGCTCTTTTACTGTATTGAAAGAGGAGAGTGCATAACAGCCGTGAATTCTTAGACGAGTTTAGTATATAGAATTAGTAAGTGGGGTGAGTGTTTGAAGACGTGAATAAGTGTATTGAAAGTGGGATTAGCTGGAAGAGCCTGCAATGGCAGAGAGCATGGCTTGTTGCTGCGTGCTGAGTCGACTGGCGTGGTGGTGCCGACTGGAGTCATACTTCTCATCCACTGCCTTCAACTTGCTCAGCGACTGAATTCGAAGGACGGCGCGAGCGACGCGGTGGCCTGCCGTGACCGTCTGAGATTCCTCTCCGCCCATGAATCCCAGTAGACTCGGAAGCCTCTTCTCATGGTCCGGCTTGCGATGGAGACGGATCGAGAGCCAGCAGCATGCCGTGGCTAGCATGGATGGCCTGACTGCAGACATCGGAGCATCCAATAGGCAAATCTCGAGGAAGTACTTGGACATGGAGTGGATCTCGACTTCTGCCTCCAGAGAAGTTGTAAGAAAACGAAGGAAGTGAAGGGATTGAGGCCGACTCAACTGGCATCCAGCGACTTCAGAATTCGATGCTCTATGCGGATAAGCTAAAATATTTGAACCGAAATCTTGGAAACAGTAACCCCATATAAGTGTTGCAATGATAATAAGAAAAAACAATGAAAGAAAAGGGAAGATATTCTGACATCCTTTTTCGTGAATGCGCCATCCGAGATGAATTCAAACTCAGAGCACTCGGGCATGTAGATCTCCTCGTACTTACAAGAGATGAAGAGAGCGCCAGTTCCTGTCAAATTATATCGTCAGAAAATATCAGAATCACACAACACTAAAACACTGTCAAAATTTAGTGATTAAACAAGAATTTTTATTAAGAGAATCTCCTGACAAATATTGTGGGAAATGAAATGCTTACCGAGAAGCTGCAGCTCCTGCTTCACCACTTCTTCCTGCTCAATGAAGCGGTCGAGAATGAAGACACTCAGATGAAGCGTTTCAGGTAAAAGGTGAAACCGCTGATGAACCTGGTAATCAATCAGTCAATGAACACGGCCGAAACTAGTATTCAATTCACAAGTACCAACCTGAACAAGCCAGTCCACAAGAATGGAACGCATTTTTGCCGTAACTTTCTTGTCGATAATAAAAGTTTCATCGACCACAAAATTGCCTTCAATCGAAGCGAGGTACTTGTTTATGTCATCTTGGTAATCAACAGCTTCATAGACATCTTGACGCCAGTGCTTGTCGAAATAATCGCGTGCCGTCTAAAGTATCAACGTGGTTTCATCCAGCTCTACTTACAGCACCACTAAAAAGGTCGATTAATTCAGAATAAACAGCGGACAATGCGGCACAAACCTGTAACCGGCTGACTTGCTTTGGCAGAGTTGTATCTTCATTAAGCTTCAACTGCTGAACATATTAGCCTTTCAAAATAGGGCAACGCGGATCTCATAAATAAAATGAATACTAATCTACCTACTTCAGTCTTAACGCTCTTCAAAGAATACCTCCTCAAATTATTTTAAGAATCAGGTTAACCTTAGTGCCGTTGCGGGGCCGCAAAGCCAAGCCCGGCCGCTTCACAGTGTTCTTCGACGGGTGCGAGTCAATCGTCTTGCTAAGAGGCATGTTTTCATTCCCGGCTTTGCCGGCCGACGATCGGGTTATTCGCTGATAACAGGTCAGATATATTTGAAGAAAAACGCACAAATTCTTCCCACAAACCGTAGGCAAGAACTCCATGACGTCTTCACCGAATCAATTTTATTTTCGAGCGTGTGACGCTCAGCCGCAGCACGAAACCTAAAAAAAAAACCCTGATATATAGGGAAGTTAAAGTTCTATAAAAGTAACAAAAGTAAAGCAAAAGCCACTTCCTGCCATTTTTCAAATTTGGATCCAAGCGTGATAATGCCACACAATGTGGAATGTGTACCATCGCTGTGCATACCACTATTCACGAATCATAAACATACACCCAAATCAACACTGCTTGGGTGTGTTAAGGAAATGTTTCCTTAGTTAAGCAAAATGATAAAATGAAATATTTGCACCAAAAATAAACGATAGAGGAATAGAGTACGAGATGGAGAGAGAGAGGGAGAGAAAGAGAGTGAGAACAAGAGAGAGCGAGAGAGCGAAAGAGCGAGAGAGAGAGAGAGAGAGAGAGAGAGAGAGAGAGAGAGAGAGAGCTGAGGCAGTTAACTGCAGTCACGCGGTGGTCCTCTAACCCAACAAACCCTGCTTTCCCTTCGGCCCATATCCCTTCGCTGTCAAATCGTCTCCCTAAAATAAACATCCAGCAATCCGACACGGTGATAACTCTGCTACCTCTTCACTTCACTCTCCCTTTGCAACCGGTCGTGTGAGGTGGTCATTTATCATTCACTGACATTTATGCGGTAATAAATAATAATAATATCCAGCAGGCTAAGGCAGTGACTAGCATGATATGCTGAAAGTACACCATATTTTTCTACTAGTTAAGAATAATGAAAAATACATCACAGATCCAATGCTACGAGGGTTTATCTATATTGATTACTATAGTATTACTGATTATGCAATTTTTAGACTTGTGTCTTCCTGAAGGGAAAATTCCGACTGGCAAGAGGGGTTGACGTGGGAGTGACGTCTGTTGAATCCTGTAACGCTTAACAATTTGTGAGGTCAACTTTCCATATTTGCAGTCATTGTAAAAAAAAAAGAAGGAAAATAGAGTGCTCCGTAACAGGAAAAATGTGCTTTTGCCACAGCCGCATTCCTTACAAGAAGAATAGCAGAATGATCTTACCAGAATTTGTAATGAAGAAATAGAACCGAGAGACGGCCTTTTCACATGAAGGTCGAGGTTTTGTGAGGATGAATATGGGTAGGTGGATTTCATCTGCAAGCATCGCCAACCATGAAGTAGATATCAGACGTCTTAAAAAAACTGACATCTTCTAAGGAAATGTTTGGTAGAACAGCAGAGTAGGTAAGAGCGCCACTTCTGTCGAAGAAAACCATTTTCTCATCAATGGCTATCTCGGAAGACAGCGAACCTCCTCCCTGAAGCAATGTTCTTGAGAAGAGGAATGCTGTGAGAAGAGCACCTCAATCACAACATCTGGCTGCCAGCGAAGGAAGCATTCGTCCCACAAGTCGAGGTTGGCAATGGTGGTGGGAGGGCGGATGATGTCGCAGTGGAGGAGCACTGCCTTCTTCGTCTTCTTGCTCGCTAAGAAACGAGAAGAAAGTCTTTGCCGAGAAGGCTAATTACATGAACTAGAACAGACTTACATAAAGCATACATCGTTCTTATTTTAATAATTCTTCTTAAAAAATAAGAAAACTGGCAACTAACAGCTGAGAGACACGGAAGCGTGGTATGCCATACTTCGTGTGAGTGCAACAAATGAGGGTCGGAAGAAGTTACTGAGAGGAAGAGGGGACGAAGCTAAGGCAACTCCAGAGGGCTCAGAGTCGGGAGAGCCAGTTGCCAAAGAGGGGCAGAGGCCACTCAGGGCCAGGTCCCAGAGGCCGACGAGGCAGGAGGAGGAGTACTCGAATTGCATGGGGTAGATACGGATCAGCTGATGCACGCAATCCAAGAAGAGAAGGAAAAGGGGTCGGAAGGGAGCCCCGCCCACTCCCAGAACACACGATCCGAACTCGTGGCCAAGACCAGTCCATTCCTGCAATCCAATCACCTTTTCTATGCACATTCAAAATAGGAACAAAATGAAAGAAAAGAGAAAACCTTGGCAATGAGTCGCCTTAGTCCATCAAGTCGTCTGGTCTGTTTGTCAAGGCAGATCTGGATGAGGGAAGCGAGCAGAGCCACTCCGTCCCTGCCACTCTCCTCCTGCAGCCATACACTCGTATGCTCATCCGCCATGGCAGACACTGCCAAGGACGCCTGCTGAAGAGCTCCATCCACCAGACTCAGCCAGCCAGTCCACGACACACGAGATGGCCACTCACGCGAGTAACGACGGGCTCGAGCCACGTTGTCTGCAGAGAGAGAGGGAGAGAGAGAGAGGGAAGGAGAGAGTGTGTGGGAGAGAGAGACAGTAAGGGAGAGGAAGATAGAGAGATAACGAAAGAGACAGAGAGAGAGAGAGAGAGAGAGAGAGAGAGAGAGAGGGAAGGAGAGAGTGTGTGGGAGAGAGAGACAGTGAGGGAGCGGAAGATAGAGAGATAACGAAAGAGACAGAGAGAGACATCACGACAGAGAGAGAGAGAGAGAGAGAGAGAGAGAGAGAGAGGGAAGGAGAGAGTGTGTGGGAGTGAGAGAGAGAAGGAGAGAGTGTGTGGGAGAGAGAGACAGTAAGGGAGAGGAAGATAGAGAGATAACGAAAGAGACAGAGAGAGACATCACGACAGAGAGAGAGAGAGAGAGAGAGAGAGAGAGAGAGGGAAGGAGAGAGTGTGTGGGAGTGAGAGAGAAGGAGAGAGTGTGTGGGAGAGAGAGACAGTGAGGGAGCGGAAGATAGAGAGATAACGAAAGAGACAAAGAGAGACATCACGACAGAGAGAGAGAGAGAGAGAGAGAGAGAGAGAGAGGGAAGGAGAGAGTGTGTGGGAGAGAGAGACAGTGAGGGAGCGGAAGATAGAGAGATAACGAAAGAGACAGAGAGAGACATCACGACAGAGAGAGAGAGAGAGAGAGAGAGAAGGAAGGAGAGAGTGTGTGGGAGTGAGAGAGAGAGAAGGAGAGAGTGTGTGGGAGAGAGAGACAGTGAGGGAGCGGAAGATAGAGAGATAACGAAAGAGACAGAGAGAGACATCACGACAGAGAGAGAGAGAGAGAAGGAGAGAGCGTGTGGGAGAGAGAGAGACAGTGAGGGAGCGGAAGATAGAGAGATAACGAAAAAGACAGAGAGAGACATCACGACAGAGAGAGAGAGAGAGAGAGAGAGAGAGAGAGAAGGAGAGAGTGTGTGGGAGTGAGAGAGAGAAGGAGAGAGTGTGTGGGAGAGAGAGTGAGAGAGGGAGATAACGAAAGAGACAGAGAGAACACGACAGAGAGAGAGAGAGAGAGAGAGAGAAAGGGGAAGGAGAGAGTGTGGGGGGAGAGAGAGTGAGAGAGAGATAACGAAAGAGACAGACAGAGAGAGAGAGAGAGAACACGACAGAGAGAGAGAGAGAGAGAGAGAGAGAGAGAGAGAACACGATAGAGGGAGAGGGAGAGAACACGAGAGAGAGAGAGAGAGAGAGAGAGAGAGAGAGAGAGAAACAGGAATTGAATGAACGTACCAACGGCACATATTTTATGCAGTTTCTCGAAAGCATCAGTGACTTGTTGGAGTGAGAGATGAACATGGATGACCCGGGGAGCATCCATGAGAGGGTGAACCACCCCGAAGCGAGTCTCCATCCTGAGAAGATCGTTCCATCTACAACCACGACAACCCTTCCAACCACAGACACACTAACAAGCACACGGAAAACGTACCGAGTAATCAAAGGAGAATCCGGATGGGAAGGAGTACTGGAACGGAGAAGAGAAGAACCACCAAAGGCGAATGTCCACACTGGAAAGCGGCCATCTATGAAGAGACGAAGCGATTCTTCCAACTCCTCTGCACTCACATTTCGACAGAGCACCACCCAGCGAGGGTATCTCAATCAATCTGCTATTCAACCACATTTTTGCTCTTTTACACCAAACATAACTACGGAGTTTTAAACAGCAACTTCAGCTCGCCTTATTTTTAGAACTGCAATAAAAGAAAAAGAAAAGATATTCTAAGAAATACTGACGATGAAAGCAGCCTCTTCTCTGCCAAGCACGTCAATTTGAAAGTTCGCCAGTGAATCGTCTCTCCAGGTGGAAGAAATCGTTCCAATTCACACTTCCAGGATTTCTCATCAGTGTAAGGCACTGCATCATCCAGAGATTAGAAGAGTGAAAAGAAAGAGAGAGATAGAGGAGAGAGAGAGAGAGGGCGAGAGAGAGAGAGCGAGAGAGAGCGAGAGAGAGAGAGAGAGAGAGAGAGCGTTTGACAAGGCGGAGTAGGAGGGTGGACGGAGTGAACGGAGGAAGTTGAAGATGCTTGTAGAGTAGCCTTGAGTTGAACAAGATGCTCGAGACGTGCGGGATGTGCAAAATGAAGAAGATGATTGGCAAGGGCAGCAGGGTTCTGGCTCTTCCCGAGATCCACGCGCAACACTCGCATGTCCTTGAGGTATATCTTCAGTGAAGAAATCATGTCCGAACTAGTGGAGAGAGTGGTGGTGACTTCTTTGTACATCTTGAGTTCTCTTTCGGTTGCTCCGCTTCCCGCTACTCGCAGCTTCCCTGAATATCAGATACACGAGAGGTCATTACAATCAAATCGTCGAACGAACCATTCGGGAAGATCGCACATTTCAGTCTCAATATCGAACAGAGAGGAATCGAATTTCTTTCGTCAAAGTCGATGAAGCGCTGAGGAGTTTCCCTCTGGAGAAATGTTTTTCTTTCCCTACCTCTTTCTCATACAGTACTCTAGATACTCAAGTGTTATTCCGTCTCTAAAATTATTTTCTAGGCACTGGGCGACTGACAACATTTTTAGAATGAAAGATGAAGAGTCGGAAGTTGGTGCAGATGAGAGTGGCGTGGAAGGAATCGGAGAGTTGCCATTGACACTCCACTCCCTCGAAGCGGGACGACACACATTCATCTCAACCACGCAACTCTTCCTACTTCTCACAACCCCTCTCTAACCTGGTAATAACACGGGCTCGCGGCATTCTGTTGTCTCCTGAGATGCCTGGAACAGCTCGATAAGCAGTTAACACAGTCAAATCAGCTTCCTACTCACCTTAACAGTCGTGGTAGGAATGAAAGAACGAAATGAATCTTCCATGGTGTCCTCGCATCCAGATCATGACATCCTACCCTAAAATAAATTAACATCGTGCGTGGCTTCTCTAAGAGACACGTCTTACGTACCATCCCCTATTAAAACAACACACATGCGAATCCACGGGGTCGCTCATATATGCTCTTCGGGCGATTACCAATGTAAATACTAGAATAGCGTCGATTCAAAATATTTATTAATAATCTTTTGGCATCTTCTTGCACATCATATGATGGCAAATATAAGAAATGCCTTAAAAAAGCAAATTGTATGAAAAGTTAAGAATCAGAGCAGGCAATTGAGATTAGATCACATCCACGCTCGAAAGAGAAATAAGGCATTGGGGTCTCCAAAGGCTTCAGTTAGCAGCACAATATAAACATTTTGTCCCAACTAAGAAATGTCTCAAATTGAAGAAATAAAAAAAAAGTGAGATGTGCAAATTTACAAATATAAACTTGGTAAACTAACATCTCATGAATGATATGCTCTGCATAGTTAAAGTCGAAAGATGCTTCTTTCATATTCTGGAAGCATGAAACAACCCATCATCACTCCCAATTCGATCTAGTAAAGGCTGTGAGAATAACTAAAAATAAAACACCGAATTACAGTGGTTCAACAGCGACTTTAATAGTGGAGACAATAATAAAGAAGCGAGAAATATTGTAATTTCATCCCGCTGATTTCTTTAAGTCTTAGAGTAAGTAAATAAAGTATGAGAGAGAATATCTTAGCAAGGAGAGAAAGAGGAGGAAAACCTAAGCCCTGGAGCTCCAGAATGAGGTAACAGCTGGTAGAGAAAATGAGTTTCATGAGAAGAGTGCCTGTGAAAAGAGCGCGAGGCGATCACGGATGGCCACGAAGGAAGGCCGGTCGTGAGGGTTGAGTTGCCACGAGTCGCTCATGATACGGGATATCTCCTGGGGACATCCCTCCGGGGCTTCCATCCGATAGCCACGTTCAATGTGACGAACCACGTCTTGGATTGGCTGGAATGAGCATTGTTTTCCTCCGTTTACACTCCAAGCTTCATTTCATGCGAAATAAGATGAACTCCAAAACCGGGGAGAATAGGGAAAGAATGAAAGAAAAGGAGATTAAGCATCCATGAAAGGAAAGGAAGTGTAGAGGGGAGTGAATAGGAGAGATGGGTGTCAAGATGAATGCATCTGCAGTCAGTCGATGGAGTAGGTCTAGTTTTCGATGTTAGAAAGAAATGAAATGGGTTCCAAGGGAGATTAACATACCGAGCGATCGCTTCTTCCCTAAACAAAAACAGATGAAATGCCTGCCTGCACACGAATAAAATTACCCGTATTGGAAATACTTTTGCTAAAAAGATATTATTAAAGGAACTATCCATGGAGTTTGAAAGCCGCTTGTGCAGAACTAACGTTTGAATTCGCGCAAGATATTGTAAAAAGTTTTGGCGGTATGCTAGCACAGTATCCATCACTACAAACTAGACTTTGTGAGCCTTTTGCTCTCTGCCTCTCTTCCCTTCCCTCGAATCTCAAGCGTGGCTTGCCGCTTCGCACCTAGTTTTCAACTTCTTTTTGATAGAATGAGGGAGTGCATGCGGACAAAATAGGCAATGGGTGATGACGTCACTCCCTAAATTCTACAGTACGGCGTGGGGAAAATGTGGTTTTTCTCCTCAGGGCCCTTTCAGGACGCATTCTCACTTTTCCTTATGATGTTTCTAGTTGGACCGGATAGTATTAACAACAAATTCAGTAACATTGTAATCTCCATGGACAGCTCCTTTAAATACAAGTTTCTTTCTCTACTCTAGATAAGATAACAGAGATCAATTTGACTGCTATATTTTTTAATTTATTTGTGCACCCATTCATGTTTAATACCCCCATCTCTGGACAGGAAATACACTTTGAATGTTCTGATTGGTTCAATTAATAATTTAAGCAGTGTCATCCCGTTCCTTTTCTTTCGGCTGTTACTGAGGAACGTCGCGAATGCCCCATTGGTAATCAGGAACGCTCTTATCAGAGGGAAGCGATCTCATGGAAATAACTGGAAGGGAGAGAGATAAGCACTGACAATCCTAGGATACGGTACGCGGCCGAACGAGAAAATTTCCCAAAGAAGAACGCCATAAGACCAGACATCGCTCCGGGTTGAGAACTTCTGAAAACAGCTACTCACCTTTTTTCTTCATTAAAAATTTTAAAGAAATAGACAGTCTGCAATTTATTCACACGAAGACTTTCTTTCACGCCGTAAAATAAGATTTTTAAATAAACTTTCTACTCTAATGGAGGAATAAACATGCTTGCTGAACGTCTTTAAAAATGATACGGAATTGGCAGTTGTCCAGACCGAACTTCGAAGAGCTTCAGGTGCCGTCCACTTGATGGGGAACTTCCCGGTGGAAGAGTCTTGGCAAGGCACATTCGCGTCCTTCGCCAGGCCGAAGTCACTCACTTTCGCCACGAAGCGAGCGTCCAGAAGAACGTTGCGGGCAGCCAGGTCGCGGTGCACTATTCTGCGACTCTCCAGGTACACCATGCCATTGCAGATGTCACTCAAACAAAGAGATAGAGATAGAGAGAGACAGAGAAAGAGAGAGAAGGAAAGAGAGTGAGAAATAGAAGGGGAGAGGGAGAGGGAAAGAGAGAGAGAGATAGAGAGAGAGCGAGGAAGTGTTAGAAATGAGCAGAGATACGTTGCAAACTGCACGAGTTGGCGCTTGTCGATGTGATGTCTGCCTCGGGAACGCAGGAAATCAACGAGAGAACCGTTGGCCATGTACTCCGTGACCATGTACACGTCGACATCGTCCATGACAACCCCCATGAGAGCCACGAGATTGGGATGGGAGAGTCCTCTGCACAGAAATCTTTTGCTAATCTCATTACTCACGACTTCCAAAACATACACCATGAACTTCGCCTCGTCCAGAAGCGAATCAGCTATGCCCCCGACTGATCTCTTCGACCGCTTCACTGCCACTTTCTCGTTACGATAAATTCCCATCAGGACATCTCCAATGGATAAGAAACCATGAAATACGACAGTCTATCAACCAGGAATGTTAAATAGACAGGAAATGTGTCGAGGAAAGTAAAAACTTCATCCCGCACGATTTTACTTCCTCGTGCACTTCAAGAAACTTGTGAAACTTCAATGAAATGATATCTTCATCAGTAACCTCCAAATTCGCCATGACCGACAACATCGCCCAACTGTATTTCAGCAGAAGGGATTACTAGATTGCACTGTCGAAAAAACGCAGCCTGCAACAGCAAATAAACAGTGCTGGACAATGATCACAACCATACGAATTGAGCAACCTTATCAAACTAGGTTGAAAAACTTGGTTATAATTTGTGGGACATAATGATAATTAAATAACTAACTTTTTGCTCGATATCTGAGAGGGCGGCATTGTGAAAGGCCTCTGATATGAGAGGAGTGAGCAGACGGTGGCAGAGTCCGTCCGCATCTCTTTTGTAGTGCTGAACATGATATATTTCTTTCTCGGTTGAAATTCTAAACAAACAGGTGTCAAGTATTCATTAAAACAAGGTGCTCCACTGACAGATACAAGCTGAACCAAATTGGCGAAAAATTCTTCATTATCGCAGGTAAGTCCCGCCGGAGTTTGGTAAATCCGGTAGTGTTCGATCTAAAAGAGAATTCTTAAATGGGAAAATTTCGGAACCATTCATTTACTCCCACTGCGGCAAATATGAACACCAAATGCATATTCTGCATAGGAAAGAACCTCAGCAATGTGATTCACATGCAATTCAGAGCAGAAAAAACCCCTTTAAAATGATAATTAAATATGCCCGAGTCAGCAACATTGCGAAAGGCCTCTAACATTAGGTATGTCATATCATTGGCCTTCCACAATAAAGGTAATTTTTTTCAGTCAGCAACTTATTTTAACTTCCGAATACCTACACGAGCACATAAAGCAATGCCACTATAAAAAATCAACTAAATATTCTAGTGCCAAATTTTTTTTTTTTTTTTGAAAATTTATCAACCTCTGGGGTGGAAGTAACTAAATTTGTTTAATTAACCAACCTTGCCGCGATATGAAATAGAGAGTGTAAAGTCTCCAGGAAAATTGGTTGAATCCCTCACAAGAAAAGTTCCATCGGGTTTCCTTCCAAGAAACCTTCAACATTAATAACATCATCCTCAGTTGAGAATATATTATATACAAAGACGAAATAATAACCTTTCTGTAGTTTCTCTCGTGATGCTGCCATGAAACCACGGAGAGAGTGGAGGACGAGTCGAGTCCACCTTGGAATTCAAGCATCAAAGGTAGATTCAGAGACTTTTGAGAGAGTTGTGGTACTCACAACATTCTTACTTCAACTAATTAGCAAATACCGTTGAATTAATTGAAGAGCTGGGAGATCGATCTTCTATCGGGAGTTGAATGAACGAAGAAGGCGAGTAACGCGATGGCGAATGAGCTAAAGAAATAAATTGGTCGGTCAGATTTGTTTACATTTAATTCGAAATTCGAACATGTACTGTTGAATTAATTGAAATAATATACCTATTAAAAAGAGCTTGCTAACCTAGATTATTCGACGAGAGCCTTAGGAAGCCATTATGGTCCATCGAGGGTTGAAGAACCGTAAGGAGGAGGACATGCAAGCAGTTCTGTTTGAAGCCTCCAGCCTTCTCACACTCAGATAAATCACCTTTCCCTGCAAAACAAAAGAGGAAATAGTAATGCAATGCAAAAACAGTGAATGAATTTATCGCGCAAGAGCATGGCAGATTTGGAACAATCCACATTTCACTGCAATAATTTTTATCTCCTCAATTAAAATTTCTTGGAGATTTCTAAGTCGAACTGAAACAATCAGTCAAAAATGAAATCCAAAGACATTTTCTGCACACCTCGATAACGTGGCGCAAACTTCGACCTAATTGGGCTTGTTCAGATGCCCATTTGGTCTATATCTAAGAACTATTGCATTGAAGAAATAAGAATAGAAAGACGCAGCGTTAGGTAATTTGAGGGAAAGTTCGCATGCACGCTGATTGATGGAGGGTATATCGATTGTTGGAGAGCGTGAGCAGAGAAAGAATGAGAGAAAAGAGAGAGTGCAGGAGAGAGGAGGGGACAGAGAAAGCAAGAGAGCCGAGCGTGCCCATCCATCCCTCGCCTCTTTGCTCGCCTCCCTCTCCATCTTCCACTTCTTTGAACTGATAAGTTGTCACGCCTTGCAGTGGACTCCTTCCCTTCTGCAGTGTCTGCCTACTAAGAAGGCAAAGCTGGATAACCTGTGTGCCTTGCCTTGCGGGCTGCCGCAGTGAATGTTGAGGGTTCTTGCCCAGACGGGTCTGGGACAACCATCAACTCGACCATGAGCCACTATCATTACCTCCCTAACATCTGGTCTCCGCTTGAGAGGTTAATGGGCCTTTTATCCTACTTAATTATCCAAGTATATTTTAATCTGATCACAAAAACTCAGCTTCTTTCTCGCACATCCTCAATACTATGAGTTGGCCGGTGCTTGTCTATTCGAGTTGTTCTACGGCCAAGGACCACTCAAGAAGCCCGAGCGTCATTTCATCGCAGCAATGGTGAGAATCGAAAGAGGATCCCATAGAGCATCACTGAGCCGGGACACGAGTAGAACAGATAAGATTTCTTGGTTGATTTGCTTTGGGAATTCTAGGAGATAGTACTTTCCATGTCTTACCTCAACATCATTATCCATTGGTGTGTAAGGTCAACAAGAAAAAAATCAATAGGCAAGTTAAGATCAGCTTTCTAACTCGCTTAATAATCAAAATGGCATACCTAAATACCGTAAATACCATCGGCAATAGAATACAATTAGCCTGAACTCCAGGCCATAAAAATACGAAAAAAGATAACCTTGAACGATTGATCGTAATATAGAGTGAACCAAATGTCATCGGACAAAAGATGCGTGTGAAATGGAGAGCAATGCCGAAGCGACCTGAAGCATGAAGATATCTCGATAGGTTCTTGCTGCATCTTAATGCATTGGGAGCAACTTTCAGTAAAACTAGAAGCAAGAGCGCGTTACGCATTTCTAGTGATAATTCAACGAAAACAACACACTATTGCGCCCCATTTTTACGAAAAGAAATGTTCCATAGGGACAAACAAGGGAATAATAACTAAACAATTTTTAGTTACCTTTAGGAGTTTTAGAAAGAAATGCGCCGAAATATTTTAACCTTTTGAATAAGGGTCCACGGATTTGAGATTTAAATCTCTAAACCGTGGACTCTTATTTTGAAAGTTAAAAATATAAAAATACACCCTGTTTAATTTTTTCCCAATTTATGGCGATTGAAGTAGAGCTTGGGCTGCGAGCATTTTCGAGGTCTCGATCGACAATCCGCTTTGATTAGCCCCAATAATTTGGTTACTCCTGCTCCGCGATTCAAAGAAGTTCCATACCTTCTGCCTTTGTTAGATATCGTGACAGTTTTCCTCAATTTCAGACTGCTGGAAGCAGCGACTGTGACTTCTTGGTAGATCTTCACCAGCGGGAGTTCGAGAGAGAAGGCGGAGATCCGCAGTGGCTGAAGGGACTGGCGAGTGTGAATGACAACAGATTCCAGGCCCTCGACCTTCTTGTCACCTTTCTTTCTCATCAGCCATGGCTGGTCAACGCCGAAGTCCTCCAGGCATGTTTCATGGTTCCAGGGATACAAAGGCACTCCATCATATATCATCCCAGTGAAGAAAAAAATCTGAATAAAGTAACCTTAACTTCCTTGCAGTCCCTATGCAAAGATGCGGACGGGATCGTGTGGTCACTGAACCAGTTGGTGCACGCAGCGGCCATCATTGCCACGACGAATTCCCTCTGCGTCCTCGTACTCGGAGTCGGCGACATCCATCCGGTTTCCGTCTCTTCCCATGAACTAGACAACTTGGCTCTCAGATGCGAATGGCTCGCAAGGGATAAGCAGCAACAGGTATGTCTCTCTCTCTCCTCTCTCTCCTCTCTCTCTCTTTCCTCTCTCTCTCTCCTCTCTCTCTCTCTCCTCTCTCTCCTCTCTCTCTCTCTCTCCTCTCTCTCCTCTCTCTCTCTCTCCTCTCTCTCTCTCTCTCTCTCTCTCTCTCTCTCTCTCTGTAGGCGGGTGGCCGAGGCACACAGGAGGTGGCGTATCTACTGGAGCGGATGGCCCTACTTCGCAAGGCTGCGCGTGCTCAAGAAGAAGCTGGAAATGAGGATGGCCACGAGCATAAGAGAATGACAAACTTCGTCCAGCTCACTCACGAAAGCAACGTTACCGGTTTGTTTGTTTTCTAAGAATGATTTGCTGAGTATAGAATATCAGTTTCTATCTAATCTTGGAGTAGCACGAAGTGACCCAATACTGGCTATTATTTCGTCTAATTAATGCCCTTCCCACGATCGCTGCGGTGTTTAAGTCGGTTTTGGCTATTTCCACAGCTGATTCCCGGTGGATCTGCCAGTTGCAGAATAAAAAAAGGCTATCCGAAACGTGGCATCTACCCTGTTCTTGGGCCCTAATCAGGCGCTACGCCATACAGTTTCTGAAATTTCGTTTCTACATTACCTTACGTTACTTCCGGCCCCCCAAAAGACCCCTACCCACCCATTTTTGGATGGTCTCCGGATCACCCTTTTCCCCCTGACAAGTTGTTGACACTTTTCAATACCTTCCTGAATTTCGAATTCGTATACTGACGCCGAAGGGATTTTCATGTCCTTTATTAAGTTAACAGTTATGGTCAGATGCCGTATGCCTTTCCCACCAACTGTTTTAATTGCATTGGCATGCTGAAGAACTTGACAGGTACTAAAGCGCAATGTAGACTGCTTGGAAAAAAAACATTGTGGGCCAATGGCTTGGGGCCCAAAAAGCAAAGTGACGAGAGTTTTTTTTATGTCGGAATGTATGGCCCCGGTAAGGCGTGAGCAAATAAAATCAACAGTGTCTTTCTGAACCCGGAAGTCGAACGTAGTTTTATAAGATGGAAGAATAGGATGTTTTGGATGAAGCATTTTTTTGCTTAAAAATCAGCACTTTTTCCACGAGAAAGGTGATTTTTGATCGAAAAAGCTTTGTACCCCCGGCCTGGAGTCTTGCGCCAGACCTTGTTCAGCACGGTATGTTGCTAGTTATATTAAACTAGAATAAAGAATGGAGAGAAGAAATTGATTTAGATTTTGTTATGTTTAGATGAAAATGCGGCAGTGGTGAACGCAGTTACTGCGAATGCCAACATGTTCAGCCTCCAGAGGCCCCTCTCTTATGTCGATTTCGCACAAAGGGTTGACTCTTCGAAGACATTCAAAATACACGTTCGTTCTCCACGCGTTTCCTTGTCATTCATGAGGCTAATGGTATTCCAGGAGTTTTCATGGGACCACGGGTATAGCTTGATAGAGGATGTCTACCCAGCACTGGCCAAGACCTTGGATCACAAGTTCCAGGCCACTCAATCCCTCACTTACAATACGTCAGTTCATTCTTTATCCTTTTTCAATTACCGCAAGCATTTATTTTTGGGTGCTATTGCAGCAGACCTTTCATTTGTTCTTGTCTATCCCCACTCTCACACTTCGTATGATTCTGTAAGATTGCAGGATGGGAGACTTCACTGATGTCGATACTTCAGAGTATCGTCTAGCCATTTGGAATTACATTCACGCTCTGTTTGGTATTCGCCACGATGATTACGACTATGCCCAGGTTGGGATGTTGGGGTTATCTTTAGATCGAATGTTTTTATCAATTCATTTTTATTTCGGTTATATTCGATTCTTCCGTTTAGTATGCGTCTGATGTTTATATTAGATTGATTCTCCTCCCTCTCTATTTGACCCAGTGCCGATAACTACCCTACCCGACCCAGCCCACCTTCCCAGACCCGGGCCAGGCCGGGCACGAAAAAGACCCGTTGGCCCGTTGGGGCACGATTAACACATAATTTCATCCAGTCAGGCGGGTATGTGAATTGTTAATTCATCACTTGTTAATTTTTGTCTGTTGTTTTTCCTTCTATACATTAAAATGAATGTACGCAGCAGAGCATGAATGGTTCTGAATTTCAATATTAATTATTGCTCATCGTATTTTTTTTACCCGAATTTTTGTAATTGAGGCCTTCGGGCCGGGCCCAACTTTCTATGGCCCGGAAATTTTCCGGACCGGGCGGGCCGAGACCTTGGGTCCGACCATGGGGCACTAAAAGAGCGATTACGGCCACGGCCCCGGGCTGTTCATCCCTAGTTTAAAGATGATTTAAACGATTATGAACAAATAAATAAATATGAAGTGGTAGAGTTCAGGTAAACGAGATGTTGTCCCGTTCGATGAAGACCTTCATCAAGACAACGACGTGCTTCCCCGCCCGGATGAGCCCTTCCCTCCGCTCTTCCGTCATGCCTGACTTCGCAGTCTCTGAGAAGTTGCATGTCATGTTCCTGGCTGTCGAAGCTCGCGCTCAAGCTTCTCTTCTTTACTTCACGCGCGCTCTCACCAACTACTACGTTGCCAGCAAACAGCGCAAGCGTTAGATTCCTCCAGTGTTCCCAGTCTCTCAGTCTCTTTAATCTCTCGGTCTTCTTTTTCTCTGCTTTGAATGGTTGTATTCTCCCTAGCCACTGTCTTGCTTAGATAACTAGAAGCACTAGCGTTTTGCCTCAAGCATAGAACTCCCCATTCTGCCATTCGAGCCTTTTAGAGTAGTAGAAAGTGCTGTTTGACGTGGAAGTCAATAGACTCTTTTGATCGATTTCGTTCTCTTTTCCGTCGTTATCTGCTTATTTGTTCTAATAATGGAAGACCTCCTCTCTCAGGCTCAGCTTGCCTCACTCCTCGTCGATTAGCATTCGTTGTTCGTTGTGGTGTAGTTCGCTTGTCCCTCTCCCTCCCCTTCCTTCTCTCTCCCTTTTCGTGCTGTCTCAGCGGGTCGCGCGATTTCAGCTCTCGACTTGTACATCCGATGCTTTGTATTTCTGTCCCTTTCTCCCTTCTCTTACCGCCAAAACACCCCGCATAATGTGCTGCCAACCGCGCTTAGTTGTTTTTAGGCTTTCGATTAGTTTTTAATTGCTTCGACAATAATGGTATCGATTGTTTCCATTATTCTTAATTCAAGCGGTCAGACGAAAATTTCATTTCGTCTTCGTATCCTCTGCAAATTAAAATCGTAAAAACGAGGAACCCTTCATGAAAATAGCCTACATTTACAGTTTATCATGATTACAGACTATGAAAGCATGATGTACAAGTACTTACAAGACACGTGGGATGCCTATTATGTTCTAAATCAAACAATCACAGAATATTTAGGTAGTTTGAGACAGAGAGAACGGTGCCAATGGCGTAAGGCTATTACAACTGGCATATGAAAGTGAACTTGTTAGTTGAGCTCGAAAAAGAAGGGTTAGGCTGGGAGTGAAGGAAAAAGATCGTGTCTTGACAATAAATGTCAATTACTGTTTAACTAGTAGTTAATAGTAAACAAATAATGAGCAAATAGATCCGTGCACAATAAGTGAACCTAGTAATGTCATGAGTGGCGAACCACGAATCACTACAAGATCAGGGGCGGTGGAAACGAGTGAAGATTTGGCTTTCCGCATGCACATCCATCTCATTTTCCTTGAATTCATTCAGCTCCTTCCGAATCATTGCCTGGAAAAGGAGCGAATAACGGAACAGTTAATATAACTCTGCTACGGCATCATGAGCAACAAGAGGACAAGCCTTATCGAGAGGAGTGAGACGAGTCCATGGTTTGTCTGCCGTCCGATCATACATCTCAGCCTGGGTCACCTCCACGTAATCATTGAATTTGATGATTTGCTCATCCTTGAGCTGCTGGATGGTAGGTCGGAAACTCAACTGATATCGGCGAATAAATATGACATTCTGTCTCAAAGTTGTTACTCTTTCTGCTATGAACTGACTTTTCGCAAAAGAATTCTCCTCTTCTCCTCCATGGATGTCTCTTCCATACACTCGTGCCGAAGAATGTTCCTCTCTTGCAGTTCGGATGGAGATGGCCGCTCGCTTAGTTTTCTCTCCAGGCGAACGCACACCGCTTTCATTTCCTATAATATTTCCACCTGTCAGATGAAAAGAAGCATCGGAAATGGACAGCCTTGGGGGAAAAGAGGATAACCTGATTATCGAAGGCAGTTCTTTGATCAGCTTCGGAATTCGTGGCTCTCTCTACAGCCAACGCCATGGTATCCTTCCTCAAGAGACGAGCCAGAGCTGAATTTCCATCAATTAATTGCGTCTTTCTAGAATGAGTTGACTGACACGATCTTTGCGGTTCCTCTTCGTCCTCAACTTCTTCGTCGTCGTTATCAGAAAATGAGCGGCTGCTGGAAGAGGAGAAAGAAAGGGGCCGACGTGGCTCAACTCGGATTCGGCTGGGAGCTCCAGGCCGGCGAAGAACCGGCCGGTCAGGAATGGCACACAAGTTTGGCTCTTTCACGGGCAATTCTTCGAATTCAGTTTTCGGCACCGAAGACGGAGAAGGTTCCGGATCTGCCGTAATCCTTAGCTGCTCTTCTCTCCTTTCACCCTCTTCTCCATCCACTTCTGCTTCCACTATTACGACAACTGAAAGATTCATCATTTATAATTTAAAATTATAGACATAAGCAAAGATCTCTCACCCGTTCTTTGGGCATAAAACGAATGCAATATCGCCAGATTATGGGAAAAAATCAAGAAACCATATCCACGGTTAAAAAAATACCTTTTCTTGGTACATAACTGGAAGTGGTAGTCACTGCAGCCTTCTGTGGTGCTTGGGAACTAAAAGCACTATAACTATTCACAGCCTGGTAATTATCATGTCTTATATAATTGAATCTTATTTTCCAAAACAAAGAATTTGACGCAAGCTAGAGATGACCTACCTTTCTTCATTATCATCGCGTCGTTCTACATTATCTGGCCCTGCAATATAAAAGACTTAGCGATATAAGTGAAACATTTACTCAAACACCCATGTCTCGTTCATCAGTTAAACATACTCGAAAAATCCGGAATATATAATACATTGAAGCGATAACAAATACAAACCCGGATCAATGAATATGACAGAAGAATGCGACTGCTGGCTTGCATCCACTGGGACGTCGAAGGGGGCGGCGGTCTTCGCACCACTCTTCCTGCACAATCAAGCATCCGTCATGTCAGTTAAAATACTAAAATAACTCCTTATTTCTTTCAACAAAAAATGGACGTAGAAACAATTAGCCAAACAAATCACAAAAAATCTCCAACTTGAATTTCCGCCTGATCTTACGCCACTTCCAAGGCCGGAAGAGATGACGCCAGAATCCAGACAGAGAAGACGGTCGCTGTCCATTCGCTCTGGAGATCAAATTCGTCAATAGATGTCGATAAAAAAGAAATGTATTTAAAACAGCAACTGATTGTCGTCGTCGGCTGCGGCCATTCCACGAGCTGTCAGAAAAGCATGGCAGGGGCCTGTGGATATGGAAATTACTATTTGGCATTAACAAACCAAACCGGCATACACAAATGACAAGAGAATAGGAAACGAAGATATGGAGAACTACAAATATATGGCACGAAATACACTTATCTCACAATCAAGCGCTCGATTTAAAGGCACAGCACGTTACGAACATGCATGACAGCGAAGGTAATCAGCATGCACATATTCAAAGCCACATTAACCACAGATCTAACTCAGAAGGGGGCGTGACATTAAAGATCGTTCTAGTCGTGATATTCGCACGAATTATGCACGACTTAGTAAACTCTACTTTATGGTCCTAGACAGTATTTTAATTTCGCCGATAGTCAGCGCAGATGACCCGGTCATATCGGCTACGCAGCTAAATTGCAAGTGGCGATTTGTATACATTTGAGGTCATCTGTATTCTACGTGAGATTGCTGATGGGTCGCGGTGTTTTGCATATTAAGGAGAGATAAAGAGTTGATGTTGGTTGAGTGATTGGTGCTTGCTAGGAATGGCATCGCGCGCGGGTGCTGGACGAGTTGCAGCGCCCGCTTCCAACAAGGCTTGCCAGTTCAAGCTTGTTCTTCTCGGAGAAAGCGCCGTTGGTATGGATCTTTCATCACGTTCTTCCTTATTTTTTTGCAAGAAAAATTACTTATTTACTTAGTTGAAGTTTGAATAGTTCTGTTCAGGAAAGTCATCTTTGGTTTTGCGTTTCGTAAAGGGGCAGTTTCACGAGTACCAGGAGTCAACGATTGGAGCCGCTTTCCTGACACAAACGGTTTGTTTATCCGCCTGAACTCACTTGGTTTGCTGCTGAGTCATTCCGTTGGATTATTACCTTTCACTTAGGTTTGCCTTGATGAAGCCACCGTCAAATTCGAAATCTGGGATACAGCTGGACAAGAAAGATACCATTCCCTCGCTCCGATGTACTACCGCGGTGCCCAGGCTGCCATTGTAGTTTACGACATTACTAACCAGGTCAGTGTTGACCCCGACATTGTATGAAAGACTGAGTTATTTTTTATCTCTTGGTGTACATTCAGGAGTCTTTCCAAAAGGCTAAGAATTGGGTGAAGGAGCTTCAACGACAAGCGAGCCCAACGATTGTAATGGCTTTGGCGGGAAACAAGGCAGACATGGCCAACAAACGGGCAGTTGACTATGAGGAAGCGCAGGTTTTACTTCTTTCATACTGGAGCAGTTTATCTGCGTGGACCGTTGTGTCATTTTAAGTTTCATTCCTTAGTATGCTGTTGTAGCATTTGAAACGTATGCTCAAAGTCAACTTATTCCTGACTGTAATCTTTGTCACTTGCGAGACACTTTGTGGATCAAGATTGGCGATGACTTTTTGGGCAAAATTTATTTCTGAAGATTGAATTCGCTGCACTGTTTTGGATAGAAAAGTATCTTCAGGCATACGCAGAGGACAACGGGCTCCTGTTCATGGAGACCTCGGCTAAAACTTCGATGAATGTCACGGATGTATTCATGGCCATTGCGAAGAAGCTACCTCTGGGGGCAAATGCGGAGCAGAGTAGGGATACCGTTGACCCTGCTCAGTCTCAGCCCAGACAGGGGGGCGGTAGCTGCTGCAAATAAACACCTTCAGTCCTCTTCTTATTCCTCATCTCTGCTATTTGTAATCTTTCGTTCCGCTCTGCCCTTATTTCTTGTGCGCAGGACGTTTTAGTACGTTACTTTTCTGTGCTTTTTGAACATATATTGCCTCTATTTATATACTGTGTAATGTTGCGTTAATTTTGAAGAAAGATATTAAAATAGTACTGGAAGCGTACGTTGTAATGTATTGCTTGACGCTCGCCTTGCTAAAGGCAAGCAGTGTGCGCCTCTTCTCTTGTGATGTCATTCTTTCCTTTCCTCTCCCTTCCTCTCCCATCTCGTCTCTTTTCACCAATTCCTCTGTTCTTCGCTAACTCTTCGTGCTGCAGATTACGATGCATTGTACTTCAGTTTTGCTATGTTTTCTGCCCTGATTATGCTGTCATTTTTATTTGAGATAAAGGAGACATCGTTTTCATAATTGGAGTTCTTCCTTCTAAGTATGGTATCTGAGCCGGTTTCGATCTTATTATGGGAGTGGTTTGAGGATTGTAAGATTTTATTTAATTTGGTGATATGATCGCAAGTGTTCATTGGAAAATCAAGGGCAAGTCGCATTTATGGCTTTCTTTTCTGACCAAATTCCATGGGACGGTTATCTTTTCTGACCAAATAGGCCTAGACTTGTTTTCTGATTATGCAGAAGTTGAGGAGAAATGTTGCCGAACCGTCGACAGCCCCCTCCGATGGCTGCGCCGCGTGGATCCGCTTCACGGTCTGGATTGCGGCGCCGTCCCGGGGCAATTCAGGCTGGGTTTTTGTTGTCTCTGTCTACTTGGAAACGAAAAAAAAACTAAAGTTATATGCTAATAAAATATTGCTATCCAACCAAATGTTCGACATTAGAATTGCAGGCGAATGACCCTTCCCTTGGACATTTTCAATCTGCTGCAGCCAACGCTTTTCATAACGTCGACCCTTTGAGAACCGCAGCTCAGGTATCTTTTGAGGAAAAAGGGGAGGATAGAAATAGAGGTACCGTTTAGATGCTGGGATTCTCATCTGTTCAACAGCGAGTGGCACGGCCAGGAGAGGGCCGGTTGGCAGAGGCGGGAGTGATCCTCAGAGGCCGCGCGATCTCTCTGACCCTTCCTGCACCTCCCTCTCTCTCGTCTCCCTCTTCCTCTGCTCTCTCTTCCTCCTCTGCTCCCTCTTCCTCCTCTGCTCCCTCTTCCTCCTCTGCTCCCTCTTCCTTGCCTGCTGCACGCACCTTCCGTCTCCGCCGCAGCCGCATCACCCTGCCCGACTCTTCCTGCCCCACTCCTCCCTCTCACATCCCCCTGGGCCCCTTCGAAACGGCCCTTCAACGTAGTGATGTCTCTCGTCAAGCAGCAGCGAGATTAGCGATGGAGGCAGATGAGTTGAGGCTGAAGCCGGTGCAAGGGGCGGTTGCCAGGCCGAAGCTGGGAAATGTCTGGGAGTGGACAGTTGTGATCGAACCGCCTCAGGCGGGACCATATCACGGCGGAATCTTCTTCTTCGACATTTTCTTCCCTCGCTTCTACCCAAAGAAAGCGGCTCATGTACGTATCCAGCCGAGACAATTTTATGGGTGGAAGAATGCAAATTCAGCATGAAGAGTGAAAACGTGCATGTTTAGGTCGTTAGTCTGACGCGGATATTCCATCCCCTCGTTGACTCGAAGTATGGAGTCGTCAATCTTTCTTCAATGTGGAGTCAAGAGGGCGTGACTTTGCAGGCCACGCCCACTCTTCGTTTCCTCGTAGAAAGCCTGGTTCGTCTCTTCTCTCTTGGCTACAGTGATGAAGGAGAGGCTGAATCGAGTGAAGGCGAGGGGAGGCCGAGCCGGAAAGTCGCTTCTCTTCATAGCAAGGCTGCGCCTTTTTACTAAGAGATATGCTGCCTAACTCGTATTGTACCAGGTCGCTCTATATATTCTTCGTGTGGTTTTTCTTTTTTAATGGCACATCTGCCTGGAATAAGTTGAACATCTAAGTACTTATGGAATTTATATTGTTCTGATTGTCATAATCAGTGGGAGTATAGATTTCTTCTGACAAGAATACTGATATTCGATGCGTATTACGCAGATTTTCCTTTTAGCATTCGTCGCTCTTCCAATATTAATTGGAAGGTTAAGGTTTTCCGTCTGCTTCATCAGTATTTATTTCCATCTGTATAGCATAATTGACTTATAAATGTGAATGGACGATCATGAATAAATTACTGAGAATAAGCTCTCTTTCTATTGTCTCATTGTACGACGCTTGCAACACAAGTTTCATCTAACTCGTTATCTTTGCATGTCGTAAGGCATTCTATAAAATGTCATGTCAAGGCCACTTTCGCTCCCTCTGCTTCTCTATCCTCTCTCTCTCTTTGTCTTATGCTCTTTCTTTAATTTCATTCTCTTTCTCTATCTGCTCTCTTTCTCCTCTCTCTCTCCTCTCTCTCCTCTCTCTCTCTCCTCTCTCTCTATCTCTTCTGTCTCTCTCTCTCTCTCTCTCTCATCTCTCATCTCTCTCCGACGCATCGTTCAGGCGTCCTTATTAATGCATGACCGCGAGCGGGCTGGCCATGGCATTCTGCCCCTCCCCTCTTATCCTCTGCATCTTTGCTGTCGGTTCCCATGGTTGTTAATAGCTTCCTGAATGGGAATTACATGAGTTTCTGCTTGAGACTCTTGCAGGGGTTGTTGAGTTCATAAAGAACTGCTATTGAAAGGATAATTTAATTGGTTGACCTTGTTGATTGTTGAACGGACGTATTATTTTCTCCGTTCTAATGGAGCCATGTTCCCATGCAGTGGCCTATGATAATTATGAAGGATGACTAGTGGGTGGTTTGCAGATGATTGCATCTGTGTCAACTTTACATCTGCCTTGCCTTTCTCTCCATCTCCTTTTTCTTTCTCACTACTTCTCTCTCTCTCTCTTTCTCTCTCTCTCTCTCTATCCCTCTCTCTCTCTCTCTCTCTCTGTCTCTATGTCTCATTCCTTCTTGCCCTTCATTGCTACTCTCTGTAATCCGTTTTTCACTAATCCATCATCCATGTCCTAAATCCAATTACCATTTGCCAATCCGTTCTTCCCTTCTTTTTCTGTTGGATAAAAATTAAAAAAATTCGTTATTTTCAATTCTTTTAAGAGACATCTTTAAACCATGAGAATGTTTGACGCATATCTATTGCGAGTTGAGATCCTTCGTCGTTTCTAGCAATGCCGTCTTATCTTAAGTAAACAATGTCAAGGTTTTCGTTATCATTACTCTTTTTCCTTCTCTCTAGTTTCCTTTTGATGTGAACTAAAGTTGGATTTCCATCTCCCCAGCTAAAGCGAGTTGACATCAACTTGGCGACGTCTGACATGTAAACTTGGTTATCGTTCGGATTCTTCTCTCGGACTTCTCTGCTGATATTGTGCCATCCCGCTTAACACTCTCAAAAATGGAGAGAAGGCGAGAAGGAAAGAAGGTGATGAGAGAGAGAGAGGGGAGAGAGAGAGAGAGAGCATGCGAGGGTAGTGCCGAATAATGGGCTTGCTGGGGAAGAAGGCTTTCTTATATTAGTTTTCTTCCTTGTATTACTCTTCCAAGTTGCTCCCTTCTCTTAGTCGGTTTTTTCCTTAAAGGATGCTTTCGTGTTGTTGGAGAAAAGATCCATCCCTCTGGGATTTTAGCGTTGTCTTGGCATGAGCCCCATCGCGCGACTTTCCTATTGATATTGTCTCTTTTTTTCTGCGACTATCAGTCTTCCTTATGGTACGGGTGTTATGTTTATTTTGTCAGGCGTCCTTTAAAGAGAAGGGATGGAAAGGAAAATGAATTAGCGGGATGAGATGGAGTGTAATTAAAAAGCAAGTGCTAGCTGTGCTCTCTTTCTCTACACACGGATGATAAGCAAGTAGCCTTCGCTTCTCTCTTCCAGCTGTCAACAGAAGGGGCAGGCTCTTCTCAACAGAGAAGGTTAGATGGTAGAATTGAATAATACGATTATAAGTGAGAATGACGCAGTGAAGGTTTGCAAATAACTAGATCAGTTGAGTTACTAAATATTCCATTGCTCGCTCCAGAAAAGACATTTTTTTTGTAGAATTTAAAACTGAGGCCCGTTCTGATTACCCCCTCGAGCAAAAGACGGAGAGTGGTTGTTTTGAATGATAGCAGATGGCGACTGACTGTTATTGGATTATAGGAGGGTTATAGGAGGGCCTTGTCTGACAAGTTCTACTCGCCTTTGTTCAGGCTCTTGTATGTACTAATGAGGGAAGGTCAAGGCATGATTATGAGCGCGAGTGAGACAAGAAATTAATTACATCACTTCCTTTTTGTTAATACGATAATTCCATTTGTCTCATTTATCTTTCTATTTTATTTATTGTTTTCTAGCCGTTTCCAAACTCCCCTGCATTCTCTCTCTCTCTCTCTCTCTCTCTCTCTCTCTCTCTCTCGCTCTCTGTCGTTCTCTCTCTCTCTCTCGCTCTGTCTCTCTCTCTCTCTGTCTCTCTCTTTCTCACACTCTCTTCCATTATTCTGACAACACTGCTGCTGCCATAAGCAATGAAAGAATCGTTGGCAAGAATGACTGTCTCAAGTTGAGAAGGTGCCAGCGGCTATGTTCATGACAAGTCGTTCCCTAGATAAACATGACTCTTGCTTCTCTCTTAGTCTTCTTTTCTCTCGCTCGCTCCACCCTCTGTTTCTTTTCATACTGCCAATTATTGTCAGTGCAGTTGCCATCACTGACTGTTAGACTTAATCCTTGATTTGCTAATTTGCTCGTGGCAAAAGAATGCGAGATCGAACGAGAAAGAGAGAGAGAGAGAAAGAGAGAGTGAGAGAGCCAGAGGGAGAGAGAGAGATGGAGATGTGATGAGATGCTTGGAGTGTGTGAGAGTGGTCGAAAGAGATGGTGAGGGTCGTGTCATTGGATAGAGGCATCTTATATTGCGAGCCTGATCCCTAATTTCTCCCCCTCCGCAGTTCTGTCTCCTCTCTGTTCCAAATCCTTTTCCTTCTATTGAAGGCTGTAATCCGTGACTCTGACTTGGTGTTCCATCCATTCTCGCCCAGTGTCTCTCTTCAACATCCTCCACTAATCTTTTCCTCCTTCCATGGTAATAAGTGGGGAGTGAATTCTTTTAATTTCTCATCGCAATTTACCTGCAATCTTTTTAAAAAAGATATTGTCTCCCTTTCTTTCTCTTCTTCGCTTCTCTCCTTTTCTATTCTCTTGCGAGTGATAATTAATCATGGTCAGCCGAGTCGCGACTGAAATCGTCCCTTCTATTGTAAGAAATTGATTTTCTTACCTTTCACCAAGTCGATCTCTTTTCTTCCCCTGTATTTCTCTCTCTCTCTCCTCTCTCTCTCTCACTCTCTCTTACTCTCTCTCTCTCTCTCTCTCTCTCTCTCCCTCTCTCTGTGTGTGTCTGTCTGACAGACAGTAGCCGCTAAAGTGTACAGTTACGCGAATGCCACCTGGGATGGCTTGGCCGCCAAAGCATTTCCATTGGAACCCAGCGGGGGAGCCGGCTAAGGCCGCATCATCTTCCTATTCTCTTATCCCAAATGAGATGGCGCGGGGGTCAAGAACGTCTTCCTTTTTTCGCTCTCTCTCTCTCTCCTCCCTCTTCATTCATCCTCGCTATTTCGCGCTCACTCCTGTCTCTGTCTCTCTTTCTTTTCTCTTTGGTTTCAGAACACGAGTGGAAGAGAAGGGAGCACCGGCTTCTTCTGCCCCGGGCAGCGTGGCGGCCGTCAGATTCTTTCGATGAAGAGGAATGTGAGTGTGCACTTGATTGGCTTTCTTGTCTTTTCGAGAGTGTATTGTTGAGGCGTTCTTCTTGTTGTGGAGCGTGTTGCTGGAAGTGGCGAGTGGCTGCGAAGTGATTGGCTGCCACTGCTGGGCAGGAGAGGCAGAGACCAGAGTGAACTGCTCCTCCCGTCGACTCACTCAGTTCCCCTACATAAGTCTTCCTCCCACCACCACTCATCTCGATGTCTCCAATAATCAATTCAAGCATATTTCCCTGGAACTCTACAGCTTAATACCAGGTATGCGGCACTGTCTTTCATTCTCCACCGCTCTGTCTCTCTGCCTGGGGCATCTCTCTCCGTACCTCCCCCTCTTTCCCTCTCTTCCTCGAGCATCTCTCTCCATACTTCGCCCTCTTTCTCTCTCTGCCTCGGGCATCTCTCTCCGTACCTCGCCCTCTTTCTCTGTCTGCCTCGGGCATCTCTCTCCGTACCTCGCCCTCTTTCTCTCTCTGCCTCGGGCATCTCTCTCCGTACCTCACCCTCTTTCTATATCTGCCTCGGGCATCTCTCTCCGTACCTCGCCCTCTTTCTCTCTCTGCCTCGGGCATCTCTCTTCTCCGTTCTTCCTCTTTCAATCTCTGCCTCGGGCATCTCTCTTCTCCGTACCTCCCCCTCTTTCCCTCTCTTCCTCGAGCATCTCTCTCCATACTTCGCCCTCTTTCTCTGTCTGCCTCGGGCATCTCTCTCCGTACCTCGCCCTCTTTCTCTCTCTGCCTCGGGCATCTCTCTCCGTACCTCACCCTCTTTTTATCTCTGCCTCGGGCATCTCTCTCCGTACCTCGCCCTCTCTCTCCGCCTCGGGCATCTCTCTACGTCCCTCGCCCTCTTTCTCTCTCTACCTCGGGCATCTCCCTACGTAACTCCCCCTCTTTCCTTTCTGTCTCTTCCTCGGGCATCTCTCTTCTCCGTTCTTCGCCCTCTTTCTATCTCTGCCTCGGGCATCTCTCTCCGTCCCTCGCCCTCTTTCCCTCTCTGCCTTGGGCATCTCTCTACGTACCTCCCCCTCTTTCCTTTCTCTCTCTGCCTCGGGCATCTCTCTTCTCCGTACCTCGCCCTCTTTCTATCTCTGCCTCGGGCATCTCTCTCCGTACCTCGCTCTCTTTCAGAAGTGGAGTTCCTGTCCCTCCGCAACGTGAGTCTGGCATCCCTTCCCACTTCTCTGATTGGCGGTCTCTCTCACCTTCGCCATCTTGACCTCTCTTCTAACCAGATCTCCTCATATGACAACACGCCCTTCAGAGATCTCGAGTCTCTTGAATCATTAATCTTGGATGGAAATCCCCTCAGGACAATTCCAAAAGGTTGGCATTAGTGTATTTTCTTGAGTCATTCTCATAAGGTTCTTGCCGAGTTGGCTCTGTGTATGAATTCCTCTCCCCTCATCTGAAAAATCTCCATTATTCTTCTTATTCCAGGAGTTTTCGATAGCCTGTCCTCCCTGCGGGTTTTGTCCCTGTCTGGGTGCGAGCTGGATGAGTTGTCCGCAGCTTACTTTGGTAGTCTGAAGCAACTGCGACGTCTGGACATCTCACGAAATCATCTCCGTTCTCTTCCCTCTCCATTTAATCTTCCCGCTCTTGAGAGTCTCGATGCAAGTAACAATCTCTTAACCAAGGTCATTTATTTCTTTATTTTCACGTTCTTTAGATATATGATTTTTAGTTTATGATTCGAAGGGATGAGATTGTTCATAAGTGTCTGTACATTTTAGATAGGAAACACGACATTCCGCTCGATGATCTCATTGAGAACCTTGAATGTGTCTGAGAACAGACTGGCCGAGATCCACTCTCATTCCTTCGCGGAACTCACGAATCTCCGCGTGCTCGATTTGTCCAAGAACGAGGTCTTTTTCATCTCTTTCCTTATTATCCTTTCATGTCTGATCTTGAAGTGACCGAGTTGTTTAGTTGAATTCGCTGACCTCGAGCGAATGGCGCCTCCCATCGCTGGAATCTCTGAATGTTAGCGGGAACCGCTTAATCCAGTTGCAGACTGCTTCCATTGTTGACTTGCCGAAGCTGAAGCAACTCGACCTTTCCAGCAACCACAAGCTGACGACCATACAGGTACTGTCTTCCTCTCCCCCCTCCTCTCCCTTCACCATCCCTCTCTTTTAGCTGAACGCCCTGGTTGGAGTGGATGCCCTGGAATGGTTGTCTCTGTCTGACTGCTCTCTCTCTTCACTCTCCTCGTCTATCTTCTCTCCTCTCCCCACCCAAGTCGTCTTCTTCTCCCTTGCCGAGAACCCTCTTCTATGTGACTGCGGAGTGGCTTCTCTCTTGTCTCTCTCCCCTTCGTTGGATGGTGAATGCTTCTCTTCCTCTAAGAATCTGCGGGTGCCTCTCTCCTCTCTCTCGGATTGCTCCTCTTGGCTTCATCTCCTCTCGTCCCCTTCTCCTCTCCTTCTTCTTCTTCTCTTCCTCTTTCTCACTCTCTGCGTCTCTGCCCTCTTCTGGCTTCTCCTTCTTCGTCGTGGCAGTCATCGTCGGCAGAAACTCCGTCTACCTCGTTCCCCTCCCCCACTCGGGAACTGTGTCCCAAGCCACGCCCCCATGTTGCCAAGCCCCGCCCACTACACAGCTGGTCCCTCCCACTGCTGCTCAGCAGTCTCTTCTTCATACATGGCAGCGTCAAGGGCGTCTTCTGGTTCGTGTGAGTACGAGTCCCCGCGGACTCGTCATTCCTCTCTGAATCCGACGTACTCCGAGATCGCCCCATTCGGATGCAGCCACGCCCCTTCCCTCCCCCTTCCCTCCTCTCAGCCTCTCCTCCTGTCAAATGTTCCTTCTTCCACCGCAATCTGTCCTCCCTCTCCCCCTGTCCCCCCTGCTCTAAGCAATGCCTTGTCTCTGGCAGTGCGGTCTACTCCTCACTCTCCCCCTTCTCTCCCTCTTCCTTCCCCTCCTTTGCGGTATGCTCCGCCCACTCTGCCCCCTCCTTGCCCTCCATCCTACTCATAACGCTTGTTATAATCTCATTTTGTTAGCTTGTGTTAATCTGTCGAACCAAGTTCATTTCTTTTAGAGACATCTTGTTAGTTAGTTTGAGATTGCCTGCGACAGTGGCCTGTCCACGTAACCTCCCTGCGAGCGTATTTCTGTTGGCCTTGCCCTGCCATTCCTTTCCTCTTCGTTGTGAAGTGTCCAAGACTCATGAATCCTTGCAATTCCACTACAAGCGTTGGTGCTAGACACGAGTTCTCTGCAGCCTGACGGGTTTCCACTGTACCGCCACCCGCTTCCGCTCTCCATGTTAACATTCCATTCCCTTTCTTCATGTTTGCTCAGTTTTTCTTGTAAAGAGATAGATAACCAACCGGTATTTCTTTTTTACTGAATGAAAGTGATAAACTGCTAGTTGGTTCTAATTTGGACGAGTGTTGACAACTTGAAAGTCCAGTAAATCGTACGAAATCAGTCTGGAGGTAGCATTTTATCCAATTATAAAAAAAATTGCTGTACAACGACAAAACACGGCAACCACAAGAAAAAAGCGCTTCTCAGCTTGAAGAACGTGAACGCCTGCGGCGAATTCGAGGAGAGCGGGAGTGTGAAAGTCCAGTAAATCGTACGAAATCAGTCATTAAAAAACGTATTGGAGGTAGTGGAGATAGGATATTGAGGTGAAGGAGTGTTGGATTCGAGAGTAGTTTATCCGGACTGGCCCGCTCCGGTCTTCTCCAGCTGAGCCTTCAGACGGTCCTCCTCCAGTCGAAGATGCAAACGGCGACTCCTCAGCTGCCCAAGCATTTGCTAAAGCGAGCTTGTCTGATGGAAAGTAAAGAGAAAAGCAGAAGAGAACCTTGAGTGCATCCTCCTCGACTTTGAGTGCCTGCAACTTGATGTCCGGAGGGAGTCTCTTAGCAGGAACTCGAGGCGCTCCAGCCGCGGACGCGGGATTCCCCGACTTACTCATCCTTCTCTTGCAGGCTGCATCCAGTCAATCGTGGTCTTAGTAAACATGAGACAGTCCATGGACACCTAACCATTATATGTCGGAATTCTTAAGGCAACATATCAACTTACAAGTACATTTTATCCAATTATAAAAAAAATTGCTGTACAACGACAAAACACGGCAACGACAAAAAATAGTGCTTCTCAGCTTGAAGAACGTGAACGCCTGCGGCGAATTCGATGAGAGCGGGAGCGACCTCCGGGAGAAGGGTTACGGTAGTGGCGGTCGTAGGAAGAACCGCCATGCCTCCGGTCATCACGATCACGGGTACGGTACCCCCTTTCGGGCGAGCTGGGACCTGAATACCAAATATGTTTCGGAATACATTTTTTTTATGAACGAGAGGAAGAGAGAGAGAGAGAGAGAGAGAGAGAGAGCCAGAGAGAGCGGGAGAGAGTGCAAGAGCGTGAGTGAGAGTTAAGAGCGAGAGAGGTGGATAGAGTGATAGAGAGAGTGCGAAATAGAGAGAAAGAGAGCCAGAGAGATATAGCGACAGCAAAATGACGAGAGAAACAAGGATAAGCGAGAAGAAACAACTAGACATAGAGGAATAAGAGGGAGAACTAACCCTTTCTAGAATCCCGCTCGTCCTCTCTCCTTCTCGTTTTCTCTCGTTCCTCCTCGGCTTCAGAGTGGACCTCCTCCTTGACCTGCCCTAAAGGTAAACAGAACTGATCCTCCACAACCATGAGTATACCAAACAGCTATTAAAGAGTATGCTTGAAAAATGTAATACTAACTCTTTTGAAAGATTTTTCCATTGTCTCGGGAAGAAGCGGAGGATTCAGAGTCCGAATCGGATTCACTCTTGACTTCCTTCTTAATTTTCCACTTCTTCTCCTTTCTCTTCGACTCCTTTTTCGCCTTCTTCGACTTCTTCTTTTTCTTCTTCTTCTTTTCACTAGCATCCAATTCAATTCCAAGCGTCTTCCTTAAGATTTTTGATGTAAACAGCAAATAATGAAGTAAGAAACCAAACCGAACGAGCACTAACTTCATTAGCTTGTTCTTTTCTTTCTCACTGAGACTGTTGAAGAACTCGAGGATTTCAGAATTAGGATCGGCAGGTTTGGAGGAGCAGGCTCCGCCCATCTTCTCTAATTCTTCCGTTTCGCGCATTCCGGCGAGTGCCTGAAAGCATTTCGATATCAACAATAGAAACATTGCGAAGACCGCTCACCTAAATATCATTTCTCTCTTCTCTTCTCTCTCTCTCCTCGCTCTCTCTCCCCTCTCTCTCTCCTCGCTCTCTCTCAAGCAGCAGACCTTTCCTTTGAGACGCATGCCATGTTCCTCTCTCAAGTTGTCTGCCAATTGTTGAGTTCCAGCCGGGACCCATTCCTCTCCGTCCTCGTCAGTCTCCTTCGCAGCAAGAAGAGCCTGATCAGGCAGCGGAGGGCGACTCCTATTCTTTCCCGTCTTCTCCGCTTTTCGCAGCTCTTTGACCAGATCGGAAGGGTTGTTGGAATCTGTAAGGATAAAGGGCGAGAGTGAAGGAAGAGAGAGTGAAGGAAGAGAGAGGGAAAGAAGAATACATCCAGCATCGTCGTAGTTGCCACTCTTCCCGTAGAGGGGGCATTCGTTGTCCGTGTTCACGTGGCCCCAAACGTGGCAGCGGACGCAGCGGACATTCCGCACCTTAGAAAAATACAACGCTCAATCAGGACAAAATTAAGAAATTTACTTTCTCATAACGAAAAAAAAAGGAGAATGGCTGACGGCGATTCCGAATGGCTGGTCCATAATGTCCGTGTTGTTCTGGGCATAGCTCTCTCTCGGTGCGTGATACTTTCTCTGCCATTCGAACTTCGGCTCTGGCTTTTCTTCATCTATCTTGTTCATTCCAGTGGGAGCATCGTACATGAAGGACAGTCCCATCCGAGCTTTCTCGTCTCCCAGCAGAGCCCTGCATTCAATTTTATCTCCATGCTTTTCGCCTACCGTAATCTCAACTATGTCCGGTACTTAAAGAATATCTGCTAATTTATTTTTTAATATAAAAAAAATAGGAACATTTACCCTGTCAGATATAGCCGAATTCCGACAATGGATAGCTGTGAAAAGAAAAACCCCAGAAGTGGAGTCAGAGATGCCCCGAGTTTAAGATGTCAATATCATTTTTGGGGCCCTATTCAGTCACAGAGGAGGAGACCCAGGAAAAAGATCATAGTCGAGGACCCAACACAACGGGGGTGGGGAAGTAGTAACCGGAAACGACGAAGGGATTGACAGAAAAAGTAGCCCTCAAAAACATGGTGTGGTAGGGCACATGGGAGGCCCAAAATCGTGATAAGCCCGTCAAATCGAGAGTACCCTTCTCCTTGAGGAGAATGAAAAGAGTGCACTTGTACCATTCGCTACTCTGACTGAGATCGATCCCCTTCTCATTTGGGTTAATCAAACGAATTATGAAACAATACTATCTATATTTTTGCTCATTTTTTGTCCTTTCTTATGCAACCTAGCATAACCACAATTCTTCCTTTACACAGAGAATAAGCACCTCAACTCATTTGTATATCGCTTGGTCGGTTCGCATTCCATACTTGTCTGAAGAAAAACGAATGCACAAATGCAATTTATCCATGGGGTGCAGTTCTACTTTTTGCAGGAAAAAAAAGACCTGTTTAACTAATGCCCACCCTATAATCAAATGACCAAAAATTTATATTTACCAGGAACGCCCATATCGCTAATGAAAAAGGGTTAACTAACTTGTTGTTCAGAATCTCCTGTTCCTTCTCGTACTGAACCCGCAGTTCGTCCTGCTTTTTCGTCTCCATGTCCTTCTTTTGCCGAGCTTCCCATACCTAAAAGAAATCACAAGTGAACAACGAAGAGGAGGAAATACCTCACAACAAAAAGAAAATATGTTATACCTACCTTCTTTATGTTCCACCAAGCTGATGGATGGAAGTCCTTCTTGGACATAAAATTCTGAAAGCCCTTCCCCATGACGGCTGGAGATCTATTTTCTTCGACGACAAGTCCTTAATGAAGAGCCTGTCTTCCCAGATCTCCAATATTTCAGGATCAAGGTAAACTAGGGTCACTGACCACTATGTAACAAGCGAGAAATAGAACATTCAATCATTTATTTCAAAAATAACAACAACTAATTGAACAGAATAACAAGGCAGACAACGCATGATCAACAAATAAATCGTTCTCTATGAGCTCATTAGGCAGGACCTTAAAACGAGAAGACGTTGATTTTTGCATCGACTCCACCGGAGAGGATGGTGTCCTGGTTGGAGGCACAGCAGAGAACGCGATCTTCGTGGCCAGCCAAATCGAAAAGAGGCGTCTTGGAACTCCTGCAAAAGGATTAATCTCCAGCACTTTTCTAACTATTCAATCGAAAGGATCAATGATTGAAAAGGGTGCGATCCGTCTGAATTTCTCTATATTATGTTCTAAAAGTACGATAAGTTTTCGCTTCTTCTTTTTTTGGTGATCCTCGGAGGTTGTTCACCTTCTCTACGAAAAAAAAAACCGTAGAAAACCATTGAATTTAGGACAAATAAAGCTGAAATACGTGTTAAAGATAAGAAATCTCTCAGGAGCAAACCTCTTATCCCACATTTTGACAGTGGAGTCGAAGGAAGAGGAGAAGAAGGAGAAGTCATCTTTCACAGTCCACCTCACACAGCTCACCCATCCTTTGTGGCCGATGAAGCTTTCCTTCACGAGAGATCCTTCTGAATCCGCTTCCTTGATACTCTTACTAAGAGCACTTTGTACAAACCATTGCTTCTTGGGTCGAAGAGTCGAGGGAGAGAATCGGTGGAACCAGTGATGATGTCATGAGAACGGGGGTGGATGTCGAGGGAGGTGAAGGCACGCGAAGAACCAACACGATGCACCTCAATTACACTCTCAAGACAATCAAAAGATAAAGAGGAACCTGGCCAGCCAACTCGAGATCCCACTCAAGAATGGAATGATCCCAGGAGGCAGAGAATGCACGAGCAGCATTCGATGGCGACCAGCACAGTCCGATCACTGCATCCGAATGGCCACTCAGGGTCACCATCGGAATCTAACACTGCTTTACATTCTATCTGCACTCTTTACTTCATCTACGCGCATACCTTAGTGACGAAACTCTCCTTCTTCTCTTTCTTGCTCTTTGAAGGGGCCGTTGACTGAAAAACATCCGCATCGTTCGCTGCAAAATTTATGCTCATTTATTGGTATCCGAAATGTGAAAATGACGGGACTTACACTCAAGATTCCAGACTTTGAGAGAAGAGTCGAATCCGGAAGAGAGGAGACGGGTGCCATCAGCTGAGACGGAGACAGCCTCCACACTCCTGGAGTGACCACGAAGTGCAGCCACAACTGCAGACTCCCCTGCACTTGAGAACTCCTCGATCCACACCGTCCCACTCTCTCCTCCCGTCGCCAGTCGAAGATCGGCAACGCCTTCTGAGCAACAAACACAGAGATCGATGAAGGAGATCGAAAGAGTTCGTACTGCTTGGCTTCTGGAGAATGCAACTGCACTTGACGGCAGTGGCTTCTCTTTGTATTCTGGCCAGGGGTGCTCCCTTCCTGTCCCAGATGTTCACTTCTCCGTTGTATGAAGTAGATACGAACCTGCAAGGAAACAAAACTCACCGAGAATGACTCAATGCAAGAAGACAACTACCATACTAACTGCATCGAGTGCACCATAATTTCACAATAACAGACCAACGATACAACGAATGAACAGTGGAGGGGTTGTCTGGTATTAACAAATCCACTTTTAAAAACCGGAATCATAAAAAAAAATGAAAATAAAACACGAACAATTTCTCCAAAACTTGTAGGGAAGAAATCCAGTCGGTTGCCTCGATGCTCTGCTTCGGCTTTGGAGGCTTGTAGCCGTCAATGCATTCGATACGAACCACTCGTTCCCGAATAAGAAAGCGCATTCAACAAATATAAGTATGAGCACACCAGACTTAACTAAACAGAACCAGAAAACGACAGAGAAGTCGCAAATAAAACAATAATAAAACTGACAATATCAATTATAATTTCATCAACGAAATCTTGCAGAGGAGCGTGAACGAAGGTGCTACCAATGAGTAATTCATACCGCTTGTCATTCCAGTCATCTAAAATTACATCACACCGTAGTAAATAGGAAAAAAAGTACAGCAAAATTAGATCACTTTTTAATTCTCGAATAAATTATGGCACACGAACATACCCCTCGAAGTTCGAGCGACTGTGTTAACCAACGCGTTCAGTTTTTCCCAGTCGGCGTCTATCGGAACATCAAAGACAGAATTTTCTACTCCAGGAATGCTTAAAATAGCTTTCCTAATCAGCTGACCAAAATTTGAGGTAATACTGAACAAGGAGCAAAATATCACTTACTCTTCATAGTTGGAGAAAAACGCGACCTGAATATGCTGAGATTCAGACTGTCCCTCAACCATGCTGAAAGAGAAGAAAAACATTATTTAACTTTAAGCATGTACTAAATAATAAAAACAAAGTGCAACGAAAAGAACTTAAGCATCTTCGTATATTTCAACTGGAGAAAATTTGGTGTGGCGAGTAAAAGGCGCCTTATGCTATACTATTCACTGGTCGCTGTCAATCGGCTCGGATTGCTTGTATGCACATACATAGCTCGTCGTGTTCTCACATCCGATTGCTTGCTCAATTCATTTTTCATGTTCCGAAATGATGCATTTTCATAAATGTTGCTTTATTATATTTTTTTTTAATAAAAATTTTTTATTTAATAGTTGGTGTTGGCTAATGCTTCTATTGTTCGGATTCTAATGCACAGCGTATCCGAGCCTATACATGCGCGATAGTTGGGTTTATGATCCGCAAACTCGGGCTCCTGATACGAAAAGAAGAAACCGCGACGCATGCGCATGCGTTGCGGTTTTTTCTCGTTGAGTCCAAGAACCCTGGGACAGATTCGACAATGGTGTTTCAATTTTTAGTAATTGTTGATGTACTAGGTTTTAACTGATTTTGACAAGATTTTATTAGTTTAGTGTTCTTGCGGCTGGAATCTTCACGAATGGCCGACCAGCTAAAGACACTCAGGTAGCTTTTTTTTTTCGTTAACACTAACTTGCTGTCATAATGTTCCCTCTCCTATGCTCCCTTCATTATCTTCCCTCTCCTGCTCACTGCACTACTCGCAACAGGTCAATTTACCATACATCTTAGTAATAACTTCTTTTTGAATGAATGTTACAGGATTCTTGCACGCGCAGCCGATAACAGATGCCATTTACCTCTTCACTCCAAATAATGCTCCTTCCAAGATGGAGAGACTGGCCATTCATGAGAAGTGGCCTCTTGTTGATGGCAGATATATTCCCGGCAGCTCCGTCACACAAGCCAGAGAAATACAAGTTTGTTTTATTCCTACATATTTATCTTAACAATTAAAAAAACTTAGCTTCAAATTCGATATTTATTCGCGCACGAATAAAATTTGACTTTTAATAATTGTCAGCGGATTTTCACTTATTGCTCCTGGTGTTGCAATGTGGATTTTATTATGGTTTGTTCTCAACAGATAATTCAGAACTTTGAAGTTTTTAGACGGGTCATGCCCGATTTTTTTAGAGACTTGTTCTTATTGGCTTTGGTTAGTCTAACCAAAGCTCTCCTTTTTAGTGTTTAGCGAAATGTCCACACAATGTGGCCTTCTCGGGTCCTTCATCGCCGAGTCAGTCTCCCAACACCCGACGACCGTCTCGCAGTCCCCGCCATTCCGCCCCTCCCCCACTTTGAAAGTCGCCCGAGTAACTCCGAATGGAGCGAAAGGGTGCACATGTTGTTTTTTTTTGAATTTTTTACGGAATAAAGACTTCATACTTTTCCCAACATTTGGAATTGCTTGAAAAGGGCTTCCAAAACTATCTGTTGGAGGTATTGAATGTGGGTTTCTTAATGACTGAATAAAGATTCTTTTCCACTTGAAGTTAATGGCTCTTTTCACGAACTTGGTGCGGAGACGACTTGGCAATTTGCCAATTTTGTGTTCCTGGCATTTTGCCAAGATCCACTTCCGAGTGGTTGTAGTAGTGAACGGAGGTGGAATTGGTAAATTAAAGGGGGAAGAATGGTGCACCTTGGGTGCGAGGTGTGAATTTTGAAATTGTTGCGGAAAATTATTTGAATTTCCCGCACAAAAATGCCCTCTACTTTCGCTCTGGGGCAAATAGCAAAGTTCACCCATTCACCCAAATCGTAAAATATACCACGCATTCAGCACATACACCACTCTTATAATAACATTCACCTAGCACCCAAATGTTTAGAAATCTGCCAATCTTTGTAACCGCTTTTCCATTGACAAGCCTTTACTTTTCGCGTGTATGGATGAGTTTGCACTGCAATGAAACCAATTTATCAAACGTTATCGTCTTTAATTGAAAGGATAACTAATATGAAACGTAAAAAAGGGCGGTTTAGCATGGAACAAACAGAGTAAACAACATGATTAAGGAAATAAACAACATGATTAAGGAAAATAGAGGCAGAATTCACTTTTAGAAGTGGATAATGCCGAAAGATCGCCGTATCCACTCTCCATGGAATGGAGTAAGTGCCTTCTTCATCTTTTAAGAAAGCACAATGTCTTGCGCCTTGATGTGAGTGTGCCGGCCGACGACGCAGGAGAAGCGAGCATACATCCATCTTCAACAAACAACTTACTTGTAAACTTTCAACTTATGAAGAAATGATTGCATATGATAAGTCCTTACCTGGTGCCAAGGCCGCAAGCCTTCTTCCCATTTCTATCCGTGAACTCGAAGGCTTCAAAGTGAGCGACAACCAGATCAGTGGGAAGGTCTTCAATCTTCCGCTCCAGCACACCATGGCAAGCTGCACACTTCTTCAGGATATTAGGAGGCATTTCTACAATGGCTTTCTTTACTTTCCACCCAAGCATATGATGAAAAAAACGAATGAACCTGTTGACAACGACAAGACCATCGAATTGTCGTTCTGATAGAAGTGCTCTTTCTTCGTTTGACTGGTGCCAGCAAGGAAGTCTTGTACTCGGTGTGGCGGAGGCAAGAAGATCATAAACTGCTTAAGTTTCTGCAATTAAGTTGTGTTCGTTAAACAATTTTATTGCTTCTTTAAGAGCAAACCTCCGTTTGATCCTCAGGGAGCTCTTCGGGCGTACTCAGAGACATGACGACAGCTCCAGCACCGACTCCAAAACCATTTATCCTTTAACAATACAACGAGCGGTAGACAACTGACCGTCAGAGCGCCTCACAGCTCCACTTGCCACCGACGTAACAGTTCTCTTTGAGGGTACTTACCATTTGACTGATTCCATGGACCAGCCGAGTCATGTGACAGAGATTTCACTGATGACGCTGAAGTAACTCTGACGAAATAATGAAATCCATCAACAGTGCGAGAGGGCGGTGGATATGTCGGAGCAACATTATTCAGAAATTTCGCATCCATTCTGAAATTAAACAGCTGAAGAAAAAAAGAATGGATATGCAGTGTACAGGGATGGTCAAAACCAGGCCCGGGCCCACTATCCTTACGGGCCGGGCCGGGCCGGGCCCTTCAAATTGCGGGCCCGGCCCGGGCCGGGCCGAGGGTAAAAATATGAAGGCGGGCCGGGCCCGGGCACATGAAGTTCTTTGCGGGCCGGGCCGGGCCGGGCCGGGCCCGGGCCCGGCCCGGGCCTGCTTTCTTGAGCTGGAGAAAAAGCAGAAAATTCTTGTTCGCTTGGAATCTTATTTTAACACGTTATTTTTATCGGCTTGAAGACAGATAAAGACTGTAATTCTGAAATGCAAGTAGCAATTGAGATACGAGTAGTCAATGAAATCAACAACTGGAAAAATATGTTAGCCAACAAGCAACTCGTCAATATAAAACTGTCGTTATAGATTTTGTAAATAAAAATGAGCTGCAGAAAATTGAAGAGAGACAGACAGGATTCTAATGCTGAAATACAACTAGCGATTTTATTACGAGTTGTCAGTATCATCGTCTTCCTCATCTACTCCAACAACTACAGTGCGATTCATGGAAGCGGTGATGAGGGCTTGAATACTGGAGTCTGAGAGGCGGTGTCTATAGTCACTGACAAGGTGGTGCAACCTCGAAAAGGAGCGCACTAGTGGCCGGCACAGAAAGAATTGTGCTGACCTAGCAATGGTATGCCGAGATGGCAACTCATCTGATACTCCGGTAGCCATCCTGGAAGAATTAAAACAAAACTGACTGAAATTATTGAAAAATGATAAACGCACGGGAGCTGAACAATTGACTTGTAAAGTTCAGCAAAATCTGCCGATGCCAAAGAGTTGAATGAGGAGCCGCTATTGATAGCATAACGGCCTAGTGCGTGAGTCAGACTTCTTTTTCCTTCGGGTCCCAAGCTAGGCACAAAATGCTTCTGGATAGAAGGCTGGCTGGAAGACGACCCTTCTCCCTCGTGTACTCGCTTGTTGTGGCGGCTAAATAGAGAGCATACTGAAAAGCTAAACAGGTCATGCAAAAACTCACGAGATGTGACCTCCCGCCGTGGACTTGAAAAAAACGGGAGGAGTGCAACGAATGCACGCGCGAAACGTCGTCTTCAGCATCGTCCGCGTCGCGGTAGTAAACATGCACTAACCCGCGTGTTTTCTCTTTGTACACTAACAAATATGCCTCGAACGCGGCAATTTGGTCCAAGTCTTCTTTTGTAAGCTCGCTGGCCGGTTTCTGCGGTGGTTGCCAAGTCGATGGCCTGTCGCTGAGCTCGACTAATTCTACGTCGGGCTCATCCATGACTAAATATAATGTTTTAAAACAAAACAATAGGAAAAACAACAACGAAAAGGGTGTGTGGCGTATTTTTTGGGGCTCTAATTGCTTCTTGCATCATCATGTTCAGGGCCCGGGCTGAGCCCGGGCCGGACCCGGGCCTAAGTTTTTAAACGCGGGCCGGGCCGGGCCGGGCCTATGGGGTAAGCGGGCCGGGCCGGGCCGGGCCTGTAAGGTAAACGGGCCGGGCCCGTATTTCCAGATATGGGCCCGGGCCGGGCCCGGGCCCGCCAAATTAGCAACGGGCCGGGCCGGGCCTAGGGCCCGGCCCGGGCTCGGCCCGCTTTGATCATCCCTGGTTGTGTACCTTCTTCCTAAGTACCGAATGTAGTCCTTTCTTGCCATTTCCTTTCCTCTCAGGCAGACCTTTCCGTCATCATCATGGAAAATAACGGTATCATCTATCGGAGGCCCGTTAGAATCGCTGTCATCGCAAACCTCCTCGACACGCACACTAGCACTGAATCAAAGATGTAAATTCACATATAAAACGCGGTAACACCATTCTCACTGACCAATCATCTTCTGTTACTACCCATAAATCATGAAAAGTGTCGCCAACAAACCGTATCATCTGATTGCGAAAGCATCCTTGATCTGAATAGATATTCGCTTCAACTGAATGAGAAATGTAACCCTAAAGTCAAATACTTGTCACACCTCACAGCTCGAGAAGGAGTGACCGGGAAATTATCAACTTCTTCCCTTGATGAGCCAGAAATGGAGAGCGCATCGTCTTCTGTCGCGGCATCCGCCGCTGAGAATAACGGAGGATCACATTCGTAGTCCTCCATTTACCTATTAAAATACATTGAACTCGTAAAAACCAAGTAATACATTTATGCACAAGAAAATAAATCACTTATATGTGCAACAGACATTCCGTTACTAATTCTAAACATTTGGGTGCTGGGTGAATGTTATTATAAGAGTGGTGTATGTTATTAATGCGTGGTATATTTTACGATTTGGGTGAATGGGTGAATGCTTGGGTGAAGGGTGAATGGGTGAACTTTGCTATTTGCCTCGCTCTGGATACGCTGTGAATGTCGTTGTAAATATTTATATGAAGCACATTTTTTTACTGTTAACCGTAAACAAAATTAATGAGAAATATGACACTGCTGATTTAAGTGGTTAGAAAAGAAATATTGCTTTATTCCGTGTAACGTGTAATGGAATGGAAAGTAAATGGCAGTGAGCGTGTCATGGAGAGTTAAGACTATGAAGTGGTTCATTTGCTGTCATTATTGTTAAATTTCTACCCGTTGCTGTTGGAAAGGGTCAGTCTTCTTATTACCAATTGGTGTAAGTAGTACAAAGATAATGCATCTGCAACTATTTTACATTAAATTACACAAAAAAAGATTTGGCAAAAAGTAGGTAGTAAAAGGTGGATGATATTATTAGAGAAAGAATAAATGAGGAACACAAGGTTGAGTAGCGTACATGAAAGTGGGAAAGTGATGGGAAGAAAGAGAAGTGGGAGGGAGAGACTCAGACAGCATTTGGAGGCTGACGAGAGGGTGGTCGTTGAGCGAGTGCAACATACTGTCCAGGGGCAGATCGAGGAGGGGGAAGCTGAGGAAGAGGGAGAGGGGCAGAGGAAGAGACGCCTCCTTCGAGCAGACGACGAGAGGACGAGGCTGTCTTGGACTGCCCGAACTGCCAAAGACAGCAGCAGAGACGACGCTGCCAGGAATGGCAAGTCTTCAGGGAGAGGATCCACAGCATAGGACCCACGAATCCAACCAGCGAACACAGCACTTCCAACTCACTCAGCTGCACCTTCAAGTGGAGTCTACTCGATGCTAATTCACACTGGAATAGGAAGAATGACTGGCATTAGGAGGAGGAGGGAGACGGCAAGTGACAGTGGAAGGCTGCAGTTTGCAATGAAGAGAGAGAGGCAGCCACTGTTGGAAGTGACTGAACAAGTAGACTCCTCCAGCCAGAGAAGTCAGCTCGGGGAGGGCCGTCACTACCACGAAAAGACACAACTTCAGCATCAACTTGTCCAGCTTGCTCGTGTCTGTTCCCTGTTCATTAACATTTTTTATTACCTACAATAATTTAATTTTTAGCAAACGGAAATTTAAAATGAAAAATTTCGCAATAAATTAAGCGAAAGAAACCCGTGACTGGAAGCTCTTCCGTTCACTGCACATACTGGAGACTCCGGCAAGGAGAGCGAGGATTGCAGCGAGGGCGAGGGAGGAGCGAGGCAGCAAGGAAAAGAACAACAACGACTGCTCGTTCTGGTTCCCCACTCCACACAGCCCTGTCAACTCACTCCCGTCTACCTGAAAGGGAGAGAGAGTGAGAGTGAGAGAGAGAGAGCGAGAGAGAGAGTGATAGAGAGCGAGAGAGAGAGAGAGAGAGCGAGAGCGAGAGAGAGCGAGAGAGAGCGAGAGAGAGCGAGAGAGAGAGAGAGAGAGAGAGAGAGAGAGCGAGCGAGCGAGAGCGAGCGAGCGAGAGCGAGAGAGAGAGACAGAGCGAGAGAGACAGAGAGACAGAGAGAGTGAGAGAGAGAGAGAGAGAGAGAGAGAGGCGAACGGAATGCGAAGCGAGAGCTGCGACGACGGCGACGAGAGGACTGAACCACGCAACGACGTGCACTCGGAGGGAAGTCGCTTCGAGACCTTCCTGCACCCATTTACGGGAGGCTGAGAGGTACCTGGCAAGAGAAGAGCGTCTCATTCTATGCCCGATAACCACAAGAAGTCGTCCAGTCAGGACGACTGGTCACACTGTTAAGTGCAAAATTTTCTTCATTTGTTCGTTTTCCCCCTAAAACATTTTCTTCTATACATTAAAATGAATGTTCGTAGCACGAGCATGAAAAATTCTGAGTTTCAAAACACATTGTAACTCTTCGGACGTTTTTCCCCCAGAATTTTTGAAAAGCGGGCTCAAACGGGCCTACGGGCTGGGCCCAAAATTCTAGGGCCCGGAAATGGTTCGAGCCGGGCTTGACCAGACCTTGGGCACGATCCCAAATTGTTGGGTCATTCACCGGCTCTGGGCAAGAGAGGCGAGAGATGAGGAAAGGGAGGGGAAAAGGAGAGAGAGAGAGAGAGAGAGAGAGAGAGAGAGAGAAGAAATAGAAAGCGACCAGGTGAAGGTGAGAGATGAGGAAATAGAGTAGGAAAAGGAGAGAGAGGGAAGAAAGAGAGAGTGATGTAGAGCTGACCAGGTGAAAGCGAACATGAAGAACCAGAAGGCGGCCGCGAGACGGAAGTAGTAGGAGAGGACGAAGGAAAGAGTGCAGAGGAATGGACGCAGGGAATCACCAGTCACGAGGAAGGACTCGCCGTTAACCAGAGAATGGCAGGCAGAGGAGGAGAGAGAGGAAGAGGGAGAGAGAGAGGAAGAGGGAGAGAGAGAGGAAGAGGGAGAGAGAGAAGACAAGACAGAGGAGGAGAAGACGAAAGGCAGCGAGTGCATGCCATGGCAGAGGGCGATGTAGAAGATGCATCTGGAAAGATTCTTATAGAAGGAAAGATAGAGAATAAAGTAACCTCTCAGGGAAGCGAAACCGCTTGGTGTCGATAAGAAAAGTGAGGAAAGTGAAAGATGAAAGCAGCAGATTCGCAAGAGAAAGCAGAGCCATGAAACGACGGAGTTCACTCTGGAACAAAGGAATGAAGTCTGTCCTTGAGAAGAACGAGGGAGACCTTGTCAGAAGAGGAGAACAGGACATCTCCATGACAGGGGAATGCACAGGGGGCATGCGAGTCATCCGGGTCCACGTCCACGAGAGAGGAAGGACACGAACGAGTGGAGGAACGGACGCGGCCAAGAGAGGACACCGACTCACTCGCTGGGCTTCTCCTCCTATAACTTCTCTCTTACCATTCCCTCGTTCTTCCCTGAACATCCAAGGAACCTCTTCACTCCACATCTTCCTACATTTCCTAGTATGAATTGAAAAGGACTATTTAATTGGCTTGTCCCATTCCATATCATTGCATATATTTGTGAGCTTACAGAAACAGCAAAGATTTGTGAGCAAATAACAAATATGTCATAAAATGCGAATGGCTTGTCGGGATTGATATGATAAGAGAAGAAAAGGCATATTGAAAAAGACAGGAAGGGCAGAAAGAGAGAAAAATAGAGAGAGAGAGAGGAGAAAGAGAGCGGGAGAGAGAGAAAGAGAGCCGGGAGAGAGAGAAAGAGAGCGGGGGGGGGGGGGAGAGAGAGAGAGAGAGAGAGAGAGAGAGAGAGAGAGAGAAAGAATGGGAGAGAGATCATCAGAATGGCGGCTTCCTTTGAAGATGTCGGGCTCATAATCGCCTCACTCTTCACGCCTTTTCTTAGACCCCGACACACTTCATTATTAACTTGATTTCCCTTCAAAGGAAAGGAAATCAGATAGGTCGGAAGAGAGAAAGACTGAACGGCCAGGCAATGGCATACGAGGAAGTGTACCACAGAGAAGAGAGATGGAGAAAAAAAGGGAAAAGAGAATAGAGAGAGAGAAGAGAGATAGAGAGAAGAGAGAAAGCAAAAGAGAGAGAGAGAGAGAGAGAGAGAGAGAGAGAGAGAGCGACTGACTCCGAGCCTTCATCCTTGCTCGGCCGCATGCAGAGATCTGGCGGAGAGGGGAAACGACTGCATTCGAGAGACTCTGGCCAATCCAGACCGAATTCCTTGACTATTGACTCGCACTTCTCTCGCACCTAACCATGAGAAGAGATTGGAATGAGTGGAAGAAGTGAACTGCTGACCTCGAGACAAACACTGCGACAGGAGGTGACCGCCTGGGGCATCTGCTCAGGACACATCGGGGAGAACACGGAGCAGATGAAGAACTTGATGTGGGGGTGACACTCCGTCTTGATCAGGGGCTTGAAGTGATCCGTTTGACTGGCCAGCTAAAGAGACAGAGAGGGGGAGATATAAGCTATGTATGACTGTAAGATATGTGCAAACCATAGTGTGGTCCAATTGTAGCAGTGGATTTGGAGAAAGGGTGTGATTGTAAGGGATATCCATACACAATCCAACTGATATTGGCACACATTTCCCTTTTGAACCCTGCAAAGAACGAGGATTATTGAATGGAAAGTAGTCTAACTTTTTTTTTTACCTATGATGCAAAAAGTAGTACCGTTTCAAATATAGAAGACGCTTCCACTAAAATCGGAGATAAAATGTAGAGAAGAAAGAAGGAAGCTCCCATTGAGAAGCTTCAGAAGAGAAGAGGGAAACCGAATCAAGAGACTGGTCTTTCTTGAGAAGAGAGAAAGAGCGAAGAGGAGAGAGAGACAAGAAGGAAACAGAAGAAGAACCTGGAGAGACAGCGGATAATTGGAGAGAGGTTAGAGAGAGGCAGAAAGTGTTGAAGAGAAAGAGAATAAGAGAGACAGGCAGAAGAATGGCTCCCCCTCACAACTCTCACTACTATATTTTATCCCCTTTCTTAAATTTATTACCACTCTTATTCTGTCTGCCCTCAACCTCCTCAATACTCTCTCGTTTTCTCAGCTTCTCTCTCCCTGTCGTATACTCTCTCGCTATATTTCTCTCCTTCGTCTCTTCGTTTTCCTTACTCCCGCTCGTCTTCCCTCGCTTTTCTTCAGATCAGTTCTGCAGGAAAAGATTGCGCGGGGAAAGGAGCAGCCGGAAAAGGAGAGAGCAGGGAGAAAAAGACATACACTTTCATCTCGCCGCCACGAAGAGAGTACGGAATGAAAAGAGGAAGAAAGATTAAGAGGATAACTATAGAGAGAGGGAGAAAGAAGAGAGAGAGAGAGAAGACAGAGGGAGAGAGAGAGAGAGAGAGAGGAAAGTAATGCCGGGCCGGGCCGGGCATAGATGACCGAGAGAGATGGCACAAGGTGGTAAGCATGCTGTAGTCATCGTCTCTCCATTCTCTCTCCCTCCTACCATCCTCGATCCATCTCTCTACCTTCCTCCCAGCACTTTCTCGCTCTCTCTCTCTCTCTCTCTCTCTCTCTGTCTCTAGGTCTCTGTCTTGTTCTTACTCCCTCCCCCACTTCCCGCTCCCTGCTCTCCTTTATTGCCCTCTTACAGCGTCGGCCGGATCGATGGCTTTGCTGTTTGTGGCGTCCAAGATAGTAGAAAAATAGGAGAGCGAAGGAGAGAGAAATGGAGAAAGATCTCCTTTTAAAGAGAAAGAGGGACGAGAGAGCAAGAGAAAGAGGGAGAAAGCGAGAGAGAAAGAGAGAGAGAGAGAGAGAGAGAGAGAGAGAGAGAGAGATTCAACTAGCGGGGCTGGGTCAGCCCATCACCTGGCAATGTGTTCTGGGCCAAGCAAAGCCCATTTCTACCGTTCCATTTCTTTACCAGGCTTCGATTTATTTCTTATATATTCTTCCAATATGTTTCTCTAAATCTTCTTTGCTCATTCCTCTTTCTTTCTCTGCCACTCTCTGCTCTCTCTAGACTGTGTCACTCTCTTAATTCTCTGCTGTCTCATGCTCTCTCTATCTGTATCAATCTCTAACCTTCTCTCGTGTCGCTCTCATTATCTCAGTATAAATCTTGTCCGTTGTAACCCCATTACTTGGAAGTGCTTCTCTTGAATGGGAACCCGGGATTGTGCAATGCGAGAGTTATTGATGATTCCAATGCAAATCTCATTTCTGCAGCAACATCGCATTTAACATAACAAACTGGAGGGTCCTCTTTCTACTCTCATACTCAAAAATATACCTTTAATCATCCATCAATCAATATAAACATTTTTCAAGGAAAGGCAAAGGAAAGGATTAGTTATTGTAACTGCTAGTTTATTCTGAGCTGATATAATATAATATCGTACAACATTGAGTGGATGATGTAATTGGCGAATGAAAGAAGAGATATAAGAGAAATAAGAAGTAAGGGAAGAGAGGGAGAGGACGATGGAAGGAATTGGAGGAGAGCAGACAGGAAGGAGGGAAGGAGAAGACACGGCACACTTCCCCGCCACGCACTCCTTCACTAGCCAGCTGAACAAAACAGTATACTCTCTCTCTCTCTGTCTCTCACTCTGTCTCTCTCTCTCTCCTTCTGTCTCTCACTCTGTCTCTCTCTCTCTCCTTCTGTCTCTCACTCTTTCTCTCCTTCTCTCTCTCTCTCTACCTCGCCCCCTCTCTCCATCTGTCTCTCTCGCTCTCCTCTCTCCCTCTCTTTCTCACTCTTTCCATTTGACTAACAATAAAATATCTAGGAGAAAGTGACCTTGAAAAGTATAAAAATAACAAACATGTGCACAGACGTGATGTTTCTGAATGGGTGAATGGAGAAGGAAGGGAAGGAGAAGCCAGGGCGAGGCTGAGCCATTCTCCCTCTGCAGCACTCGCAGACGCCCCTTGTCCGACCCGGAATACCAGACATTAACCTCCCTTTGGCCTGGCCAGGACTCCGCCAGCCAAACGTGCACAAGGGCCAGCGAACACGACTCGATTCTTAAGGCAAGGCTTCATTCCTCTCTTCTTCCAACTCTTTCATCTCCTCGGCACTCGAAATTAACCTGAGATGAATTCGCAGTAGCCTTGAAAACCATTCATTTGTAGTGCCATTCTGGCCGAGCAGAAATGAGGTCTCAAAGAGGAAATGAACAGAGAAATTAGCAGAGTCACGAGTGTATGATCCATTGACGAATCTCTCAGCCACAACTGAAGACCTCGCCTCCAGACGATACCACTGAAGGGGCTCGAGAGAACAGGCTTGGTAGCTCTGCAAGGACACATCCTCACTGTGTATGATGGAGCGAGAACTGACATCATACGTGGAAGGGAGCTTGATGATCGGACAATCCGACAGAGTCTTCTCCTCCTCCACTCTCTTCTTTTCTCCCTCCGCCAGTCTGTAAACGTGACTGGACATCATGGCCTGGCATCCTCGATATGCTCCGAAATCCGGAGCAAGGCGATATTCTCTCTGGTAGCCCTGAGGCAGGGATCAACATGCACCGTTAATGCGTCTTAAAATTGTCTGCCACTCCAATTTACTTTTTTTGTAGCAATAAAAATGAGAGATATCAATATGAAAATGTAGAAAAAAGTCTTTAAGAAAGATTAACTGAATGAACCTTAAAATGGACGTGACAAGGAAAATGAGATTGAATGGCGGCGAATGTGAATGAGTGTCTGGAGAAAAGATTCGTTGACGAGACAATCTCTTTTTCCTCTTCCATCTTCCCTTTGTTTGAAAAGAGACTCAAGCAGAGCGACGATTCATTTGGACTGATCTTAAAAAAAATACGTTTAATTACAAAGAAGCCACTTGGCATTGGTCAGAATGAAGTATTTTATTAATTCGAAATTCTGAGCTCCTCTGTCATGATACAGTTTTATCGTAGTAGATCTTGTATCTTTAATTTTTTTTACGGTAGGCAACAAAGAATACATAATTTTCTATCGCAGACCTTGTTCTTCAGAACGATAGTGTGGAATGAACTGACGGGAATAATACCATGCGAAACAGAATTATGCGATTTCTCCCGAACGCAAAGCCGGAGTGAGAGATGAGAGATTCTCTCTGGAGAGAGACGGCGAGAGAGAGCGAGAAGAGCATTGAAGACGAGGATGAGAAGCAGGCGGATATCCATATCCACACTTCCTGAGATACTGTTCTAATTCCAAAATAAGTCTACATCGATCAAAATATTTATGTTTTAAATTCTATTCCAAGCGACTGAAGCCAGATGGATGAGAAGTAGGAAGGCATTCTTTCCTTCTTTTCATCCTTCCTAACTTCCTTTCCAAGATGCAATGGCCAGCAGAGAGAGTCATCTTCTGACATCTCCCAACTTTGCAAGATTGAGAAGCGTTGATACCAGAGGTCCTCCCACATCATCCATGCCCGTTATTAGCAGATGAAGGCACAAGATTGGGAGGAAAAGAAAGATTCGTAATGAAAAGGATGAAATGAGAGGATTGCCTTTCTCCGTCTTCTGCGATGTCTCCTTCCATAGAATCTCCGCGGACTCAACCAGCCACTGCGCCGTTTCTAATTCTGTTATGCATTCGTTTAGTCTCGGACAACCAACCATTTCACGGTGCAGTCTCTCAGTCTTCTTAGCGTTATCCCTCTTTCTATGTTTCTTTCTCTCTTTATCTCTTCACTCTTATTCTATCACAGTTCTTCTCTTTTTTCTCTATCTCTTTTCTCTCCACCCTCTCCCACTTCTTCTCTTCTTTCTCTCTTTCTCTCTTCTCTCTCCACCCTCTCCCAATTCTTCTCTTCTTTCTCTCTTCTCTCTCCACCCTCTCTCAGTTCTTCTCTTCTTTCTCTCTTCTCTCTCCACCCTTTCCCAGTTCTTTTCTTCTTTCTCTCTTCTCTCTCCACCCTCTTCTTCTCTTCGTCTGCTAACATCCATTCTGGTCTTCCAAGCCTTCTCATCTCCTTTATCTCTTTGTGATGACAAAGCTCCCGTTATCCTCAGCGAATTGGCCTTCCCTCCAAGCAACACTCAGCCAATTGACGATGCCTAAATGCATTTCGAATGAACAAGTACCGTACTTAAGCTGGCACACGTTCAAATTCCCGCAAAATAATCCTAGCAGGGAGAAGACGGTAGCAGCCAAGCCTAGTCACGGACCGACTTTTTTACGTGAATTCCTGGCGTTAGGAGTAAGCCGTTGCTCGTCCTTTCTTGTTGGTTCTTGAAGATGTCTCGTCCTGCTGGCCACTCCGTCTACGGTTTGAATCCTCTGCATTCCTTCTTAGTTTGTGCTTGAAGTGTGGTTGTTGTTGCTTCCCTAGTGGTCCCAAGTCAAAGTGGAGGAATCGAAGATGGCATCACTCGTAGTTGTCTTTGCTAACTATTTGCAGGTGCTATGAGTTATAAGTAAGATAGGAGGGAAGCGGCCGCGGCTGGGCGGAGCACCCTGTTGTGGCCGCTGCTCTGAAGGGAAGGACGCCCCGAAGGCACAAGCCTAACTTATTCCGCCGCAGGTATATGGTGTGCCATCCATCTGGTCTCTGCTGTATTTCATAGGCCTTTCGACTCATGCCTCCCTTCTAGGAATCGTGCTTGTATCATGTATTACGTAGGGAACTTGCGAATGGTTTCTATTGCCTTCGATGACGTGTTTATCCTTTCAGTTGGCAACATCCCGTACCAGGCAACTGAGAACGACATTGGGAACTTCTTTAGCCAGGCAGGCAACGTCGTGAACGTGAGGTTTGTGTGGGTGGTAGCTGCCGCTCTCCTTTGTATACTCGTACTGCAGACTGGTGTATGACCGTGAGACCGGACGGCCAAAAGGATTCGGTTTCTGTGAGTTTGCTGACGAGGCGAGTGCGCAGAACGCGATCACACAGCTCAACGGCGCCGACTTCAATGGCCGCGCCCTTCGCGTGAATCTCGCTAACCGCTGATCATCAGGGATCTTCTTTGCTTAACATCTTTCTTGACCTCTTATTTATTCCGTCGTTTGTCCCTGGACTCGGCCTTGACGTCTGATAAATGCGAAATACAAGTCTTTGATTATACCTTCATTGGGGAATTAGTAGGAAGGAGAACGAGTGATTTCCTCCGAGAAGGAAGGTTGCTTAGTAACCGGAAGGGCTGGGTAACGCATATAAAGGTGCGAAGGTGTAGGTGGCCGTCAATCTGAATCGCGCTAGAACGAATGCCTTCTGGGACTGTTGATGTTGTCAATGGATCGGTTGGTTGGGAAATGTGCGGCAAGGTTAAAGCAGTAGGTGAACTTAGGACGGGTTCGACGGATTTCTTAAATCTAATCGGGATCGCTTGGTTGTCGTCGACTTCTACGCAACGTGGTGTGGGCCGTGCAAGATGATGGCGCCCAAGTTTGAGGTTGGACAGACACTAGAAAGGTGAGGAAGATTCCTGTTTCAGAGGATGGCGAAGGAGTTCACAGACGTAGCCTTCGCAAAAGTTGATATAGATGAGGAGGTCAGGAATCGTTGCATTTGGTGATGTTTATATGTTAGCTTTCTCAGGAAGATGTTGCTTCTCGTTATGAAATTGCCCTCATGCCAACATTTATTCTCATCAAGAATGGAGTCCAAGTGGTTCGAAGTCTTATTCAACGGAGTGTTGCTTTCACAAGGGTTTTTGCAGGACAAAATTGAAGGAACAAAGGAAGAGAGTCTACTTGAGGCCATCAAGAAGAATAAGTAATACGCCGGTTTCTATAACAAAATGTTGCTTGAATTAGAAAAGAATGATAAAGTACATCAACTCAATAACGGGATGACGGTTGTAAATCACTCTTTTGGAACACTTGCCACCATCCTCCGTATCCGGTTGAGAACAATGGCATTGTCACAGAGGCACTGCTCCTCTCCGTAAGGACTGGTAACTGAGACCAGATCGTGGATTAAGAGACTGCCGTCGTCCTTAACGCAATACTTCTCTCACCATTGCTGCAGTTATTCAAAGGAGAATAATTACCCTTTCCACGACGGGAAGAAAGTTGAGTCGAAGCCAATCACAAAGGCGTTTCTTCCTGGAAATGAGAAAAGGTATTTAAGAAAAGATTAAGGAAGAGCCGTACACGGGACCTTGTAACGCATTCCTCTGGACTGTACATGGATGGAGAGGAGTTGAAGAGATTGGCAATCTGAGTGGAGAGAGCAGAAGAAGAGGGGACGCAGCCGGGAAGAGTTTCCGCTTCATTCTCTGCCACGGATGAAACCGACAACACTGAACTGCCCGGTAGCCAATCCACTCTTGCTGCCTCTGTAACTTTCACCCAACTCACAATCTGTATGTTCAACAGAAAATGAACTGAGATAAACATACTCCTGTCTTCACCGAAAGCAATCAGAAAGACATCTCCGCTGGCTGGGTCTACCGTATACAAGTTACCGTAAACCACCTGCAATAATTCCACGATTCACATTACCCCATTGCAAGCCCATCTATAAAGTGCTCTATTCACAAGAACCTTTTCCTTCCTGTTATCGTTTGTTTCAATTCTGACTGGCTTGCCAAGCAAGGAGGCGAACTCACAGTTGCTATTAGTTCCCGCCATTCAATCTTCCACGCTATACCTAGCTTTATTTACCTGAAAGTCAATCTCATTTAACGAAAAGAGTAGTTTTCTAACCCTCATAACACATCCGTCCAAATGTATTATCAGCAGGAGACGGCAGTCCGCTCACTCACCTTACTCATGTATCAAACATAATAATGTATTCATCATCTTTATTCAACTCATTTGAAGAAGGGAATTGGCAAGCATGGAGTAGAACCGTAGGAGAAAGACTTCCAGTTATCTCTGGACACAAGGAAAGCACTACGGAAACCTTCAACGCCAAGTAAAGAACTCACGAAACTTATGATATGAGAAGATAGTGATTGGGAGCCTTTCAGAAGGAATGTAACGGATGTCACGCTATAACACTTACGCTTATGTTTTAGAGTGAGGAGCTCTATTTCATTAGTAAAGACTTCATGTCGTAATAAAAATAAATGTTGAAAAATAGATTCTGCTTTTCTAACGAACATAAGGAAAATCTCGCGGACACAAGGGGGCTGATTAGTCATAAATACCTCGAATAAATAACTGGCCTGCCCCAATCATGTATATTGTGTAGATTTAATACTAATTTCCATTACCAATGTACTTAAATAAGTCGGAAAAATACTCATGAATTCTTGTAGAGAAAGCGAAACGTAATCAGTTGTCTTTTTTCTTGGCGCTCTCTGCTTTGACTTGTTCCATGAGGATGACATCTTCGGGGGAAGGCTCGTAGATGCGACCAAGAATCACCTTCAAGCACCCATTTTAATCAATGATAAGAAATCAGCAGGAATTCAAAATGTGAAGTAACAATGCTTGCTAGTGAAAACGTTTGAAAAACTTCATTCGTTTTGATTTTAATAATGCCGGAAAAACATGGCAATTCCTGCTAATGCTTCTCAGAAAAGAACAGCGAAACTGACGCGGTCCTTGAAGAGCTTTGCCAGTAGTAAATAGTTTGCAAACATCAACAAAACCAAGGTGACAATGTGCTGCCATTCCGTGGTCAACAGAAGCAGCCAGAACTGGCCTGAAAGAGGAACACGAAAATGAATACATATACTGCGTAAAACATTAGACATCACCTGCGATGAGAACAAGTTGAATACAGACCAGGAGATTCATGAGAGAGAGATGGTGCGAGCAGAAGTACTAAAAGACACTTTTTAGTCATTCTTCTACAGTACACTCAAAGATACCGTGAACCAAGAGTGGGCGGGATTGGTGGGATCGGCAGCGACGGAGTGGATGCGAGGAGACAGGGAGACGGCTCGGAAACGACGGCCACCCTCCACTTGAACAAGGTCGCCTTCCCGATACGGAGGGGCGGAGTCGGACCAGAGAGGAGGAGGAGGGGAGGAAACAGGGGGCGCCCGCCGGCCAGGGGGGGAAGCCACGGGGGACACTGACGGGTTCGTGGCAGGGGGAACTGCCTGCCAGTTCCCCATATGGATGGCACTCCTGTAAACTCTTCTTCCTTCAACTGCACTCACTGCAATCGCAACTAAATAATAGAATAATTCTAGACGATTTATAGATGAATTTAAATAAGAACCTGTACATGAGGTCGAGGTAAGTGAGGGGAAAGAGATAAGTAATGTAGTGAGTGAAGGCAGTGCAGAAGACAACCACTGCTATTTGGAGCTCCCACGAATCCACGACCAACAACTTTTGCGGCATACCAACGGCTGTCTTGTACTAAAGAAGCAAGAAACATTGAACAGGAAAAGAAAGAAGGCGAACGAAAGAAAGAGAGAGAGAAAGAGAGAGAGAAAAGAGAGAGAGAGAGACAGAGAGAGAGAACGAGAGAAAGAGAGAGAGAGAGAAAGAGAGAGAGAGAGAGAAAGAGAGAGAGAGACAGAGAGAGAGAGAAAAAGAGAAAGAGAGAGAGAAAGAGAACGAGGGCTATACTCGATAGCGCTTCATCCAATTTATACTACCCAAAAATATCACGCGCAAGATATTTTCTTTTTCCATACAGTTATTTCAAAGATGAGGCGAGATGTCGATTGAATATTGAACGAAAAAGCAAGAAATAAATAGTAGAAAAGCTGACTGACGGGAAGAAAGATGAGAGGAAGAGCAACGGAGAGAAAGGCAGTGGAGAAGGCCGCGAAGAAGCATCTCTTCAGACGGAGAAGCACATCCCGCAGCAGCATCTCCACTTCCTCGCGGATTCGGCCTGTTCACCCATTCATCTCATTCACCCATTCACCAATTTATCTCATTCACCAATTCATCTCATTCGCCCACTCAAAACATCACATCACTCACTCGAAATGTTGCTGCACATGTGGGCAATGTTATCGAGGTCGAGCAGGCCGGGGTCGTCTTCTGACAACGCGTCGCTCACCTGCACAAGACTTCGTTCCGTAATCTCCTTGACTGAAGGACTCAAACAATTACAAGTCACTTGTTTCTGTAACCTGGGCCCATGTCCCACTGCCACTGCAAATCGCAAGAAGAGCGTGGCGGAGTCTACTGATCCGGTCAAGGATTTCACGTCGAAAAAGCCAGAGGTACAAGGATGGCCTGAAACAGTCAAAGTCAAAGGGAGTTTGGTGCTATCCTGGCTGTGGTGTAGGCGGATGGAAAAAATGACGTACGGAAAAAAGAAATAGATGACAGAGGACATCGGAAATTCGCGAAGAATACGAGTGAAGCTGAACAGGAAACTAGTAGAAATCATTGTCGTGACAGGCAGTTTCACCACTCCGAATCTGGAGCAGAAAAAGAATGAGATGAAAGAGCGCGGCAAACAGGGAGAGGCTTACTCGATTACAGTCAAAACCCGCTGGGTGAGAAGAGAAGTTCCTTCAGAGCAAGCAGCCACCAACTCGCTCATCTAAACATTTCCTCTTACAACTACGAACAATCTCTTCAAACCATACTGTATTCCAGAAGCATTTGGTGACTCGGAGGCCGAGAAGCAGGCCCACGCAGGACAGGAAGTACGGATTTATGTGGTGCAGTTTCTATAATCATATTCAAAATGAAAGACTGAAGATAGGCGCCTAGCAGAGAAGCGGGCTTTGGTTCTCACCGCAGAGGAAGACAACACAATGCTCAGCACATTTTGGAAAAAAAAGCCATTCGAGCGGGCGTTTCCCATATCAAAGGCAATCATTATAAATAATGAAACAACCAATGCCAATAAAATAATAATAGCAGAAAACCGGCCATGGAGTAGTGCCAGTACGACTTCGGGAGCCACCACAGCGTCTTGTAGAGATTTAAGTACTGCAGAAAGAGTGCGAGGACGGAGTACAGAAAAAGGGTGCACTCGAAGAAGAGTTCTCCCTTCAAATACTGACTTTGCAAGAGCAGGATTATGAATGCTTTCCTCAAACAAAGGAACACACCTGAACGAAGGGGATCTCCAGCCAAACGGGATGGACAGAAATGGTGACTCCGGCAGCCGGAGGGTCGAGAGGGGCGAAGGCTGCCTCAGGCGGTCTGTGACCAGTCGCTGTTTCCACAGGTGAACCATCCACAGCACTGCAAAGCATAAAGCAAAACTAAATGGAACATCTGGAAAAATAGGGCAAAAATTAAAGACAATGACCGTGTCTGAATGGCGGCATTTCATCACTACAATATTACAAAATAACTAACACGTGTTGGAGTTGAGAGATCCGCTGTTGCTGAGTCTGTCCACGATTCCTCTTAGCAACAGCCATCCCTTACTGTGCATTCATCATTTAACAGTACAAACACGGACAATCAAAAGCGAAAAAATGACTTCAACGAAAAAGAACAAACATGGAGCACACGGTGACTTAAGGCGGTGTATGAAAAAGATTTGGTGCGGGTTCGGTGCGTTAGTGTGCGTCCCAATTCGTTATTTCGGATTCATCACACTTAGTAGCACCAAATAAAACTTTAAATTTCAAATATTCAAAGGTCTTATGATGATTTTCCTTAAGGCAATCTTGATATACTGTAGTCTCTTTTAAATTGTTTTTTTTTTGGCAAATTGACACGGCTGGGTAACTTCGCGAAATGTATAGAGCTAAATCACCGTGAGCAAGAGCGATCGAGCGTAAACGAAACCAGAGCGAAAAGCAGAGCAGAAAGGTTCTACGAGGACAGAATTTCATCAGCTGCACGGGCCTCCAAAAGCGATCCTCTAAGGCTGTCAGTCTCTCGATACTCAGCCGTGTCCGCGCGTGGTCAGATATATTTGAAATGTCTTATTTTAAAAAGCTAGGGATGACAAAATTGGCTGGTTGCCAAAGATTACGGTAGTTTTGTTAAAGAATAAAGCTTAAATGACGACCGCAACGCGTGTTTGCTCGCGTTGCGGTCATTGGCCGAGCACAGATTTTGAGACCCTGCCACGCGCGGACACGCGTTGCGGCTCTTAGGTCGCGTCGCGGCCTGAGCATTTTAGCATTAGCCCTGGGGATCGCTTTTTGCACTGCATAAACGACCGTGGCTGCATGAACCCCCGTAGCGCGCAACTATTCATTACTTCCACCAAGCAATACACATGTGACCCACGAACCATTTCATATCTCGCTATATTTCCCTACTTACGGCAAGGACATTATCTCTTGTTCTTGCACTGATTTTGTATTTTATACGGCATTGACTGAAAAAATAAAAGGAAATTTTGTGTTATTTCAACATTTTCACAAGTAAACGAGGTGTAATGAACAGAATTGCTGTTTCTTTGAAACACATAAATATGATTATAGAGATGTTCAAACAAGACGTGTCAACGGAAGACAATCTAGTTCATCAAAAGTTGAAGAAATTCCTGATTGACGATGCTGGAGTGGCCGGCGGTTCCATCAGAAACCTGAACATAAGAGAGGCTTCTGCGCCCTTGTCCCGTGTAATATCTTGAATAGGAAGCTGCTGACCACCAGTTGTCGTCCGGGTTCTCACTGAGAGCCCGTCGTGGCGGCTGCCTCTCCTGAGTCTCCTCTTGTCTGCTTCTTTCTCCATGAGTCCGTCCCCGTAACTCCCTCTCCTGCGTCTCTTGTCTGATCCTTGCTGTTTGTGTTCGTCTCTCCGTCTCTGCTGCCTCTTTCTTCAGCCTCTCCACTTCGGTCTTCTTCCTGTTTATCTCATCCTCAACCTGCAAGATATATCTCATATTAGCTAAACAATTCCGCGGAGGTAGAAAGTCTGTGAACCTGCTTGAGACGCCACTCAGCAGCATCTGCTTCTCTCTTGAGACGCCTCAGTCTCTCGTCCTCTCTCTGCAGCTGCCTCAGTCTGTCGTCCTCTCTCTGCTGCAGCCTCGGTCTCTCGTCCTCTCTCTGCAGCTGCCTCGGTCTCTCTTCCTCTCTCTGCAGCTGCCTCGGTCTCTCTTCCTCTCTCTTCAGACGCCTCAGTCTCTCGTCCTCTCTCTGCAGCAGCCTCGGTCTCTCTTCCTCTCTCTGCAGCAGCCTCGGTCTCTCTTCCTCTCTCTGCAGCAGCCTCGGTCTCTCCTCCTCTCTCTGCATCAGCCTTGATGTCTCGTCCTCTCTCGGCATCTGCCTCGGTCTCTCGTCCTCTCTCTGCAGCTGCCTCGGTCTCTCCTCCTCTCTCTGCATCAGCCTTGATGTCTCGTCCTCTCTCGGCATCTGCCTCGGTCTCTCGTCCTCTCTCTGCAGCTGCCTCGGTCTCTCTTCCTCTCTCTGCAGCTGCCTCGGTCTCTCGTCCTCTCTCTGCAGCTGCCTCGGTCTCTCGTCCTCTCTCAGCAGCTGCCTTGGTCTCTCTTCCTCTCTCTGCAGCTGCCTCGGTCTCTCGTCCTCTCTCAGCAGCTGCCTCGGTCTCTCTTCCTCTCTCTGCAGAAGCCTCGGTCTCTCCTCCTCTCTCTGCATCAGCCTTGATGTCTCGTCCTCTCTCTGCATCTGCATCTCGTCCTCTCTCTGCATCTGCCTCTCTTCCTCTCTCTGCAGCTGCCTCGGTCTCTCGTCCTCTCTCAGCAGCTGCCTCGGTCTCTCTTCCTCTCTCTGCAGCTGCCTCGGTCTCTCGTCCTCTCTCTGCAGCAGCCTTGATGATTCGTCCTTTTTCTGCCCACTTTGCCATGGCGCGCTGCACCTGCAAACAATGAATTATGCATGATTTTCAACCGTTCTGAAAACAATTCTACGTATACAAACATATTTAGTGTGCCACAATTGTTTTATAAAGTATTAGGGCTTCCACCCACTCACTCATTCATCATGTATTCATCGCTATTCGATATCTCCATCTTTACTGGAGAAGCATTTGCCAATCCTGGCACTTCAATCCTTAGCGTCTTGGCAGAGGGAGCGGCCGACTGGTCTAGCAGGAATGAAGCAGCAGTGGCAGTCTCTGCCATGGCTGCCATACGGTCGGTTGCAGCACCCTTCGAGTAGGAGTTCTGAAGAAGAATCCCCATCACATGCCATCAAAAGAGAACGAGAAATGTTGTCCAAAAAAAGCTCTTTATTCTCTAACTTCCACTTCGCCGTGCTTTTCGAGTTCTTTCTCGAGTTCCTTTGCAAGAACACAACTTGTGTCTTTCTCAGAAGCCTTGGCATTCTCGCGTGGAGCCCGGACGAGGAACGGAGAAATCGTCTTCTGACTGTAAATAGGGCATTAAATTCATGTTGTTTAAAAAAAAATTGTATAAGTCGCATACTTCAAATCCAATTCTTTCCGCAGATTGGGTAGATAAGGCTTCCTGAAAGATGATAAATTAAAATTAATTAAACTTTAAATCTACAAAGAATCATGCAATTTTTAAAGAGCAAAATGAGATTGACAAAGTAGGCTGCTTTATGTTCGGCAAGCGAGATTGAAGAAAGGAAGCTCGATCGGAAGAAGAGCAAGAAAGGGAAGCACTGCCACCCAGGAGGACGCAGTTCGACTCGTTCAGGAACATCACTCCTCGGCGACAGAAGACTCGGCCTCGCAACATGATCTCACAAAAGATTAACATTTTGTAGATTTTTTATTTGTATATTGATGATATTGTTATCGTTCGATATACAACCTTCATTTGTAGATTTTCATTCTCACCTTGCCTCCCACAACGCAACTGCTCGTGAGAGGGAGCGATCCGCCGAAAGGGATTGCAGCTATTGTTGTCACCCCATTACTCAGTTCAAACCGGAGGAGTTCCTTATCTCCGTTCCGTTTCAACCCGTCTGTTTCACTTGTCAAATCCTTAAGGAAAGTAAAAATAGTAAAGACTAAACACTTAACATTTAATAGAGAGTTACCGAATCGTCTTCTCCGCCATAGAACCATGTGAGATTGTCTCCCCGCTTAGTCTCCTCACGGAATTGTTCGTAAACAGGACGAGCAATGTTTAACACCGATAGCATCTGTTAACACAACATGAAATACCTAATCCTGCGAATCATATTCTCCACCCTCTCACTGATAATCACCGTCAGTAATCACTATCACTGATCACTATCAGCTTTACTGATAATCACTGAAATTATAGAACCTGGAGAACGATGGGTTTCGTGAAGATAATCTTTGTTGCTTTTTCCGGTATCCGCATGGGAGATTCATAGCTGTCACGCAAGTCGGAATGGAGAAACTGTTCGAGCACATTCTCACGCTCAATACATCATTTTAGGAACTCATTGTTCAGAGATCAGCAATTCAGAGTCATGGTTATCTCACCACAAGATACACGGATTATAAGACTTACCCGAGCATCGCCCTTAAGAAAAGTCAGCGCCGCCTTGAGCCACTCCTTCTTCACTTGAATGTTGTTTGCCGCAAAGAAACTGTCTAATTCTGTCTCCATCTCACACAGATGGAGGCCACTTACTCTCACAACCTTTCAAACACTATCAAAGATACGAAGAGGATCGTGTACCAAAGAAATAGTAAATAAAATAGGAAATATGACCACTTTACCTCATATTAAATTCAGATAATAATGTTCAATTAATTTTATTTTACAGGTTATCCAAGAACTTAAGCATGAAAAAAATGAGATCTACAAAAGGCATAAACAACTTGCTCAGAACGTTACAGAACAATAGCGGGATACCGGAGAGATGAAATGAGCGCAGACAGAGTTTCTGAAGGTAGCTACTCAACGTAATCCAGTTCCTCAGGAATCTCGAATTGCTTATTCAAAAGCTTAACATCCATGGTGAACTTCTTCTTGCACCACTGCTGGACAGCAAATATATTATCTGAAAGAACAATTAAAAAGAAGCTTGCCAGGTAACGAATGAATGCTGGCCTGTCCATCGGTTGGCATCGTTCTTTGCCTTCTTCGTCCGCGTTCTGACTTCTTCCAATGCTTCCGGCCCGAACTTGTCCAGAGCTGCCAGCTTCTGCTGCAGTTCAGCCTCTTCTGCTTTTAGCTTCGCATTTTCTTGCAGAAGAAGTAAGCGCTCATCACTTTCCTTCAAGAGGAAGTGAGCTTAAACATGGAAAGTAATCCGGGAAGAACCTCTCGTCCGATCTTTGCTTCTTTCAGCTCGTCATCCGCTTCTGATAGTTTGCTTTCCAAGGTAGCGATCCCCTTCGTTACTTCATCCAATTTTCGCTTTCGCTGAAACCATTGCGAGAGAATCGATGAAGCAAGGACGAGCAAAAAATGACTTACATAAATCGCAGCCTTAGTTGGAAAGGCCCAATAGCAGATGAATGTGCCAATCTTTTCGCATTCCACGAGACCCTCGTCCACAAGCAACTGCGTGACCTCCTTCACTGCTTGCGAGATAACACCCTTCTGCTTCGGCGCAATCTAAGAACCGGGAAAGAATAGACTTTCCTGAACCAGCGTTTGACAAACCCTTTCCAACTCCTTCATCTGAAAAAACTCTTTGCTTTCGTAAAAGAGATCTAGCATTCGAAGCCGTTTTTCATCTGCAGAGATGCCCTTCTTGCGACCCGCCTGAAGTATCATTGCAACCACTAAGGTATGTTTCGCCAATATTGTTTGGAGAGGGGAACATTAAACAAACTGACCATTTAAAAAAATGCTGAGTCTTCTTTACTGACAGTACTTTATTGACCTAAACATTTGTATTTAGTATTTGTATTTAGTAACCGAAGACAATAAAAAAAACAAGATCCAAAAAAACAGAGCTTATGTCAGAATGAAAAACGCTGGCTGAAATTTCGATCAATACTATTTGTCTCCAGGGCAGCTACAGTACCTTGAGCATCCATTTTAAGTGTGAATTGAGTCGCTTCGTCTCCCGGAAAAACAATTCATCTAGGAACTCTGTAAACATTTCTTTTGATCTGTAATTAAATGAGGTAAAAAGAGGTATCGAGGGTTGAGAGAGAGGGAGGATCGCAAGACAGTTATAAATGAACTTGTGTTGCTCATCAAGGTTGATTTCACAATTCGGTTTTTTTGGGAGTCAATTTGACGGGTATAATGTGAAAGAGAAATATGGCGAAAATGTCGGATGTCAGGGATGATTTAATAATTTGAAACTGTTTCGGTGGGTCTCTTCACCGCTTACTCCTCTTCGGCTGCATATTCCTCTTTCGCTTCTTTTCTCCTATATTTTCTGCAGTCCGATTCACGCGTTTAGAAATTGGATTATTCTAGTCAAAACCTGATGAAACATTAGATGTAAAAGACAATAACCGCATGGAGGTTCTGCAGCAAATTTTGATCGATTTCAAACCACATTCCTATTATTGTTTTCTTGTACTCGTCTATTTCCTTTGTTCACTTCTCTCTCTCTCTCTCTCCCTCTCTCTCTCTCTCTCTCTCTCTCTCTCTCTCTCTCTCTCTCTCTCTCTGTTTCTATACACTCACAGTCAGCCGATCCTCAATCTCCCTTTGTCGTTTTATATCTCCCCTTGCTTCTTTCTCTCATTTAATCTTTTCTATCCATCTCCTCTCTCTCTCTCTCTCTCTCCCTCTCTCTCTCTCTCTCTCTCTCTCTCTCCCTCCCAACCTCCCTCATACTCTTTCCGCACTTTTGAATGGTTCGGTCTTTATCGACATAGCAAGGGCCAGCATGCTTATTGCGACAGAGGTAAATAGCATCTTTCCTTCTTCCCTTTCTTCTCGGAATATATCGTTTAGGGCACGCGCTCATCAAACTTCACAACATCAGGTAATTCAAATATATTATAAAGGAGCAGAAGAGAGAGAGTGAGAGAGAGAAAGAGAGAGAGAGTGTGTGTGTGTGTGTGTGTGAGAGAGAGAGAGAGAGAGAGAGAGACTATCGCTGGGTTTATGGATCGGACGGCTGAAAATGATTGCTCAACCGAGGTATGACGTGTTGGATGAGAGAAGTTTGACAGATATACAATGCCGTAAGAGGATAACGATCCGAACTCTTTCCTATTGCTCTTCACCCTCTCCTTCTCACCTTATCTTTGTTCCTCTTTCTTTTTCTCTCCCTATCTCTACTTCTCTCTCTCGCAATCTGTCCGTCCTCTCTCTCTCTCTCTCTCTCTCTCTCTCTCTCTCTCTCTCTCTCTTTACTATCACCAACTACCGACCTCTATTTGCTTTCACAATCTTCGCCGTTTCGACCTGCATAATCTTTCTGTTTCTATTCTTTCTCTTCACAACTCCTTCGAACTGAATTATTCTCTTCCCACATGTCTTACTTGTTGTTATCGTGATATCGATGCAACTTTTTCAGATATGGAATGTGAATGAGGGAGCAAGAAGGCGGGAGAAGAGGGATGGCTCGTTGGTCCTTCTTAGTCTCTCTCGTCAGCGTCTCCCTTCCAATCGTCTCGTGCAGCAATTTTACGGTCGTGGTGGTCTGCTTTGTCTATTCTGCGTACATATCATTTATGTTAATTATATTGCAACTCAAATTCTGCTAATTCGAGTTTAACATTTGTCTATTTTTGATTTGAGATTTCTGATGAAGAAGGAAGTGGTTGGGATCATGCTGCACTCCTTGGAAATATCTCAGAAGGAACTTCCTCGTCTTCCCCGCGTCCCTCTTTCCACTCGCTCCTCGATAAACGAGCCGTCGATCGTACAGCGTCCGTCAGTCCATTCTTCTTTCCTGTCTTCGAATCTTCAATTTCCCTCTTCAGTCTCCCCGTCTCTCTCTCTCTCTCCCTCTGTCTCTTTCTTTCTCTCTCTCTCTCTCTCTCTCTCTCTCTCTCTCTCTCTTTCTTTCTTTTTCTCTCTCTATGTCTGACTCTTTCTCTATCTCTCGAAAGAAAGAGAGCTGGAGTGATTTCTCCATCTCTTTTTCTCAGACTCTCTCTCTCTCTCTCTCTCTCTCGCTCTCTCTCGATTCTAAAGTTGATTGATCATTCATGTTTTTTTAAATCTGATGTGAGTGTTTAACTGTATTCGTTCTCCTCTTTTTATGGATGGCATGAAGTGTTGCAGAAGACAGGCCAACTGCCGACTCGCTTCTTCGTGCCCTTGTCTCTGCGTGTTCCATCCCCCTCCTCTCTCCTGCCCTCTCATGCTTATCTCGCCATGGGTCGACCGCTTCGCCATGCTGCTGCTTCCAAGGATGAATACGTCGCTCTTCTGTATTTACTTTCATCTTTTCTGTTCCATCATCTTTGCTGACGAAAATAGCTGATCCTATAATAAGTTGTTTTCGTCCTTATGTATATAAATACTTATGTATCGTCAAATGTGTTTATCTCTTGCAGTGTTCGCGGTGGAGTGACCAACTGGGGCCGAGTCTTCCTAGATGAAACTTCTCAACTGGAAGGGGAGTTCACCATTGATGGCAGAGTCCGGAAAATGCGAGGTAGCGGAGAGACCTTCAGGCTCCTCACACTGCCTGCTGACTCCAGGAGCACCTATAACCTACAGTCTGTTTTTAAGCTTCATCCTTACAAGAAGAAGGAAGCGAGAGAGATAGAGAGAGAGAGAGAGAGAATGAGAGAGAGAGGGAAAGTGAGAATGAGAGAGTGAAAGAGATAATGAGAGAGAGAGGGAAAGTGAGAATGAAAGTGAGAATGAGAGAGTGAAAGAGATAATGAGCGCGAGAAAGAAAGAATGGAGAGGAGAGAGAGAGAGAGGAGAGAGAGAGAGGAGAGAGAGGAGAGAGAGAGAGAGAGAGAGTTCGACAGAGAGTTCGACAGACTTATTCCAGACTGGAATGGGTGCGTGCTGGGGAGGTGGACCCTCTCCTAATCCTGGTGCAGACAGATATACGCGGCCATTATCGGAAGGTGACTGCGGGAGTCTTCTCCGATGGTTCTCACGAATTCCTCGGAGAAGCGAATCTGGATTCGCGGACATTCGCGTACTCCTTTCAAGGCGCCGTCTATGTTGTGAGTGAGATGACTCCTCCCCTCCTTTCTCGAGTCTCTTCTCAGGTGGATGGCCAACGATTCAACAACGACGTCTTCGTCCTCACGAAGTCTTCTTGTGGTTGCACCTGTTCGAGTCCTTCATTCTTCTCTTCTTTGTTTGGATGATGATTCTTCCTTTTAATCATTTCATCCACGACGGGTTGGGATAGTCCCAGTAGTTGCCCGATTCCCTTCAGCAAGTAGTGGTAAAACAGTGTGCCTTGCCTTTTGTTAGTTTTAATTCTGACTGCTAACCTAAAACATATCCTAGATGCAAACTGTGAAGCGGAGATTTCCTTGCATAATATCTAACGGAACTGTGATAATGTACCTTGCCATAACCGAAATACCAAATTAGTGAAAGTGTAATTGTTGAGACCAGAAACATAAACCATTAATTGACCAGCATTTTTTATGCAGCATCAGTCTTTGGTCAATAATTGGCCACAATAACGATTTCTACAAACTTTATTAGCGGACAATTTATTGAATCTAGTCAGCCACGAAGTTGACTTTCGGCCATATATCTCTCCCTTATACAATCATTCAACGATCAATTGTAAATGAAAATGCAATAAAATGTAAAAGTAAATGTTGTTTACTGGAGTCGGTAGAACTCCTCTTGGAATAGCCGATTTGGCTTGGAATGCCTCTCCGACTTTCTCCTGGAAGGCTCTTCGCTTCCTTCTGCTGCTCTTTTCACGGCTGCTCTTCCCTTGCGAATTAGAATTCCTCGTCTCGGAGCCGCCTCCACTAGTCCCACATCCATATCCAATCGCTGGACCTTAGATTAGTCCTTATCATCTCTCTACAGTATGTCTCAGGATTACGGTAGCACAACATCCAGTCTAAGCTAACTAACTCTAAATTCTTGATTGTCCACAATGATAGCTTCTTCGAGCATTTGTCCCACTCGGCGCCTCTTCTAAATTAAATCTCACGATACTATAAAAGTGAACGAGAAGTGCAACGAACAGCAGCAGGAGCGGGGAGAATTCTGGTGGGAGCTTGTGAAGGGGCAGAAGAAAGCAGGAAGGAGGAGGGTTGTGAGGGTAGAAGGGAGAGAGCAGTCTCCCCTTCCATTCCCTCGCTGTCAGAGTCTTCATCTTCCACAACCAATTCCGCCTTGACTGCAGCTGCGCCCTGCTCCCCCTCCCTTCCCACTTCCATTCGTTTTACGGATTCTCCATGCTCTTCGCCAATTCTCTGATCCATGATGCTTGATCGACTTCTTAAAAAAAGAAGAGATAATCAGAAGAATGGATGAGATTAGAAGAGAGTGTAAATGGATGGGTCTGGCCTGTTCCTAGCGAGAGCAATGGCCCCCCAGCCGGTCTTCGCTCTCCGCAGTCTGGTGCCTTTTCCTCCTTCTTCTTCCGTCTTCTCACACAACCGACGGCATAAAGTTTCCAAACGCTGCAAAAAAGCCATTGTAGAGGTAATAAAGGAAGTTAACTCCAACGGCCAAGAACTCCTATTTTCATCTGTTTTATCCCATTTTTAGGACAAACTTACATTTTCAGTATTTTTTTTCTTTCGTCTGCTAAAATCAAATTCTATTGGAAGAGCTTGATCCCTTAGCCCTAAATAACTTCTCCCTACCAGCACTCGCGCCCTTCAAGTTGTTCCTACTTAAGACAGCCTATCTGTAAGGCTCGATCTGCACCTGTGCTAGGAAATTTTTGATTTTTAAAATTGCTGAAAACTAGATCATTTGTACTACTCGACATGCTCTACAAAACTGTATAGTTTTGAATTCGAAAAAAAATTTCTGTACGAGTTAGCTGTATTTTTGTTCTAAAATTCACATGCCCATAAATCGGTTATTTCTTAATATTTTTGAAATTTCTTTTTTGGATTCCATAGATCTTGAAATCCTCTTTAAAAAAGATCTTGGTGACTTTTTCGTGAAAAAATTTTAAAGCTGCAAAAATCTCAAAAATAAATTTTTAAAGATGGTTTTTCGATTTTTTCAGGTCGAAAAGCCTCCGCGGGGTAGGTAAGCTGTTCATAGAAAGAAAGCCCATTAAATTTGCTACAAAGCTAGCTAAATAAAAAAAAAATCGAAGGGTATGTATTTTGGGTATTTGCACGTAGGCAATTATACTCAACCTCCAACCTTCCATGCAAGAGGTCCGGGTTCGAACCCCGCTCGGGGCAAAGTTTTTGCAAAGTTTTGCAAACAAGCAAAAAAAATATTATCGGTCGGAAATTGATGGCTTTTCATCTCATAGGTCTATAATATTGGTCAAACTTTCGATTTTTTTTATTCTGTTTTCACCAACTGACAATTTCTTCACAGTGAACTGTGCTCAGTCAACATATGTATGTTTATTCCAACAAAACCTTTACAATGGCTAAGTAATGTGGCAGAATTATAGAAGCATTATAGCTACGTGATTCAACAAGTTCAAAGCGTTTCTCAAATCACTTGCAGGGGCTAATTCTCTCTGAATGTACTTATGTATGTTCCCTATCACAATTGTTGTTCTCGCTCTTTCGCCTTCTCGTTCTCTTTCTCTCTATGTATCACCGCCCTATGCGTTACTGCATTTAATCCCTAATTATGACTCAACAAGCAGCTTCTTGCCGTCGGCCAGCCATAAGTTGGGAGTCGCAGCTTTTCTAAATCTTCCTGACTTTCCACTCCTTGTTTCCCCACAATGACCACCAGGCTTCGGACACAACGCCCATCCCTGACGTCTCTCTCTCTCTCTCTCTCTCTCTCTCTTTCTCTCTCTCTCTCTCTCTCTCGTCCTGTCGAATAACGCTCGCTCGATAAACTTTCTTCGGAAGTCTTGTCGCTGGGGAGCCCAACGTTGACTATACGACCGGCTACAAATCCACGAGAACCTGGCCTGACAAGATGAAATTGTACATAATAAAGTGCAGAAAATGTCTCAAAACTCGTTTCTCTTAAATGATCTAAGACACCATCATGTCGTCACTAGTCCCGTAGACAACTGAAATGGAAGACTTTTTTCCCCAGGGACCCGCAAAGAGCAAGAAAGAGAGAGCCCAGGTCTACTCATTAATTAGCCTATCACTCCGAATACCAAGAAAACACAAGATCCAGAGACGCGACATAGAGAAAGCGAAAAGAAGAAAGAAGGAGGAGATAAGATGTGCTACTCCCTTCTAGATATGAGCAAAGTCGCTATCAGTGCAGGCTCTTCATCGGATGAGGATCCATCTACGCTCTTACCTCTTTATTCCCGGGCACGGATCTCCCCCCCTATTTCTCGTTCCCTTGTCTCTCTTTTTCATAACTTTTTTTCCTGAAAACGAGCATGGAAGAGGAGATTACCATGACACTACGCACTTGCGTCAGTCACTTCGAAAGAATTCTGCTCGAAAATGAGCATTCCATAATTCTATATAAAACGAGCATTCTTGTAGACATCTATAATTCCGCGACAATACATAGTCATTGTTAAGGTGGAGCACAGTTCACTATGAAGAAATTGTCAGTTGGTGAAAACAGAATAAAAAAAATCGAAAGTTTGACCAATATTATGGACCTATGAGATGAAAAGCCATCAATTTCCGACCGATAATATGTTTTTTGCTTGTTTGCAAAACTTTGCCCGAGCGGGGTTCGAACCCGGACCTCTTGCATGGAAGGTTGGAGGTTGAGTATAATTGCCTAAGTGCAAATACCCAAAATACATACCCTTCGATTTTTTTTAAAGTTAGCTAGCTTTGTAGCAAATTTAATGGGCTTTCTTTCTATGAACAGCTTACCTACCCCGCGGAGGCTTTTCGACCTGAAAAAATCGAAAAACCATCTTTAAAAATTTATTTTTGCGATTTTTGCAGCTTTAAAATTTTTTCACGAAAAAGTCACCCAGATCTTTTTTAAAGAGGATTTCAAGATCTATGGATTGCAAAAAAGAGATTTCAAAAATATTAAGAAATAACCGATTTATGGGCATGTGAATTATAGAACAAAAATACAGCTAACTTGTACAGAAATTTTTTTTCGAATTCAAAACTATACAGTTTTGTAGAGCATGTCGAGTAGTACAAATGATCTAGTTTTCAGCAATTTTAAAAATCAAAAATTTCCTAGTACAGCATTGTATTGCGCCCTGCTCGAGCCTTACAGATAGGCTGTCTTAAACATGCTATTTTAACATCTATGCATTTCTTTTTATCTTTCATTGTATTCATGCTATTTGATCATGTCGTAAGTTAAGAAGCTGACATCTGGAAGACTGTGAGAAAGGAAAGCAAAAAAGAATAGAAGGGCAGAAAATTTGAAATTGACCTTGTAAGTGTCACCCGCTCCTTGAGAATATTCATGGTGGAAGGAGCACGGCAGAGAGGATCTCTCACAACAGACACGAGACATCTGAGGAAGGGAACGGGAAAGGATAGACAGAGGAAGAGAGGGGAGTGAGAGAGAAAGAGACGGAGAGATGACACGGACAGACAAACCTGGTTTTGACATAAGGCAGCTCGGAAGAGATCGCACAGGTTGTCTTCTCTTGCATTGCACCTGCACATCAGATCAACCAGCAACTCCTGCCGCCCTTCAAAAGGAGAATTCTATTGTAGAGAGAGAGGGGAAGGAGAAAATACAGATACGCTGTTCTCGGAGAGTTGAGTGATCTCCGTAGAAGGGAGCCAGGTCGGAAGGGCTCATCCAGAAGGAAGGGGAATCTGGGAAGGAGAAGACATTCCACGAAGAGAAGAAAGAGCCGAACCAGAGCAGGGCGCGTCGTCAGTGGCAGAGACAGAGACTCGGAATGGGAAGTGAGGAGAGCGCTCCCAGTCCACTCCAACCACTTCTCCCCTCCACACTCCTTCAGCACAGTCCAAGGCACGCACCTACAGTCATTCATTCAAGCTAACCAATTATAGTGATGAACACTCACAAGAACATGATCTCCAGTCCTAAATCGATAGATATTGAAAGTGCTGTTCGGATCACACTCATCGTGCAGAGCGGGGTTCTCCACCGAGCAGGGCAACCGACCAAATACAGCCTGTAAGATGAAGAGAGAGAGAGAGAGAGAGAGAGAGAACGAGTAATGGGAAACGAGAGAGAAAGAGAGAGGGGGGGGGGAAGAGAGAGCATGCAACAGTAAAGGACTTGGGACTAACTTCGAATGGAGAGAGGTAGTGAGGACTGCTCTTGTCACGTGTGTTGTGAGAGAAAACAACAAAGGGAAGCACTTCCGGCCAGCGGTTCTTCGTCTTCAACTCCTCCTGCACAATCAGACGCTAAGCTCAATTGCGGCCTATGGCTGTCTCCTTCTTTTTCATCACCATTTTTTTCATCACCATTTTTTTCCACCAATTTTTCCTTCTAACCACTCGCTCAGGAATATCTGATGAAGTGCTGAAAAAGGACAGACTGTAGACAGTAAACCTATTGTGATAACAGGGAATTTATAATTAAAATGAATTCCTTTAAATGTTATAGCATTCTAAGGAACTGAAGTGTTAATATGAATACAAGGAGAACATCAAAAGGTACAAGTCAAAGCCACGGCTAATGCAAACTCCAATTTAGTGTGCGAGAGCCAGTGTTTGTAGTGTAAAACGGTTTTACCCCTTAATTTCTTTATTTTTTTCATTTGAAACCTCCGCCCCCCCCCCCGGCCCGAATCAAGAGTAAAAAACTATTTCAGAACTCATCTGATGTTAGCATATTATTAGAAGAATGAACCTGCGCGCGGTCGAAGATCGAGCGACGGAGAGAAGCGTAATCTTTCATCTCAAAGAGAACAACAAATGAAAATGTAAGAATAAGAGAAAGATAGAGAGACAGAGAGTGAGTGAGGGAGAAAGACAGAGAGTGAGTGAGAGAGAGACAGAGAGTGAGAGAGAGACAGAGAGTGAGAGAGAGGCAGAGAGTGAGAGAGAGACAGAGAGTGAGAGAGAGAGAGACAGAGAGTGAGTGAGTGAGAGAGAGAGTGAGAGAGAGAGAGAGTGAGAGAGACAGAGAGTGAGAGAGAGACAGAGAGGAGTAAGGAAAGGACGAGTACTTCATAGCCGATATGCAGAAAGTTGACAGAGAACACGCTTTCAACAATTTCCATGGCATCGAACAACTCAGCCGAGTGGGAAGGCGCTGAGAAACCAACTAAAAGAGAGAGCACAAGGACTGGGGGCAGATAGGAGGGAAGTGAGTGAAAGAAGAGAGACAAAGAGGAGAGAGAGAGAGAGAGAGAGAGAGAGAGAGAGAAAGCAAGGTAAGAGGAGGAAAGACCTGGAGTGCCGAAGTGAGCGAAGATATCCACTAGATTCCTCACGAGAAAGGATCTGGCAGAATCGAAAGAAGGGAGAGGGCGGCAGAAGAGAAAAGAAGACTGGAGACAGGACACAACGAGGAGCCGAGAGTACGACGATACAGAACAACTCTCCACCATATTCATCAACGACAACTGCAGTCAAGGTAATGCTCATCTCTCTCTTTCTCTCTCTCTCTCTCGCTCGTTCTCTCTCTCTCGCTCTCTCTCTCTCCCGTCAAGCATTCTCTCCTCTTCCACACCTGCACATAACGCATAGCACACCCGCGAGGCAATTGTTGGCGAGAAGGGAAAAGAGGAAAGTCTTGAGGAAGTGGCTGCCTACCGTTCTGAAATGAGAGATTAACAGTAAGACAGAGGGAGGAAAGCAACGTTGAAAAGAACGAGTAGCGGCAAATAGAAAAAAGAAAGCAAAAAGCAACTGGATCTTCAGCAGACATCTCCGAACTTGGCTCGGCATGCCCGTAATGGACCATTTGATAGAAGGCATCAACGCTTCTGCGATGAAGAAAAGCCATAGATAACAAAAGAAAAGTTAAAGGAAGAGAGTTAAAAGAAATATAATCGGAGACTAACCCATCGTGCTCAACCAAATAGGAAATATGCGCCGGGCAACAAGCTCCCTCCTTCGTCATTCTTCCAGTCCTTTGACGAGCTCTGTTATAGTAGTTCAAGAGTTTAGAGACCTTTTATCAACGAGAGAGAGGAGAGATAGAAGAGAGAGAGAGAGAGAGAGAGAGAAGACTAACTATACTTCTTGATTGAAGTGAAGGCGACGTGTTGACTGCTAGAACAGTGCATAACTTGTCGGCGTAGATGAGGCTGTTTGTTGTGGAGAAGAAAGCGAGATCTGCTCGCGCACTCCACTATATTCCGCCATCTCTAAATACTACGGCTCTTTCAACCAGAACAACACAGTGGAAGTGGCTAGATTCACAAGAATGAAAACCTCGAAATCGGCGAATGTTGAGAAATGTTTGTAATGGGTCTCAATAGGGACGGAATGATCAGCTAGAAGATGTCGTTTGAGAGAAGGAAGAGAAGGGAACGTCTGGCGACAGCGACTGGCCGGGCAGGGGAGGGCGTGCTATGAAGGGAGGGAAGAGGATGAGAAAGACTGCGAAGGGAGGAAAGAGGATGAGAACGAGAGTGAAGGGAGGGAAGAGGATTAGAAAGAGAGTGGAGGACAGAACCAGGAATGTGCCGTGTTCCTTGTAGCGATGCTGCGCGAACTGAGCTCGAGTGTCGAAAAGCGGAGAAGAACTGGACTCTACGCAGATTCGGCAGGCCAGTCTGCCATCTTTCATTTCCTTCGGCTGGTACAGCTAAAGTCGTAGTCCTTCTGACCTGACTGCAGACCCTTTCAAGAGTTGACCTCGTAAAGTGCGGGATGCTGCTCGTCGATAGAGATGGGATCGTATTCAAAGTCGTCGTCGGCCGAGGGGTCAAGGCAGTTGTGGCTGACTTCCTCCGTCGCACCCGTCAAGAGAGTCTCGCCAGAAATCACTAGCGACTGGCAAACGATTACATTACGAGAATGAAAATGGGAACACAATCCGGAAAAAAAAGAATTCCACCATATCTTTCAAACATATGATATAGAGCATGTGGAAGTTATTAAAGAAGGGTGGAAGGGTGGAAATTATTAAAGAAGGTGAATACAACTAACCTCACTGACATTTTCCTGTTTTTCCGATTTCGAAGCGTGCTCACTGCTGCGTTCGTTGTTCTCAGCACTCTGGGTCTAAATCGGAAAATTCTTCCGGCGTGAAACATCCATTAAACGAGCAGCGAAACAGAAATTTATCTCGTCATTAGAAGATTTGGCTAATAAAAAATATTGAACTACCGTGATGATCTCCTCGTACGCTGCTTCACCACGATCTGTCATGACTTCTGTCGACGAAAACCAACAAGATGAACACCCACAGAAACGACAAACTCGCGCAGCAAACAAACACGGTCCTTCAGCCTATGACCGTGAAGTAGTAGATTTGGCTAAATGAACTAATAGTTTTTCAATAATGCACTATGAGATTATGAATGAGACACGAAAACTCAGAACATCTGTCCACATTAAAAATGCAAAACTAGGGTTTTTCGTATTTATGTATTTTCTCTAGTTCTGTTTTGTTGTTTACAAAAATATCCATCCGATACCTCCTTTGAATAATTTTGTGCGTTGTAACGAACAAGTCTCTCCAGTTAAGAGAGCCTCTCTGTATGCCTCCAGTAGGGCGTGCCCCAGATCCAGACGTTGGATTTCGAATGTGAAAACATAGTCGGGCATGGCACTGGGCCCCAGTAACAATATTAAATGGCAAAAAAAAATTTTCAAAAAATATTTTTCCGTGAACAGGTAAAAGTATGGATAATTTCTGAATTGATGTATCTCGCTTCAAACTCAAAATTTTTTAATTTTCTTTTTTTTTAACGGAATCAACGTTGGATTCTGAACAAACTCAGCCCAGATGTCTTTCAGACAACTACTTTTTTTAACATCGAAAAATTACTTTTAATATTTGAATTTGACGGTTCAGTACCTTATACTCATTTGTGTGTGGGTGTTATATCTCAAAATATAGAGCATTAAAAACTGTATAACATATATTCTTTTCGTTTAGTGTAGAGGTCCCGAAGGGGGTAAACAATAGCCTCAAATTGGCGTACCTCGGAGATGTGGGATTCAAGGAATGCGTGATAAAGAAGTTAAATTCTTGTTGTAACATAAAATGAACCATTTCATTCGATTCAGCACGTGCTTCTTTTCAAAAAAGCTCCATATCAAAATTTCATAAAATTATCATGTTCCATGAAAAAAACGCATTTTTCGATTTTACAGCCATTATCAGAAAATGACTTAAAACTATTCGAATCGCTGTATTTTCAATGTTTTCAGTGAGAACAGAATGCGAATAGTATTATTCAGTACGCGACAAAATTCTCTACAACATAAAAATATTTACATCTGGATAGGGCGTCCCTAACAATGACAGTATCGATTATCCTATGGCGGTCGCGTCAAAACTGACAGATCCGCATTTTCCAACTTTTCGTGCAATCGTAATGTTTATCACTCATCCAATACATCATTCTGCTCCACGAAGCACACTAAGGTCAGAACCGATGTTTGTTTTGCAGATTTCCCGTGGTAAAAGCCCGCAAAAGGGTTTGCACGAGCGCGGATTCGAACCTGCGACCCATGACATTCGACGTGCACAACCCATGGGCCAAAATAACATTAAAAAATTCATTTCTGAAAAAATCCAAAACCAATCTTAAAGGTTGACCTATCAGCCGATAGCTATTTTTGCGCTCTATCGAAATAAATATATCCGCCAAACAGTGTAAATTGACGGTAAGGTCAAATAAGTGGCCAAAATATTCGAACCAAAAAAAGTAGATCAATAAAGCTATTCATGATAACGTGATGTATGGGAAAGTTGTTCGTCTGAGCGAAAGCTATAGAATGGCATATAACATGTGGGTATTAGTTCAATCCGCGAGCAATAACACCCGCGAAAATGTCCCCCAAAATATTGACTTTTGAACGGACTCCAGGGCACTTTTTCGGTACTCTTACTAATAGAGAGGACATTCTTTATCAGTCACTATTATCTATTCGGCTGGAGTACCGAAAAAGTGCCCTGGAGTCCGTTCAAAAGTCAATATTTTGGGGGACATTTTCGCGGGTGTTATTGCTCGCGGATTGAACTAATACCCACATGTTATATGCCATTCTATAGCTTTCGCTCAGACGAACAACTTTCCCATACATCACGTTATCATGAATAGCTTTATTGATCTACTTTTTTGGGTTCGAATATTTTGGCCACTTATTTGACCTTACCGTCAATTTACACTGTTTAGCGGATATATTATAACATGTGGGTATTAGTTCAATCCGCGAGCAATAACACCCGCGAAAATGTCCCCCCAAAATATTGACTTTTGAACGGACTCCAGGGCACTTTTTCGGTACTCCAGCCGAATAGATAATAGTGACTGATAAAGAATGTCCTCTCTATTAGTAAGAGTACCGAAAAAGTGCCCTGGAGTCCGTTCAAAAGTCAATATTTTGGGGGACATTTTCGCGGGTGTTATTGCTCGCGGATTGAACTAATACCCACATGTTATATGCCATTCTATAGCTTTCGCTCAGACGAACAACTTTCCCATACATCACGTTATCATGAATAGCTTTATTGATCTACTTTTTTGGGTTCGAATATTTTGGCCACTTATTTGACCTTACCGTCAATTTACACTGTTTGGCGGATATATTATAACATGTGGGTATTAGTTCAATCCGCGAGCAATAACACCCGCGAAAATGTCCCCCCAAAATATTGACTTTTGAACGGACTCCAGGGCACTTTTTCGGTACTCCAGCCGAATAGATAATAGTGACTGATAAAGAATGTCCTCTCTATTAGTAAGAGTACCGAAAAAGTGCCCTGGAGTCCGTTCAAAAGTCAATATTTTGGGGGACATTTTCGCGGGTGTTATTGCTCGCGGATTGAACTAATACCCACATGTTATATGCCATTCTATAGCTTTCGCTCAGACGAACAACTTTCCCATACATCACGTTATCATGAATAGCTTTATTGATCTACTTTTTTGGGTTCGAATATTTTGGCCACTTATTTGACCTTACCGTCAATTTACACTGTTTGGCGGATATATTATAACATGTGGGTATTAGTTCAATCCGCGAGCAATAACACCCGCGAAAATGTCCCCCCAAAATATTGACTTTTGAACGGACTCCAGGGCACTTTTTCGGTACTCCAGCCGAATAGATAATAGTGACTGATAAAGAATGTCCTCTCTATTAGTAAGAGTACCGAAAAAGTGCCCTGGAGTCCGTTCAAAAGTCAATATTTTGGGGGACATTTTCGCGGGTGTTATTGCTCGCGGATTGAACTAATACCCACATGTTATATGCCATTCTATAGCTTTCGCTCAGACGAACAACTTTCCCATACATCACGTTATCATGAATAGCTTTATTGATCTACTTTTTTTGGTTCGAATATTTTGGCCACTTATTTGACCTTACCGTCAATTTACACTGTTTGGCGGATATATTTATTTCGATAGAGCGCAAAAATAGCTATCGGCTGATAGGTCAACCTTTAAGATTGGTTTTGGATTTTTTCAGAAATGAATTTTTTAATGTCATTTTGGCCCATGGGTTGTGCACGTCGAATGTCATGGGTCGCAGGTTCGAATCCGCGCGCGTGCAAACCCTTTTGCGGGCTTTTACCACGGAAAATCTGCAAAACAAACATCGGTTCTGACCTTAGTGTGCTTCGTGGAGCAGAATGATGTATTGGATGAGTGATAAACATTACGATTGCACGAAAAGTTGGAAAATGCGGATCTGTCAGTTTTGACGCGACCGCCATAGGATAATCGATACTGTCATTGTTAGGGACGCCCTATCCAGATGTAAATATTTTTATGTTGTAGAGAATTTTGTCGCGTACTGAATAGTACTATTCGCATTCTGTTCTCACTGAAAACATTGAAAATACAGCGATTCGAATAGTTTTAAGTCATTTTCTGACAATGGCTGTAAAATCGAAAAATGCGTTTTTTTCATGGAAGATGATAATTTTATGAAATTTTGATATGGAGCTTTTTTGAAAAGAAGCACGTGCTGAATCGAATGAAATGGTTCATTTTATGTTACAACAAGAATTTAACTTCTTTATCACGCATTCCTTGAATCCCACATCTCCGAGGTACGCCAATTTGAGGCTATTGTTTACCCCCTTCGGGACCTCTACACTAAACGAAAAGAATATATGTTATACAGTTTTTAATGCTCTATATTTTGAGATATTACACCCACACACAAATGAGTATAAGGTACTTTACCGTCAAATTCAAATATTAAAAGTAATTTTTCGATGTGAATAAAATAGTTGACTGAAAGACATCTGGGCTGATGTTGTTCAGAATCCAACGTTGATTCCGTAAAAAAAAAAGAAAATTGAAAAATATTGATATTAAAGAAAGTTATGGGGACTTCAACTTTTTCCATACATTTGCATGCCCAGACAAGGAAAAAAATTTTATAACAAAATTGACCTTCTAATTTTCTTCATAGTACCCCAAATTAAATTTTGGATAACCAAATCAGAAATTTTTGCCCCGGGGCAGGCTCCCACTGAGGACTGCTTGATCCTAACAGAGAGGCTCTCTTAAGCTACCTCTCAGTTGTGACGACGAACTGGAGAAGACATGATCATGCGCAAAATGCTATTCGTAAGATATTATGAGACAGATCGAACAGATGGAGAGAGAAAGAGAGAGATAGAGAAAGATAAAGAGAGAGAGGGAGATACGGAGAGAGAGGGAGATACAGAGAGAGAGATGGAGAGAGACAGAGAGAAAGAGCACAAGATCAATAGAAAGAAAGAGAAAGAGAGAGAAGATGTTGAGAGGTCGAGAAAGATGTGGAGCGAGATAGATGAAGAAAAATTTGCACAGAGACAGAGATAGAGAGAGCGAAAGATGTGGAGATAGAGAGAAAGTAATTGCGCAGATAGTGAAGAAGAAACTTGTTTGAATTGAGTGAAGCTGGAATGCGAGGGCCGACTTACCCTTTCCATCCAGGCAACAGCCTGGATGGAAAGGGTAAGTCGGCCCTGGCATTCCACAATCTCTGCTTACCATCTTCCTTCCACTTCGCTTACACAACTCATGGGACTGAGCATCACCATTTCTGCACTTTTCCCATCTTGCTATAACAATATTTTTATTTGTAAGTGACACTCAGGATAAAAAGAGGGTCCGAGCCGGGCTACCCACACAATTTTTGAGACCCGAAAATTCAAACTTTTGGCTTGCCCTCCCTATCTTTTTCGAAAAAAGTAAATTTTTGGCTTATCCACAATTTTTGAGGCCTTCGGAGGTCTTACCCACCCACTTTTGTGGGACCCCCGGACCATCTTTTTTCCCCTAGTGACATTATATAATCTCCGACAAATTTAATTTAAGAATTAAAAGTTAACAAAGGAATTACTTAACGTAAAACTTTTTTTATATCATTTTTTAATTAACTACATATAAGAGATGAATTTAATTTATTTAGCGGTTAGAAATCTTATTTATTAACCAATTACTAGTTGTTGTACTTGCAAACAAGATTTAATGTTGTCCGTCACAAGGTAAGAGAAAACGATCTGCCATGGGGCGACCTGCGTGTTTTTCCACTTTTTTCCCTTTCCTTCATCTTTTATTCCGGTTCTGAGCTAAGAGAAGAGGCAAGGAAAAGGGAAATGGCATAGAAATGAAAGGCAGAGGGGACATGATAACGGGAGCAGTGCTAGAGAGCAAGGAAAGGAGATACAGAGAACATCTATGCAGGTAGAGAATTAGAGATTGCGAAAGAAAGAGAGAGAGAGAGAGAGAGACTGAGTGAGAGTGAAAGAGAGAGAGGGTGAAAGAGAAGATGTGAACATAACAGGGAGAGGGAGGAGAGAATAAGAGAGAGAATGAGAGGGAAAGAGCGAGAGGACGATCATCCTCAAGCAAGGCAAAGTGGCAGATTGCCTCAGGCGGAGCGGGTTGCGGAGTTCGCGGAGCTACGGCATGGATATGCACGTAAGTTGTCACTTTCATCCGGTAGCGGCATCTTTCTCTGCTTTCTCCGTCTCTCTTCATCTGCCACACTCTCTGACATTGAACTCTGCTAGTTCTTCTGGTCACTTGGTTTGAAGAGGGGCGTGAAAGGGTGCGAAGTATCCTCTTCCTCCCCCCGGCTTTTCTTCCATCGCCGTTCCCCTTTGGAAGAGATGAATAATCCGTCTTAGAATGGAGCTGATTCTTCCCTCTGCGGAGATGGCCAAGTCCTTCAGCCGCCTGTCTTCTATGCCTGCGCCTATCAACAACCTCCGCTCTCCTCTCCTTACTCTCAGGTTGCTTCTTTCTCTCACTGCATCACTCAAACTCTTCTCTCTCTCTTCCATTTATCCCTTTTAGTTCGACCAGAATGTCTCGGCCATAGCTTGCAGTGCAAGAGAAAACCAGCGAATGGTTATCGCTCATCAAAACATTGTATGAGTCAAGTATATTAACCAGTTAAGTAGAACTGTCAGCGTGAGAAGGAGGCTAGTACGGTTCATGGATATCACTGATATCAGAGACAAATAGAGAGAGAGAGGAGGGACAGAGAGAAGAGAGAGAGAGAGAGAGAGAGAGAGAGAGAGAGAAGAGGGACAGGAGCATGGGCTTAAAGAAATGTGTGATTGCAGAGTGGCCGTCCTCCTCCCTTCCTCTTCTCTTTCGTCGCCCCGCCCACTCATCCCTGCCAGGCCATCGAGAGTGATACAGTAATCTTTATCTCTGCTTCTTATGCTTGGCAACTAATTGAAGGACCACAAATTGAGGAGCTGAGCAATGAGTCCTCGGACGACAGTCTCGAGCACATTCAAGTGCTAGAAGGCTGCGTCTCGCCAGGAACAGTCAAGACTGAACCGCCAGAGAACTACGGTACTCCCAAGAATTCACGACCGTTGCCAGCTGATGTATTCTGCAGCGTGCCTGGTAAGAAAGAATATAAAAGAAGGAGAAATGAAGAAGAGGTAAACAGGAAGGCTGAGTCTGCTGAGCTGCGCAGCCAAGTACAAAGTAACAATTGGAGAGATCGAACGACGTCTTTCTCAGCCCGAGTCATTGAATGCTTCTGTTCTTGGAGGAATTCTAAGGAGGTTTCATTACTTCCATCAATGGAATGAACATTGTCAGAGTTGTAGAGGAAAAGAAAAGAAAGAGATCTTGAGGGCCAAGTCAAAGGACGGAGGAAAGTGTCTGCGGGAACAGCTGAGGAGAGTCGGACTCACTTTGCCAGCCGGCAGGAGGAAGAGCAGTCATGTCAACAGTCTCACTGCTCTTGTAGAGTGTATGTTCAAGAAGAGGGAAAGAGAGAGAGAGAGAGAGAGAGAGAGAGATACGGTAGCTATTTGAGATGAAGCAGTGAATCTTGCGAAAGACTTCAATTCGCTATGCGAGAGTGACTTCCCTGCCCGAGAGACAGCCGGGTTCCTAATGAGTGGATCGGAGGGTGCGGGGGAGGAGGAGAGAGGACGGAGAAGGGCGCAGCTCATGGCAGGCAGGGCATTCCTCTCCGAGATCACCGCCCTGCTCAGGGCAGACCGCAGTCCTGTCTGCGCCTCTCGACCTCAGCCAATTCTGCCCCCTTCCATCCAGGCACATCTCACCCACTTCTCCAAGGTGCTCTCTCTCTCTCTCTCTTTCCATCTTTCTCTCCATCTCTCTCCCTCTTAGATGACTCATGGATTCGGTACGCCCGCCATGCTGGCCTCTCTGAACGTGCTGAACTCATGCATCGGAGAATGCCTCAAGTTACTGGAGAAGTGACTTCTCTTAATTACCAACTCTACAGTGTATTCTGCTTTGATCAAACTCATTCCACCCCGGTTCACTATTGCGGGTGTAGCTGTCGTGCTTATTAATAAACGCATATTTCTCCTCTTCAAATCATTTACGAAGGAAAGCCACAACAACCAAGTAACGCATATTTCTCCTCTTCAAATCATTTACGAAGGAAAGCCACAACAACCAAGTAACGCATATTTCTCCTCTTCAAATCATTTACGAAGGAAAGCCACAACAACCAAGTAACGCATATTTCTCCTCTTCAAATCATTTACGAAGGAAAGCCACAACAACCAAGTAACGCATATTTCTCCTCTTCAAATCATTTACGAAGGAAAGCCACAACAACCAAGTAACGCATATTTCTCCTCTTCAAATCATTTACGAAGGAAAGCCACAACAACCAAGTAACGCATATTTCTCCTCTTCAAATCATTTACGAAGGAAAGCCACAACAACCAAGTAACGCATATTTCTCCTCTTCAAATCATTTACGAAGGAAAGCCACAACAACCAAGTAACGCATATTTCTCCTCTTCAAATCATTTACGAAGGAAAGCCACAACAACCAAGTAACGCATATTTCTCCTCTTCAAATCATTTACGAAGGAAAGCCACAACAACCAAGTAACGCATATTTCTCCTCTTCAAATCATTTACGAAGGAAAGCCACAACAACCAAGTAACGCATATTTCTCCTCTTCAAATCATTTACGAAGGAAAGCCACAACAACCAAGTAACGCATATTTCTCCTCTTCAAATCATTTACGAAGGAAAGCCACAACAACCAAGTAACGCATATTTCTCCTCTTCAAATCATTTACGAAGGAAAGCCACAACAACCAAGTAACGCATATTTCTCCTCTTCAAATCATTTACGAAGGAAAGCCACAACAACCAAGTAACAATTCGTCGCACAATCAGTTTTTGCTTTATCGGTCCCCTCGCCTTGGTCCTCTTTATTTTTCAATGCCCAAAGCATTGGCTTTTTTTTTCCGGGAAAAATCACACTAGCTATCTCAATTTAAAAAAAACTTTCAAGACAGTAAAAAAAATATTCCCTTTCCAGACAAATTGGAATGAAAGGGATTGTCTTGATGCAAGTCAAACCCCGATCAGAACAAATGAGAAGAAAGAGAAAGAGAGGGAGAAGGGACAGGGAACCGAGGCATTAGCTACCATTCCGCTCGTCTTCCGAGTCGGAATCCAAGTCAGCCACTTCATCCGGGTCGAACAGGTCAGCATTGATGGCCATCGAGGCAAGTCCTGCAAACAATTATTTTCTCTCTCTCTCTCTCATTCTCTCTCTCTTTCTCTCTCTCTCATTCTCTCTCCTCGCTCTCTCCCTCATTCTCTTTCTCTCACTCTTCCCTCTCTGACTGAATACACTCTTCGCCCACCTTTGACTGTTTCCTCGTTGCCATCTCCATTCGGATTCACTGGGTTTCCATCTTCATCCACATCGTCCATGCCTTCGAAATGGAAGAAATTCTCATCGATTTCGAAGACTCTCTGCTCCGTCTGCAATGTCATTCATTATTGATGAAGAGGATTATGAAATAGATTAGAAGAAAGAAAGAGAACTGACCTCATTCTCATCAACTTCTTGATCGTATTCAACATCATCAGCATCGTCGTCATCTTGGATGAGATCGGGGTTAAACATGAAAAGATCGCGCCCGGAGAGGCCTCCCTGAATCAGGGAATACAGTAGTTGATGAAGAACTGAATGAAGACGGACATGCTTGCCACTCTTGGCCTTCTCTCTCTTCGCCCTGTCATCTTCTTCTTCCTTTTCCTTCTTTTCCCTCAACTTCCGTTTCTTCCACGCAACGAATGATTGAAGAGTGAGTCTCGTCAAGTTCCTTGAATTCAGCGCTGCCCTCTAAAACAGTCCTAAGGAAATATCGAGGAACCCAAAGCTGAAAAAGTGTTAGCGTATGATCTCGGTCAGGGGTTCAAAGATGGCATGAGCGCCCAACACAGGGGGATTAGCTGCTGAAACTTTTCAGTATTCAAAAGAATAGAAAAGTGCTTGACCTCTTTTTCGATGAGCTCCTCGAGACTAATCTCGTTCAACTTCTTCTGGTCTTCCAAATTCTTTCGATCCTTCTTCAACACGAATCCGGGAGGAAGCGCGTGCTTGTAAATGCACTTCTGGCCATTCGGGCACTCCCAGAACCAACCATACTTGCTGTTCTCCACTGCTTCCAGGAAATATTTGCATACCTAAATTGGACATTTCAAATCAACCTGGTCTGTTTAAAAAAATTAAGAATATGCACATTGTCTTGTGATTAGCTATAAAAAAACTTCTACCATAAAAAAAGAAGCGAATCTGAGAAAGATCTAGATAAAGAAGTAGAAGAAACAATGTCAGTCTGATTCGCCCGCTTCCTATCGTTCTCTCCATGTTTCTTCTCGGCCACGTCCGTCAGCTTAGACTCGTCCCAACTATCCATTGTATCTCAATCATCAACACCTTCATGCAATGTACCTTGACATTTCCATGCTTCTCATTTCCTCTAGAATAAATGAAGTGTTAAAGGGAGAAAGAGTACGTACCGGCTTCCTTCTCAATCTCGCGGCTGTCGACGTAGAGATTCTTCTTGATGGTCTTCTGGTCGATAGAGAGGTCGTGACTGAACTTGCATTTGTTTCCCTTTTGGCACATTCCTTGTTTGAAAAACAAACAGAGGATCGACTTCGGGTCAACATCTGAAATCATCGCCATTCACAATACTCTTCTCGAACTTTTACGGCGCGAAAGAATCGAGGCTGTCTACACACCTTTTGCAACTTTCTGTTCAACCGGTTTGAGAAGCTTGTTGAGATCGTCGAGCTCGTCCTTCTCCTTTTCCTTCTTTTTTAGAGCCTTCTCGGCCTCGGCCTTACTCTGACTTTGTCCTTTTACCTACAAATAGTATAGCCAATCAGTATTCAATTCTATACATCTGACTGAGAGGCATAACATCCACAAAGCACTAATAATTTTCTTAAATTCCAGTTAAAGAGCAAAAAAAGACTGAACCTGGCTGGCAACTTGCTGGACGAATTTTTGCTGCTTGGCGCCTTTCTTGTTCTTAAGACCGAATGTCTTGTCATCTATGACCTTTTCCTTCTTCTTTTGGTCGGCCTTTTTACTAGGAGCCGCCTTCGGAGGCATGACAGATCTTAACAAACGAATGAAAAATATAGATAAAAGCGGAAAAAAAATAGTTGAACGGGTTAACGAGGTTGCGTAATGTTAACAACTTCAAATTTTGGTGTTATCGGTGTAAGCACTGTAGGGTTGGAAATGAAATTGACAAACTGCAAGATATGGTAGATCTTAGAGCTTAGAATAGAGCGCAATGCATTTTCTGAATACTCATTTTTTTATTTTTGGTTTTTTTTGTTGTTAATTATAACTATGGGGTTTCTGTCGATTGTATTATTCTGAGAGTTTCAGATGTTTAATACATTTCGGTCGGATGAGTTGACAGGCGCAAGTGGAAGAGACGAAGATTCTTCTACTCGCCCCGCCGATTCGGAAAACCAGGTATCATAGCAATAACACAAAGCTTCTTAATTGATGTCCATTTCTAGACAGGGTCGACCTCTCTCAGCTACGACATTCGAATTCAATACTTCATCGGCTTCTTCTGCCTCTCTATAATTTCTCTATAACATTGGAGCTATCGTTCTAACTTTATTTGATGGTTAATTTATTATCTTAAGAAATTTCGATAAAATTTTTGTTTGAACGTGCTATAGGTATTGTACTAAAGAGTCCCGCTCTTGCCATCATCTGCGTCGTGATTCAGTACATTGCAATGGCCTGGTACTCCCTCAGCTACATTCCTTTTGCCAGGTTCTTTATTTATAATAAGAAGTCGAACCTTCATCATCAGCCCGGTTTCAGTGTTCTTTTGCTATTATTTCGGAGTTCACTTCTACTCCATCATGTAACCGATTTCTAAACGAGCGATAAGTTGGTAGAAATAATCAGATCTTTGCAGGCAATTTATCCAGCGCACGGTGTGTTCTTGTTGCTAAAGCTCTCCGTGATTCTCTCTACTTATCGACTCCTCTCTTCTCAAAGCGCAGAGCGCTGCACTACGAGTACGCCTAGTTCCTCATTGACATCCATGAAAACTATCGTCATGTCTTGTAACAAACCTGAAGAAACAATAAATATTTATGATATCGATTTATTCAAAATAACAGAGCAATTTATACGAATCGAAAAGGAAAAGAGAAATCGGATGGCAAGCTAAAAGGAGATATCACTTGAGCTGCGAAATCATCTCGGGAACAGCCTTGAAGAGATCAGCTTTCAGTCCAATGTCTGCGACCTGAAAGTTTCGCACAATGATTAGAAAAAGCCTGGGTTCGGTATAATCGGCATTAGCAGTTCCTCATCGGTTTGAGAAAATATAGCATAGCGAGTGCAAAGCATTTTGGCGACAGTTACTAAATAGTGAATAAATCACGCCCGGCCGACATTCGCTGTGACTAAAGTAAATTATTAAAATATAAAATTGTCTGTATTAAAAATTTACCGGCTTCAATATGCGCGTAATAAAACTAAGTGTTTCGAAACTTGCATTGGTTAAGCATCGCCCGATGAATGATTTGCGAGGAGGAGCAAAGAGAGCTCTGCTTAGAATGTAAGAGTACGGTAGACTTGCCTGGAAGATGGGAGCGTCTCCGTCCTTGTTGATGGCCACGATCACCTTGCTATCTTTCATTCCAGCCAAGTGCTGGATGGCTCCAGAAATGCCCACGGCAATGTACAATTCCTGCAGAGATACCATCCTTTTCCTCCCTTTACCTTTTACTCTTGCTTACACACGCTTGCCATCTCTCTCTCCCCGATCCCCTCTCTCTCTTATCTATTTCCCTTGTTACTCTCCGCCTCCCTGTTCTCTCTCTCTCTCTCTGTTTATCTCTAACCGGCGCAACAATCTTGCCAGTCTGGCCGACTTGCATGTCATTTGGACAGTAACCAGCATCAACAGCAGCCCTGGAAGCTCCAACTCCGGCTCCGAGTTTATCGGCCAAGTCAGTGATGAGCTTGAAGTTCTCAGCAGACCTGAGAAGAGGTTGATGAGTACGGAAAATGGGAAGGAATGGAACGAACTTGACTCCTCGGCCACCCGACACAACAATCTTGGCAGTTGCAAGATCAGGTCTCTCTGATTTACTCAGCTCGGCACTGATGAATTCGGAAGAATCCGCCTTGATGTCAGCAGCGGCAGCTGAAGCAAAGCCGAATGATTGAATGAAGGAATCCAGAGCCGACAATAAATTCACCGTTTTCGACAGGGGCACTGCCACCTTCCTTGGCTGGCTCGAAGGCTGTTCCTCTGAATGTGATAAGCTTCACCGCCGCGCTGCTTTGGACCTGCAATTCTTTTATTCCGACATAGTCATATTTCTCTTCTTTTCTTTCGTGATTCTCTTCGCGTTCGTTTCTCTCTTTTAGCCCAACAATAACCTTGACAACTGCGTTGCCAGCATACATCGTGCGAGTGAAAGTATCGCTGGAGTGAATTTGCGTCACGTCGGAAATGGGAGAGACGTTCAGTTTGGCAGCAACTCGTGGAATGATTCCTGTCAAATCACGCGACCATTAGAAGGGAACGAGAAGATGGTAAGAACCTCGCCCAAAAGCAGAAGCTCCTGCCACGATAGAGGTGAAATTGAAGTTCTTCTGAGAAGCGACCACAACGGGAGCCACGCGCTCTAAAAAAGATACTTTTCCAACCACTTGTGCATTTTTTTGGTTAAAATGGATGACAGTAATATTGAACTTTAGGAACTCGACAACTCGCTTCAGCGAAAAACGAGTTTCTTATAAAAAAAATTTTATTCGGGGGGTCGCCTTAACTAGGTCTGAAAGTCGCTGTTGTCAAGCTAATTGAGCCGGAGAATCGAATATTACTGCTGTTTCCAATTTCCACCAATAAGTGAAATGATTCAGACCTCAAAAATCCAGAAACGGGTTATATCAGGTAATTTCAAGGAATATTATTCCATTCCTAAAGACCTTCAAAAACCTCCAAAAATAACGTTGACAATAAAATAACGCAATATGTATTCCTCGCCCTAAATTACCCCATGGACCAATTTTCGAATAAAAAAAATCCCAAAAAAACCGGGTACCTAGAATGAGCAATTCAAGACAGAACGATGAATCGCACTGACCGGGAAGATTGTTTTTGAGCTTCTCATCCTGGGCAACGAGAACCTTCTTGACTCCGCTGACCTTGGCGACTTGCTCAGCCACTTTCGCCGCGTTGCTTCCCGTCACCAACACGGACACATCAGAATCTAGCTGGAATCGAAGACATGACTTCAGAGAGGACAAGCATAACGACCTTCGTAGCAGCAGAGATGGCATTGAGAGTGATAGCTGCGAGTTTCGTCTCGTCATGTTCCGCAATAACCAAGGAGGCCCTCAGACGAGAAGACTATAAAAATTTTCTTCATTCCCTGGTAATATTTGGTTACTCCTGCCCCAGAAATTTTAGAGGAAAAATTTTTTCTCAAAATTACCCCAGGGGTTCTTTGATGGCAGGAACACGAACACCACGTTCAATTTTGATCGTGAAGTTGTTTTCAAAGTTAGGGTAGGTAGGCTGTTGAAGTTTTGGGACAGGAGTAACTCTATTAAATTTAGCATTTCTTTTGCAGAACTTGATTGGTGCATGTTGACCGCGGTAAAAGAAACCAAGATAAACAGATCCTACCGTGCTCAAAGCCGCCTTCTGGATCGGGCGGGCGCTCAGCATCTGAAGTATTAAAGCGGTTTTCATACGCGACCCGACTCCTAAGTGATTCCAATAACAACAATGAATTCCTCTCTCGTATAACAAAGTACTTTCCTGTGCTCAAACTACAACTTCTTCCTAAATTCACCACATAAGAGCGCAGCTTCAAGCACTATTCCATGCGCCTGGACTACACCTAATTGTTATTTGATCTATACAATAAATCCACATTCTGTCTAAATTCCCGTTTCTGCCAACATCCATTTTCCTTCTTGTATTTGAAATAAAAAGAGTAAAAGATTATTTGTAAAACTAATAGGTGTACATTTCTGTGTAGTTGGGAGGATGAATAAAAAAAAATTCCCATTGGAAATCCTTCATTTCGTAGCTTGCACTTGGCAGCTTCCCCAGAATGCCGCGGGCGTCCCCTGTGCTTTACTGATTCCAATCACTTAAGAGGCAAACATACATCTTGCGGGAGAAAGGTGTCAGGGGAAGTCAGGGAGGGAGGGTGAGAGGGAGTTGTTGCAGGGTCTCTTCAGACGGGCACTTCTCCTCTCAGTCCATCTTCCTCGTCGGCCGAGATGAGAAAGGGAAGATAAGGATCAGTCTTCTCTGGCCCGATGCCTCTGGCAAGCTTCGTCTTCTTCCTGCCACTCTCCAGCCTCTTTTTCAGTCTTCACTCCCAAGCCAAGATTCCGCTTCTTCTACTTCTCTTCCTTTTTCACTTTGAGGCGATTTTGCGCAGTATTCCTGCATGCTCTTCTTTGGTGAACTGGCATTAGTCCAGGAAGCGTTATTCATCTTTCGTTTGTATGTAGTTGTAGGTGAGTAAGTCTAAGCTATCTCTTAGACACCTCTCTCGTTCTCACACACACTCTCTTTCTCTCTCTCTCTGTGTCTCTTTCTCTCCCTCTCTTTCTCTCCCTCTCTTTCTCTCCCTCTCTCTCTCTCTCTCCCCTTTATCAGTGCCTTCTCTCTCTGCTCTGCATGATAAGAGAGAGATAAGAGTGATGGCTGATCAGATGGAGATTGTATCGGGCGGAGCACCGTTTTCACGAAGAAAGCAGCTGAGACCGGCGAGAGTCGCCATGAACAGAATCAAAAAGGAAATCCGCGACGAGTCCCCCACTCGACTTCACTCTCCTCTTGCCTACTCGGTTCTTCAGGCTTCCTTTTCTCCCTTCTTCACTGTCATGCTCTCTCTCTCACTCTCTCTCTCTCTCTCTCTCTCTCTCTCTCTCTCTCTTTCGCCCTCTCTTTGAGTCTTTTTTTTTACTAAAAAATAGAATTACCGAACGATTGCAAAAAGTTTTAAAACTATGAGGGATTAACCTTTAAATATGAATTAGTTGAAAGTATTCAGGCAGGAGAAGTGATTGGGCCAGTCTGCGCCGAAAGAGTAGCCGATCCTCTGGCTGCTGTCTCCCAGCCGTCCTCTCTCATTGCTACGGTAGCCTCTCCTTCACATTTCTTTGCTACTGTCTCTTTCTTTCTCTCCATCTTTGTAACTCTTTACCAGTACAGTAAGCTGTTCTATAAATGTCCATGTTCCACAGTCTGAGTCATAATATTTGATCACTTTAAACGTGTTTTTCTTCTCATCGTCAGATGGTGGACATCACTGGCTCTGCCGCGTTCTTCCGTGTCCCAAACACAGAGGAAGGGAAGGTTCTCTGCAGGCTTAGACCAACGTCTTCAATCGAAGAAGCCAACGTTGTTGTTCTCCAGAACAGTCAGATCACTTTGATAGTCTCTCTATCCTTCTTGCTCTCTTCATAGTCTCTCTCCATGTCGCTCTCTTAATCTCTTTTCTCTCTTTCTTTGCCTCTCTCTCTCTCTCTCTCTTTTTCTCTCTCTTACTATCTTGGTTAACTTATCTCTGGCTCTCTGATTTCCCTCTTCGCTTCCTTTCTTTCTTTTCATTTCTTCTCTTCCAGCCGAGTCTTCTCTTCGCCTGGTTGTGGTGCGCAACGTTGAACCGAACCAAGAACTAACGGCTATTTTTCTTCCTTCGTCTGAGGCGATTCAGACTTCATTTCAATTGAAAAGTTGGTATCGACACGTGAACAGGCTTAGGGTTCAATTCTTTATGTTATATAATAAAAATAAAGACTTTTGAAATAGTGAGGTAAAGTGGGAGAAACACAGAGCGTACGGAAAAAATAAAGAAGACGAGAACGACGGAGAGAGAAATACATAGAGAGAGAGAGAGAGAGAGAAAGAGAGAGAGAGTTTGAGTGAGAGAAGAGAGCGAGGAACAGGAAAATGTCGATGCCGATTGCTTGGGAAAACAGAATTTGGGGCCCGGAAAGCAAGGAGGGGAGAACAAAAGGAGAATTTATATGTAAAAATTTGGCCCTCGGAGAGAGAAATACATAGAGAGAGAGAGAGAGAGAGATAATAAAATAAGTTCTTTGAGAACATCCGTGCCAACAATGCCTACTGGCCAGCTTCAACTCCTTGGACAACCTCAGGGCGCATCAGCGTCTCTACTGCCAAAGAAGTGTCGATCCCGCATCCCCAAACGGTTCGTTTATGATTTTGTCTTACAATTAGTCTCTTCGTTCTCCATAATATAATAACCTACTCCAAAATAGTAAATTGTATGAAAACAGTGAGGAACCTGGAGAAGAATGACGACCCGACCCGGATGGGATCTCCTCACGAAGGCCCCGTTGTCTTGCCTGCACTTGGATCTCTCCCTCCTTCTTCTCTTCCTTCTGGCATCGCTGCCATGAGCAACGTTCTCATGTTGCCAGTCGCATTTCACACCCATGAATTTGGCCAGAACATAATTCAGGTAGTTTGTGTTTGGCATCAATTGACTTCTATTAGATGTCAGTTTAGTTGCTGGGTCCTCCACAGACAGTGATTCCCATCGCAGTCTCTCGACAGCATCCTCTGCCCCCTCCCCTTCTTCTGGTCAACCGTTCTTTTTGTGGCTCTCTTCCTATTCCTTCTTCTCTCACTTTGTCTGTTGCTGACTTCAAAGTGAACATTCCTGTCAGTGATCATCTTGTAATATTTCCTTATTTTCTACTAAGATTGCAAAGAGTATTAAATAAATAATAACAGATCCGCGCCACGGCCGATCCTCCGACTCCACTTCTGGCTCCGGTCGCAGTTCCACTCATTTCTCCACCTCAAATGAGGTGAGGTCCTTCCACCATTGGATTCCTCTCCCCCCCCCCCCCCCATCTCACTCCTCTTGTAGACCTCCTGAATCGTCCAAGTGTATTCCTTCATTCCCTCCTTCCTCTTCTCTTCACAAAAGGCCGGCTACTAACACCTTCTCCTACTCTCCAGTTGATTTGTCCAGCAAGAAAGCGAAGAAGGCAGACTCGTTCGCAGAGAAGGTCTGCTCTCTCCTTATCTTCCTTATCTTATCGATCCCTCTCTCTCTCCTGCCTCTTTCCCCTTCATCGCTCTGATAACAACTCGATTGCCGTCATCTCCAATATCCATGCACAAACAAATTAATAGCAGAAGAAGATGGAAGTGTTTGTGGTGGAAGATTGGAATTGCATTAAGGAGGAGAAGAGTGAAGAAGTGGCAGAATCTTCATCGTCCTCCTCAACTTCCTCCTCCTCTGCAACGGCAACGGCCTCTTCCTCCGCCTCGGGAAAGCCCTTCGCCTGTTCCTGCGGCGTCTCTTTCTCTGCTGAAACTACTCTCCTCGCTCACCAGACACTCTACTGTCGCAACATTGACAGGGGAGACTCGCAAGTCACCAGAGAACAGCGAAAGGTTCTGATTGGGAGAGAGAGAGAATGAGGGAGAGAAAGAGGGAGAGAGAGAGCGAGAGGAAGGAGAGAAAGAGAGAGAGAGAGAGAGAGAGAGAGAGAGAAGCGTAAATAGTTCGAACTGACTTGTAAGGTCACTGTTGCATTTGATGATATAATTGCATACTGCAGGTCCCTCCTACATGCCCTCATTGTCATTTTGTACCTGGAAGTCTCAGCCAGCTCTCCGTTCATATCCGCAACAATCATGCGCAGGTAAAATTGCCTGATGAATTTTCTGTCTCTCTGCTCTTAAAACTCATTCTCTGTTTCTCTGTCTCTCTCCCCTTTCCTTCATTCTCTATCTCTGTACCTTTTCCCACTCATTCTGTTTCTCTGCCTCTCCCCTTTCCCTCTCATCCCTCATCTAATGGGCTACCGTATCCTCGCACCTCACAAAAGGGTGTTGTGATTGAGGCGTACGTGTGCAAGAAGTGTGGGTACCGCGGCTTCTCCCTCCGCGGGATCCGAACCCATCTCCGTACTCACAGTGAACTGGACTCGATTCGGCTGGACTCTCTGCTGTCTTCCCACGTGAGTCGAATGCCTGCAACGGGCGGCAGCCGCTCTGTCTCTCCTACCCAACCCAGTGAACTTTCGCTTAGTCCCGACGCCTCCCTTCAGCTAGTCTCTTCTCTGTAGAATTCACAGTTACTTATACTTGACATTTAATTGGGCATAAAATGGAACTTCAATCTCACCCCGCTCGAATATCGATTTAATCTTAAAATAAGCATGCACTAATCGTTCATAGTGCTTTTATAAAAGGTCAGCAGATGATAAAGAATCCTATTACTTCAACAGAATTTTATTCGCAGATTTCAACTGCAACTCTCAACAAAGTATCACAAATCCTCGGCGGTTGAGTTAGAAAACTCTCATGTCATGGTGTCTCACTCGAATTATCATCGATATACAAAATGGAACTAACTCGTCAAAGTAAAAGGAGGGATTGTTGTACTAACTATGCAGGAATACAAATTAGATGTTATGAAATTGGTTGAAACCAAGAAGTGAAACGGAGAGAGAATTTTAGAAGCTGGAAGAATAAAGAGACAGAATATCGAAAGAGAGCAACTAATTCAACCCACCGTTAGCGCCATCACAAATTGAAAACGCAGTCTCTCTTCCTGTTTTGATACTTTTCACAGTTAGAGGCAGAAAGATGCAAGGGCTAAACTAGCTAATGCTAAGAAGGGGAGATGAGGAAAAGACTAAGGGAAAGGGGAAAAGAGGAGGAAGCTGTACACGTCTCTCGGTAGGGAACAGCACCACATCAAACCGAGACGAACATGGCAATTCAGGAAGACCGTTCATTATCAGAGACTATAAGGAAAGAGGGAACACAAAGGGAGGGAACGTAGCAGCCAATATTATTTCCATCACAAAAGGGATTTTCGATTCAATTAGCACAGTTTCGATTGAACACAGATAAGAATAATAAAAGTGCAAGACTCAAGTCTAGCATGCGAAGACAACGTACAGGAGCAAGAGAATGGTGTTCATACAAATAACAAAGCACTGTACAACTTCTTGGACTATGTCCTGAGCGAATCCGGTTAGACTCTCTGAGAGAACAAGTCCAAGAACCTATTAGTATTCTCTTGCCCAGTGATCTACAGCTGCTTCACATTTGAGAAAGAACTAGCATTTCTAGTTTAAAAAATTATGGGAGCACTATTGTAAGGTTACAAGATAAGGGAGAGTGGAGATCACTCATGTACAGGCTTATTTCGCAATCTTATCGATTTAGGAATCAGAAAAAAGGCAAGACTAATTTCAAGAAAAGAATAGAGAGTGGAAAGGGAATTCCAGGCACCACTTTTCTTTTCTACCATGGCCTCATTCTACTGCAAAGTGACAGCAATCCGTCGTCCGCTAGAAGAATTCTGGTAAAGAAAAGAGTTTAGGTATTATTCACTGCAGTTTCTTATTATTCCATATTCTCCTTCATCCCTCAGGTAACTAGGGGGCAAAATATGAATGTAATAATTGCATCATGTCATAAAAACAAGAAGTTCAATATCAATTTCTAATATTATTAGGGCATAAAAAAGCAAAGCCTGACTGGATTTGGAGAGGAGCCGTCGCTTCCCTCGCCAGCGGGCAGCTTCTTTTCTCCATCTCAATAGAAATACCAGCATTTCATTTAGCCAGGACATACTCCCGAGAAGACTCCTTCAAGGAGAGAAGAATCAAACTATGATCCGGGCATAAAAAAGGTACAGCACGAGACTACGAAAAAGTCCAACAAAAGGGTCCTGACCTGCGATGGAAGAACGAGGCGGCTTCTTAAACGCATCATCACTGCGCCATCCTCCCGACTCCACCCTCCGAGAACCCTGGCAACTCAACTTCTTTCTTTCTGTCTCTCGATTTAATAACAAGAATGAAGAATAGAATGATTAGACCGCTCGGATTCTCCCTTCTTCCCTCCGCTTACCCCTTCGAGAATGTCTTGAGGGGAAGAGACACGCTGTCGCTTCTCAAAACACTTCTCCAGTCTCTTCTACAAAACAAACAAATTTGGAAGAAGTGACAGCTTCTACTTTGCTGTTGAACATGTAGAGATAGAGAAAAATGAGAAGAAAAGAAAGAGGGGAATAAATGTGGGCACGAATAGAAAGGACAGAGAACAGGAGGAGACAAAGGGAACAAAGAATGAGGGGCCTAGCGAAAGAAATTTCAAGAAGTAAGCTTGTATGGGATTCTAGAAGACTCTGATAGACCACCTTTAAAGAAATACGAATAAATAATAGGATTAAGATAGAAGCTGACGGAAGCGGGGAGAGAAGGGCGAGGCCGCTTGGCGAAGGGAAGAGAGAGGGCAGAGGCGATGGCCAACGAGGCCGAGCCCCGTTCCAGCGAAGCCACTCAACAAAACAGACATTCCGAACTACAAGGCCGATTTATTTCAACTTGCTAATGTATGCAAGCGGCTTTACCCTATCGACTTCGGCCAAACAGCACTGTCAAACATGAGCAAGGTTTTTTCACCAGCACTATTAAAACACAGTTCGTTGAGTCTTTTACGAAGTCACGAGAAATGCAATCAAAACCAGTAAAGGACAAGAACATGTGAGAGAGAAATATATTTATACTTGAAGAGCTTTTCTTGGATTGCAAAGTGGAAATCTTTTGTTCCTAGAAATTTTATTTCGCTTCCTTCCTCTTTTAATGTGCAGTAAAAATCCTAGATATTGACACCAGCTACTCTACCAGAAGACTCATCAGAAGTTAGAACCCAAGGCAGCGTAAAAGAAGATCGAAAGAAGGATAAGAAGAAAAGAGAGGGGAGGGAAGGCTGGTAGAGAGAAGAAAGGAATTAAACGAAGAAGGAGGAAGATGAGGTAGAGGGAAGGCGGAATGGCAGCAGCCCCCTTTGCCCTCGCTGCTTCTCCCTCTCTATCGATTCTGAAGAGAGCACAGATGCAATAAGAAAGACAGCGAACTTATAGAGAAGGAAGATAGAAAGAGAGAAAGAGAGAAAGAGAGAGAGAGAGAGAGAGAGAGAGAGAGAGAGAGAGAGAGAGAGCAATCTGCCCGCGGCGTACACGGAGCAGCTGGAGGAATGAGCCTCTTCCATCTTCTAACTCTATTTTCTTCTTTCCACTCCCAGCGAGAGAAGACAACTTTCGTAGGCGTTCATTGTGGACATCAGGAAACATCATAAAATTCGTCCCAATTTTTCATTCTATCTTTTCAAAGTGGTATAATGCGAACCACCTTCAATGCAATACAAATACAAATGATAGCAAAAATACGGCTACAAGCAGTTAGCTGCTAACGCTTTCACTCAAAAACATGGGAGCAAAAACTAAAAGGAGAGCCAAGCAGGCTCAAGCAGGTGATGATATTCTCGTAGTTCTCTGTGGAACTGACCAGTGAGCGGATGCCCAGCGACAGAGGAATTGCAGTGCTGGAGAGAATCCATGAAGCGACATTTGGCAGTGGCCAGCCGAGACTCTGAGTGGCGCACGGTTGTCTCTTCGGGCTCGCCGTGTAAAACGCAGTAGAAGGGATAACTGACCATTGGAACATCAACTTCACGATAAATCGAATGCCAGAGGCAAAAGGAACTAACAGGAAAACACGCTGCATTCCATTGAACCGGACTTCATAGTAGGCATATGGCTCTTCTTCAGGCAAAGAATAGCCGTACTGAGAAGAAAGGCAGACTTGTCTCATGGTCAAATATCTCATCAAGATATCCAACTGCATTTTTCCAGTAGCTGCGCATCTCCTGCCAAGAGTGAAAAGGAGAATCGGCGGGCATTCTCCGGTGCAGGGCGACCACTCGGCCACGGCCCATACTGCAATGCTCAGAATGGCGTAGCATTCCCTCTTCAATTACTTACTTCGGCAAACAAACGACCCATCTCTCGTCGAATTGTCTAGCTGCATTTTTGTTCAGAAACCACGGTTCCAGCACAAACGCGCGAACGAATTTAGCGTTGACCCCAATGAAGAGTTCCCCAGAGGCGATGCAAGAAACGGTAACATCTGGATAAACGCGGTCAAATTGGAGGGAACGTAGTCATGAATGTTTACGCTGGGAATGTCAGAACAAACTAAATAAGAATTAGTAACCTTCAATACATGCTAGCAATGAAAGAACGGACCAATGCAGACGAAAGGCTCATTGAGAGCGGAGTTGCCGACGACAGAACTTGGAATGAAAGAGTCAGCAATACGAGACCAGTCTTCCTCCACCCACACAGCCACCGAAAACCTCACACATTGCTCGACCACGAGCCCTTCTGGCCGGCTGCGCCCCGAAATCTGCAAGGCAGATAAAATACTCAGCTGTTTATTAAGCACATGAGATCGTCGATTGGAATAACCTCGAGATCATGAGTTTGTAGAAAAGATGTCATCGATTGTCTCAACTCATCCTTGACTTCATCCTCAGAGATGTCGTGGCCGCCCAACAGAGAAGAAGCACCAATCACATAGATGGACGAGACGTCGCGAGACACCGGACATGCTAGTATTCCAGCAGCTATCTGTCCGCAGATCACTGCTCTGCAGCAGGGAAGTGAATTGTAAGCTATCCAAATGCGCAGGTTAATACCTCACTCATACAATATCACTTCGATTCTTCCGGACAAAACGCACGGTTACATGACATAGAAGACAGTGATTACCTGGAAACAGCGCACTGCTTAGCATGGGCCGAGTTGCGTTCAGAAGGGTGGCGAGTCTTCAGCACGAGACAAGTAGACGCATCCAAGTAGACAGAAGCAGAGAATCCCAGCATCCTTGTCTTCGGGGAGCAAAGACTGTCAGTTTCAAAATCCCCGCCACACCAAAACTGGTAAGCAATTTGGTGCAACACGGACATTTTATTTAAAAAAATTAGTACATCCACAGGAATTTTAAAGGGGGCCCATGCATGGGGAATAAGGGGCCACGACGTGCGATTTTTAGCGGCCAAGAGAGAACCCATTTTGGCCCCTAATCCACCCGGCGTGGGCCCCTCATTCTGCTAGCCGGGGCCCCTGATCAAGCGCGTAAGCTCCCGAAAGACTACGTCGTGGCCACTTATACAACGAACAGGGGCCCCTTATTCTCCGTTGTAGCGCCCCCTTTTCCACATACCTGGGCCCCCTATCCAGCTCATCCGGGCCCCTTATCATACCGTTCGCTGCCCCTTATTCATTGCTTTTCTCGTGCCTGCTTTCATCACTTGACAAGTACATTTATTCTTCTAGTTACCAGAATCACATGACAATCAAAACGGGAATCCTAACATGCGGAAAATGAACGGGCAAGGGGGCGTTATCTATCTCGGCGGCAAGGAAAGATCGCAAGTCTTGTCCAACACTGCACTTCTTGGGGAAGAATGGCCTCCCTGCCTGTCCCATCCAGCCTGCGCAGATACCAGTCGCTCATCACCGCACACTGGAAGAGTAGCTTTGAAGTTTAAAAAAAATCATTACTGGAGCAGTTGACCTCGTGCGAACGACACGCCGTAGTCTTCTTCCAAAACATCCATCGCTGTCCCCATCTTCAGTGTCTCTCTCGCCGCGGAACAGGTCGCGCTCGATCTCGCAAGGTGCAGCACCGTCTTCAAAAAAATCATCGCAGCGAACTTAAAGTAAACAAAACAGCGCTGACCTGTTAAAGTTACGCGACTAATTGCAGTTGGGCCGCCTCGATCCCATCCTGTAGTCGCATTTTCGTTTGCAAGCCATCGCAAACCATGAAAAACAAACTAATTAAGTCAGAAGCTAAAATACATAATGAACAGCACATGCAAAAAGTCCATGGCGAGTAATATTTTAGTGCAGCGTCCTTCTCGTTTTTAAAAACATCGGAAAACAACCGTACTTTTACACTAGATAAACCCCCTTGTGGCCCCATTTCAACGTCAAAAAGCATTAGTGGCCACCACAAGCAGAATCAGGGGCCACGGCGAGGTTGCTTGGGTAAAGGGTGGCTGCGCGAGTGCGGAATGAGGGGCCACGGCGTGGTCGCACCCCGGTGTGGCCCCCTATTCAGCATACGTGGGCCCCCTTTAAAATTCCTGTGTCTGCAAAACACTCCATTTTTGAATTTCCCAAACTACGAGGGAAATTAATGTTTTGCACGTTGCACGTTGCATGGATTTATTGCAGGCTGCACGTTACTCTCGTAAAAAACGAATTTCAAATAAATGGTAATGGCCAAGTATCCCTGTGTTTTGGCCAAATAATGGCGCAAGAATACTAGTTTACTTATACTCGTCCTATCATTAATGAACCATTTCTGCGAAATATTGCAAGTTTTTGTACCATTTCACCATTACCTCGCGGGGAATTGGACCATTCGCTTTTTACCAGAGTAGGAACGTCAATTACTTGCTGCAGGTGATAATAACCCTATTCGTAAATATTTTTATGACGTAGATATGATAAATACATGTGCATACGGGGAAAGCAACGACATGGGTTGGAGTGGGGATCAGCTATCACAACATTTGAGATTCCAAGAAAGCAGGAAGGGGACAGCGGAATTCGCCACTCGTATTTAGCGCAAGTGGTTATCACAATTTTACATAACGAAAGGGCACGAGTCATCAAGCGATTGTCTTGGGCTACCGAGGTTAGGATGAAGACCCGAGTGGCATGAGCGGAGTTATAGCACTGAATCACACTTATTCACGGACGTAGTTCGCAGGGAAGAGTCCCGGTTTCCCTCGAAGGCGGCCTTCCCACCAACCAGACTCATCTGAGAATCATGAAAAGATGAAGACAGAGATGATTCACTCAACGACTGGAGGTGAAGGAGACAAAGAGAAATGACATTCTAACGTTTCATGACAAGCTCTATTTCATCGTTGGCTTGGAATGAGAGCTCATCGGTATCTTGAGCATCATAGGGATAGAGAGCAACGACAACAGGGAAGGAGCGCGGCTTAGCGGGAAGAGGAGGGCGAGGGGCCGACGGAGGAGAGCTCTGCAAGCACACCGAGTATTCACTTATATTCAATAAATCTTTCGCTCTTAAAACCTCGGGTACAGAGCGTCCTCCATCTAGAGAAGGCTGCTGCTTCGTAGAAGAAACACTCTTTCGTTGGCGCCGCACTGATTGACGGCCCGGGGCATAGCCACCCGGAGGGCGCTGCAGGGAAGGGCCTGGAAGAAGAGGAGAAAAGGAGCGGAGACTGAAGAAGAAGAGCTAGATTAGCAGGATGGAAAATAATTGGAGCACACAAAGATGATAGACAGAGAGAAAGAAAGAGGGAGAGGGAGAGAAAGGGAGAGAAAGAGAGAAAGAGAGAGAGAGAGAGACAGAGAGAGAGACAGGGAGAGAGATAAAATGGTCAGATATGACGAGATTCATATTTAGCGTGTAATAGAATGAATAAACGAAAAAGCAAACCTTCTGTTCTAAATTTTTGGGTAATAACAGCTTTAAACTAATGATTAAGAAGAATATTCGAAAGTCATCTTCGAAGCGTTCAGGGAATTATAAATATATCTTTAAATGAAACGGACGAGTAGAGTTGGGAAGTCCGGGAGAAACATGGACGAGGAGAGTCTTTGAAGAGGGGTTCAGGACGACCAGAGCACCCGAACAATTCTCAGAGGGCTGGAAGGAGACCGTCCGGCTACCCCCTCCGAAGCGGGTTTTCTCAAGGCAGGGAAATCTTCTCTCGTCTTCTCATTCTTGGATACCTTGAGGGTTATGGTATGGAGCGGCTTGAAATCGAGAAAGAGAGAAGCTCCGTTTGTCCTTTCGCGGTATCGTTTCCTGCAATGATTTCTTTCTCCTGAAAAGAATAAGAAAGGAGTGCCGTACGAGATAAGAGTGATGAATTCTGTTTTGAAGGGAGTCTCCAAGAGGGAAGTGAATTCCTCTTTTACTTGGAGAAGGATGAAGTCATCTTGAAGGGGGCTCAGTCCAATCGATGAAAGACGAGAGAGGTCAATCTGCCTGCAATCAATGCACTTTTATCTTCGTTTAGAAGTGTGTGGAAAGAAAACCAAAATAGTTAGGAAAGGCAAAATAAAATAAAAAGAACCTCTTGATAATCTCGATCAGGCGACCCTTTTCAGGCCCTTTCTTCACTGTTTCGCGTCCAATGAGTGTGACATGTTTCGAAGTCAAAATCATATCCAACTTCGAAGTCTACAAAACCGGAATACATAGTGGATCTTTGTCCAACATTACGATATAACGATTGACCAAAGATAAACATCCATTGTCCATCCAAGAATACCTTCCATCTTCTGTCATATTTGTTGACAGTGGCAGCGAAGTCAATGCGTTCTCTCTTCCCGACGAGAGTCTGGAGTGCCGCGTGGTTTTCGATTCCGATGTAGTCCCCGAAGAAGTCTCTGTTCAGTGAATGACGACGGCGTTCTTTCTGGCCGAGCAAGAGATTCGATGCTTGTTCCTGAAGAACAGAAGTTGAAGAAGAGGTTCACCACGGTCAGCCACCTTCATGGTGGAGATGTGCTTCCGTGCGTGATATCGCTTCCACGTCTTCTGGATTATCCGAGCAAATCCATCGAATTTCCGTTCGCGGACTTCTTCCAGAAGAAACAGCTACAAGGAAGACCATGAAGAAAATACAAAAATGAATGATTAAACAATAAAGTGACCGATTCAGGGTTCTTAATGAACATCTTGGATCGGCCCATTTGGAACTGGTCCCGGTCCATGTTGACGGAATTACAAATGATCTAGAACAGAAATTGTAAAGAAATTAATGAAGTGCAGAAAGTGATTAGCCAGCGACGGGTTTTAAGCCACTTAAGACTATCATTCCGAAAGGCTACGGAAATAAACCAGGTGAGGAGACGGTAAAGGAAAATGAGTTCACGGCATCAGATGTAGAATAACACTTTGGACCTATTTGAATTTCCTTTTGAGAAAACGAAAGACCTCGCATCCCTGGCGGGGTTCTCCTCGGAAGGATGGCCACGTCTGCTCAGTCAGAATCGCGTAGCGGGACAGGAACTTCTCGAATACACGGCGATACGCGAATCCCGCGCGGCGAACACGGATGTTCTCCTTCAGTCCGAGGTACTCCACTTGGTGACGGACTCTGCACAGAATGGGAATGAACAAAGGAAGATGGAAAGGAAAGAAAGAAAGATAAGAATAAGAAAGAAAAGAGGAAAGAAGAAGAACGACTCGCCTGTTCTCGTCCCAATCTCCGGGCTTCTTCGACTCGTTTGGCTTGATGCAGCGCACGTAATGGGGAGTGCACTTCATAAGAGAGTCAACCAATTCGTTCGCTTGCGCCCGGATCTTCGTAGAGAAAGAGGAAGGTTTTTTCCCGGCCGTCGCGGAAGGATTCTCGGGGAACAGACCGCGTACGAAGGAACTGAAATCTCCAAAAATCTACAACGGGAAAGACGAAATCTTTTTTTTTAAAGCATACATAAAATCTTCGAAATGATAATCCTTAAAATATTTCTTTAACTAAAACAAGGGAAAAAGAATAAAAGAAAGGCAACTAGTAGCTCTTTAAAAAATGACACAGTTGTTGTTTGTACTCAACGAGAAGAATCTATCAATTCGACAGTAGACAAATATGAAGCTGCCCATGCAACTCATGTAACTGACTTAGTAGATTTCTGCATGAGAATGATGAGATCTGAGTAGAGCACGTCGCGGTTACGGTCTGCGAAGCCATCGATATTGTAAAGTACCTAAATGAAAATATTAGGATTGCAACAAACACAAAACTGACAACGAGCATCAAGATCTATCTACTATATTGATATAAAATAAAAGAATGAGAACATGTTCGAAGTAAACGTACATCACCAGCGTAGTGCTGAACAACAAAAGAGTTGGCCCCTTTCCGGAAGTGTGCATGTTGAGAGTATGCCTGTCAATAAAACATCTCATTCCGAAAATAGGAAGGAGACAGAGGGAAGGAAAATACGAAAATGATTTAAAAACGAACTCCAGAAACGGCACTTAGGAACTGTTGGTCAACTCCTTCCGACTGGCCGTGGTTCTGCGCGCAAGTGTCGTCTAGAAGACTCATGATGCCTGGAAGAAGACTTCTTCATCTTCCTTCCTCCTCCCTTTTTGTCTCCATTCTCTCCAGTTCTACCTGGAGGCCGTTTGCTTTCGATGAGGTCGCAGACGACTTTATTGTTGAAGTAGTCGATCTCCTTCCATTTGATACCCTCCTTCACATACTCTTCTTGTTCTGCTTTCAGTGTCAGCTCGATGAAAATTTGTTGTAATTTTTCGTTGACGAAGTTGATACTGTAAGGATATCAGATGAGAAATTGATGTCTAACATTACCTATACAACTCAGAACCGACGCACCAGAACTGCTCGAAGCCGTTGTTGTCGAAGATCTCGAATCCGTAAATATCGAGAATTCCAACTGAGAGGGAAGAGTCTTGAGCAGCTGGCACTTTCAAAGCTTCATTCACAGAAGCGACTAAAAGAATATGTCGGTGATGAGAACTGGACGAGAAAGAGAGGGACGACAGAGAGAGGGACGAGAAAGAGAGGGACGAGAAAGAGAGGGACGAGAAAGAGAGGGACGAGAAAGAGAGGGACGAGGAAGAGAGGGACGAGGAAGAGAGGGACGAGAAAGAGAGGGACGAGAAAGAGAGGGAAGAGAAAGAGAGGCACGAGCAAGAAAGAATTCAATGAAACCGAGAAAATCGAAGAGCCTGGAGTAGAGAGCCTTGACCCAGGCATCCCTCGTGTACGTCGCTTGCTCCACATTGAGAGTCACATCAATCTGCTCTGTCTTCGCCCCCCACCGACTCTCCAGCCTTCTCCCTCGAAGTTTTTCTGAGATGTCCTCCTCACGAAGACCGAGTAAGAAGGCAGGGAAACGCAAGACTGCAAACTGGACAGTTTCTAGTTATCCAATAAAGACAAGTACACGAGACATAAGGAGAGCTAGAGAGAGAGAGAGAGAGAGAGAGAGAGAGAGAGAGATAGTAGAAAGAGAAGAGAAACGGACAATCATTGTCCTGAACTGCAGCGTAATTGTCCTGCTCCACGAAAGTGATGTTGCCGATGTGGAGACAAGCAGCGGCGACCCTCAGAGTCTCCAGCTGCTTCTCCTCGTCCATACCAATCACTTTCATTGCGTGCTGCAAAGTAAATCATCATCTTTCTCACTCATCACACTTCGTAATTATTGGACCATCAAGGAAATTGACGGAGGATAACATCAAGTATTTAAATTATAGCGGCTGCCGTTCCCCATAAAAGATAGTAAAGTGTTAAAATGAATATGACAGTGACCTACAAGAGTGTTCTCCAGCTCCTTCGCATCGTCAGTATCCTGCGCTTTTGTGCATCCAGAATGGTTCAGGTAATTATAATATTCGAGTTCACCAATGCCGAGATTCTCTTAAAAACATTGAATATTAGTTTTTAAGCGACCCTTCTAATTCTTATACAACGAAAACACAACAAAACTTCAATATATTATATTTTTGTGATTCAATTCTGTAGAAAGTAGTAAATGTACTAACTCCGTAGGTTTGGCTGTGCTCCCGCGCAGAGTTGGTAGAAAATGTGGAAGTTGCGGTCTCCCTGATTCTGCCACACTACTCGCGACTTCTCCAGTAGAAAGTTCGTTAACTGTTAATGGAACTAAACAATGATAAAAAGAAACTCAGATTTTAGAGAACTTGACGATCCCGTATCTTGACTAAATCAGTGCCGAACAAGGTCCAGCGCAAGACTCCAGACGGGAGGGGTGCAAAGCCCAAAATTCCAGTAAAAAATCACCTTTATTGTGGAAAAAATCCCGTTTCTCAAGCAAAAAAGTGTTTCCTCCGGGGGTTCAACGGGATTTTGAGTCCCGACCTTGTTCAGCACTGGACTAAATGTGTTGATGCTCCCTCCCCATTGCCTTCACTAACACGGCCTCCAATGGGTTCGCCTCCGCGACTGAAGATGATTTCCACGTATTTCCCAAATCGACTTGAATTCCAATTCCGCACAGTAGCCGCGTTTCCAAATGCTTCTAACAATGGATTCGATTGCAGAATCACATCCTTCACGTGCTGAAAATTTTCCCACTGATTTTAAATAACAGAATATTCCTTTAATGGAATGAAATGTAAATTATATCGAATAATAAAGTATTTGGAATACGGTACATAACGTTATAGACTAAAAAGTATTTAAAAAAAACAATAAAAAGAAAAGCGGTAAGCGGCCCAAAACACTTGTACAAACCCACAACTCGTTGCTTGGATCATTGTCATTGTCACTCTGCCAAGATACGGATTAAGACGAAGAGTGTGAAGAAGAAAGAGTGCAAACCTGAACCCGCTGTCCCCCTCCGGAGATCTTGGAGATGAAAGACATGATGAACTTGGCCGCGACTGTCTTCCCCGCTCCTGATTCACCTGAGATTATCACGCACTGGTTGTCGTTGTCGATCATCATATTCCTAGAGCAAAAGAGTCATGGACTAGATCGGAAAGGGGGAAACTGTACCTATACATATTATCGGCCAAAGCAAAGATGTGTGGTGGGTTCTCATATTGAGCAGCTCCTTGGTACAATTCCATCTCTTTGTCACCAAAGCAAGGCAGTTGCTTGAACGGGTTAACCGAAATCAGCACAGGTCCAATGTATGTCTGCAATTAGATGATCTTTTTCTATAAAAGAAGGAAAAAAGGTAAAACCGATGAACTCTAGATCAGAAACAAAATAACCAACAAAGATAAAGTTGGCTTGAAAACGCTTCTTGAGATTGTCGACAATGGCGGCCTCGGACAGCCGAGAAATGAGAACCATGTCATCCACTCCGACATTCTGCACGTTCACCTTCGACTGCCAGTGGAATGCAGCAGACTAAAAATGTACTCTTGTCATACTCTCCGTGACCTATTCTCCCATTCCGCTTCATCTTGCACCACATAACTCATGCTAAGATAATGATAATTATTCGAATCATTCCGTCGTTGTTAACCGCTCCTTCGGCAGTCTGTCTTCATTTAAATCAAGTACTTCATTCTCTTTCCCCATCGGCAACGAGAAATAGAAAGAAGGTAAACAACTCAGCCATGAATAAAGAAAAGAGACTCATGCTCCATCAAAAATGACTCATCAGTCCCTTTTCACTCCTCTCATCACAACAAATAAGATTTCTGCAGAACTAACCATGGCTGTAGGAAACTACTCGAAACAGTAGTATGAAATCAAGTAAGTCTCTTCTTCTTCACAGATATCCAGCCTTAACAGCAAACATTTCACAATCATTAAGATTCTTTTTTCGATTCAGCGATAAAAAAAAAATGAGGGCATAAACAAGGTAACGGATGTATAGAGAGACGGATATCAAGGGATGGGGAGCGGAGAGATATAGATAGAGATAGATAGATAGATAGAGAGGTAGAAAAATAAAGGGGAGAAAGAAGCCAGAGTGAAAAACAGCGGGGAAAGAAACAAGTATCCGGCCAGACGATGATGAATTTGAAAGTGAGCGCAAGGTAAAGAATGAAATTAGCAAAAAAAAAAGACAGAGCAAAGCGGAAACAAAGTGAATATTTGGAGTGATCCGCCCAGCTGGATGCGCATTCGAAAAAAGAGGCCCTCGTTGGATGCCAAATGCACGTTCTCTCTCTCCCTCTTTCTATATCTCTCATCCACTCACCCTCTCTCTCTCTCCCTTTCTATATCTCTCATCCACTCATCCTCTCTCTCTCTCCCTTGTACAAACAATCCACAGCCCATCCCGTAGACCGAGTTGGGAAACATGAACATGGAATGGGCGGTCAATTCCAGAGAGAAGTCGGAAGAGAAAACACTTGATTCAAACAAACGGAAAGAAACACTGTGTCACCAATAAAAGAAGTGCAACCAGAATCTGCCCTCGCTCTCTTTCTCTCCCTCTTCCATTCAGAAGACGCGAATAGTCGCAAGAAATCGATTAAGGAGGAACAGTCTAGGAGTCGCAGCACAGGGGATGGAAGCGAGGGAGAAGAGGCGATCAGGATAGAATACAATGACAGACAGACAGACAGACAGAAAGAGGAAGAGAGAATGAGAGAGAGAGAGAGAGAGAGAGAGAGAAAAAGAGAAAAAGAGAAAGAGAGAGAGAGAGAGAGAGAGAGAGAGAGAGAGAAAGAAAGAAAGAAAGAAAAGAAAGAAAGAAAGAAAGAAAGAAAGAAAGAAAGAAAGAAAGAAAGAAAGAAAGAAAGAAAGAAAGAAAGAGAGAGAGAGAGAAGAAACAGAATGCGCCGAATAGTCTCAATGTGACATGAGCTGACCAGAGGATGAGTCATCAGAGTTCACTCCCTCAAATGAACCCACAAGAAAGTGACTAACCAGTTTCCTTGAGGTGCAGGAGAAGGGAAACCTCTACTCGGACTTCGCATGACAAAGAAGAACTATCCAGTGCTTCCTTTCTATTTAAAAGGCATATCTGGAAGAAGAGATCAGAAGCGAGCGGCTGTTCTTTCAGTGCAGAGAAGAATCATCAAATCAGTAATTGCATTGGCTGTGACCGAAAAAGAAACTCAGAAATCCAAAGACAACTCTTTATAACGTACAAGAAAATACAATTGTGAAATAAGACGATAAGCGAATAGGTCAAAGACCTCTTGCAAACCGGGAGGAGAGAGAGAGAATATGTACAAAAGAATGTGCAGATCAAGACAGAGCATTGCTCTCCATCCGAAACATCAGTGATCGGATGTGGTCGATTCACTCATACGCCGCAGGCCATCTGTCACCATCCTCTCCAGGCGAGTCTACACGCAACATCTTTCTCTCTCATTCTCTTTCTCTCTCTTTCTCGCAGTCTCTTTCTCTCTCCACCCACTCGTTTCCGTAAGAGTCTTTGCATCTCGATAGCCTTGTTAGCTCGATAGATGAGTTCGTGTCTGCAAAGATGTGATGAGATGTGAAGACAGTTGAAAATAGGAACATACTTCTTAGCTAGGAGATTCCTTTTGCCTCGTTCGATCTCTAGAAGATTGTAGAGACGGGCCATGTGGGCATCGTACATGTCACTGGAGCGATGGTCACCAGCAATGGCATCTGGAGGCTGCGGGGGATTGAAGAGAGGAATTCGAAGGGGAGGGAGAGAATCCAATCCTTACTCTGAGTTGTGGATCCACACTGCGGAGAACATCTTCCTCTCCTTCCTCTCCATCCACTGCAGAAGACGAAGACGAGCGCAGCTTGCGGCTGTTGCTCATGTTGAAGGAGTGTCTGCAACACAACGTCGTCCCCTCAATCTCACTTCTGCTGCCCTTCATCATTTCTTACTCTTGTCTCCTTTCTTTCATCCCTCCTACAACAGTTTCTACACACACTCGTACAGGAAACCCGTTCATGCTTCCAGATAACAAAAAGAAGACCTTCTAGAGGGATGATTGACTGGAGAACGTCGATCGGAGAGAGGGTTCTGCTCTGCTCGAATCAGAGTAGTCTCATGAGAACCGGCTCTCCGGTGGGTGAGAGTGGAAGAGCGAGCAGCATCTCCAGAGTGACTGCCACTCTGACGGGGAGAACATGCTGAGAGACGGCTCCCCGAAGACCATACCGACACCTTAGCAAGGGAGGAAGTTGGCACGTTGCCAAGGCCCAGGTTCTGACCGGGATGGGCGTGTTCGTATGGCGAGTGTCCTCGATTGGCTCTTTCCATCGAGTGTATACCTTGAAGAAGAGAAATACAGTAACCATTTCAACAAATCGGAAACAAACCGTTAGCAACGTCTCCGCGAACTTCTCAATCTGAGGCATGTTTGGCCGCATCAAAGGATCTGCAGCCCAGCAACTGAATAGAGAGGGAGGAAGAGAGAGAGAGAGAAAGAGAAAGAGAGAGAGAGAGAGAGAGAGAGAGAGAAGAAGTGTACCGTTCAATCATAGCCATAAGCAAAGGGTGCACTTTAAGCTGAGAAGGTCGGCCCCCCTCTCTCACTTTCCACAAAACTTCCTCGATTGACCGGGCATTGTAAGGCTGCCTGAACAGTATTTGGTGACTCTTCTATTGCCGTGGTAAAAGAAAGACAATGAAGAATAGTATAAGGAAAATAACCTTCTCGCAATCATCTGCCACAATACAATTCCCAGACTGTAGACATCGCAGGCGGGGCTGTACTTCGTGCCCATGAACACCTAAAATATAGTGACGTAGTGAAAGAATCTGCCGAAATAAAAAGCAACCTCAGGGGCCATCCACGGTGCTGATCCTTGATAGTTCGTCATGGTCGTCCGCACCTCTGCAACCGTTCCAAAGTCGCAGAGCTTCAGAGTCAGGAAGTTGTTCGACAGCAGTATACTTAACAACAATAAAAACTCAATTGTCGGAAATATATACTTCCGACCATTGAGTTTTATTAATATACCAACAGGGTAGCAAAAACCATCTCGAAGCTTTATATTAAATATGCAAAGGCTACAATGAGGTAGTCGTTCTAATGAGAAATGAAACGCGAACTCAATAAATCCATGAATAAAAAAGAATAATCAGCTATTTTGGTTTAATTCACCCATTCAGATTCCCGATATTTCAGTGCGCGTACTTCAATGGTTTAATGTCACGATGGACGATGGGAATGGAGTGCATGTAAGTGATGGCCGAAGCCTCTTGCCGCAGCCAATGCAACACGTGATCGATGCGGTATTTTAGGAACAACTGCTTCAGAAGAGCTGCAGCACTTCAACTTACGAACAGGAAACTGGAGAAAAGAGATTCTAACTCTCAAGGCTGCCGCACTCCATGTATTCCATGACGTATCCGAGCCGCTGAGCTGACGCCACCTGTTTCTTTTTGTTGGTAAATACAGGAGTGTTTGTTATACTATACCTATTTCTTAGGCATGACCATTCTAGATATATACAAGAGACAAGTGTGAAAAATAAACCTGGCCAAAGAAGTGAACAATCCCTTCGTGTCCACCCGCATATTTGTGCAACATGAGAATCTCCCTATGCATCATTTGTTGCGATGCTGGATTCGTGTATCCTCGTATATTTTGCTCCAAAAGCTTCACGGCAACAGCGCTACGGACGAAATACTTTTATAAAGATTAGAGCTCTAAATATAGTGCTAACCCGACTCCGAAGAGATTGGCTTTCCAAACTGTGCCGTACATTCCCTTACCGATTACATTCAAAAGCGATAGCTCGTTCTCGTTAATGCTTGTCGGCTGAAACAATGCGATGAGTACATATCAGGAAACGCAGCGCCAACCTCCTCATCGATAGCAATTATAGATTCAGGTTCCATAGCCGCGTTCGCTACGTTAACATCGATGCTAAGCATATTCACTGGAAAAGAAAAAAAAGGTACGAAATAAAAACAATCTGAAAAAATAACAAGGAAACAAATAAAAACATGCGCAGTAGTTGTACTATACCTCGACAATCGTTGGTGCACCAACCGCGCATTTATCGACACTAGTGTATTTCCCAACTTGGAGAATTCACAACGCAACTTGTTCAAAATTACCCCGCAGATCTTCCAATCTGCCTCCTTTCACGCCTTCAGTGCTTCATGCTATCCTTGGCGCTCCCAATGGCACGTATATTAATACACAGCGGTTGCCAAACAGACTGGATTACTCCTGCGTCGTTTTCAGAAGGCAATATTCTTAGTGTCAAGTCAAATTTTTTATCAAACAAATTGTACACGTAAATTACGGAACAATAAAGGACAATATGCGAAGATACAGTGCCGGGTTTTGCAGAATAAAAAAAAAGGATTCATTGGTAGTAAAGCTCGAAGTTGAATCCGTCGTGAATTTCGTAGTCTTGGAGAGTGATGTGGTCTTTGTAGATCGTGTACCACTTCTTCAGCACAATCTTCTCATGCCTTAAAAGTACACAAACATTAGCGTCGATCCATCCCCTCTTGAATATGAATTAAATAATGTCATAGTTAAGCAAACCTCGTTCCCGTTTGAAGAGCAATGAGCTTCTTGAGGTCGCCGATGGTGTCCTGCGGGTTGCACTTGATGCGGACCTTCTTGCCAAGTCGGTCATTCACGGTGATTTCAATCATCTCGTAGTCTCCCTGTCAAATAAATAAACGCTCGATCATTTCGAAATGGTCGTATACCTCACTGCCAGGGGAACTCCCGTCCACTCGTTGCCCAGTGTTGTGCAACACCTCACGTGCATGTGAACATTGAAGAAACCACTCAAGACACGTGTTAATTACTGTAGTTTTTAATGAGAGTGAAGAGCACCTTCTCAGTAGCTTCCATCGGCCGGAGTCAGAACCACACACAAACATTCCCATAACGCCTGCATATATTCTTTATTCGCTAAATATGTGATAATACAAAGCATGTTCAACTCAAGCGCTACGTGTCGAGGGGTAAATAAGTCTAATTAAAAGGGAAGATCGACAAGGAATGTAATGAGTACATACAACTAATATGAGGTGTCTTCAGCTTCGACTGTTCCAAGCAAAAACAGAAAGAAAACGACAGAGTAAACGTAAGACCAAAAGTTTACGAAGTGAACTCTCCGTGAAGCTTCTTCTGGAGGATGAGATTGTGATGAAGCTCGGGCTTGATGTCACAAACAAGCTGGAGAAGTCGAACAATCACCTGCAAAAGAAATGTTATGGAAAATGAACTAAAGGGACGAGAACGAAAGCACAACAGAGAGAATGAGTACCTGTTGCTTGTTCTGGGCGACGTTTCTCTTCATCTCCTCGATCTGCTGCTGAGTGTCCCTTTTGATCTTCGCATCAATGTCTTCCTTCGTTCCAAGATGCTGGTCCTCGTACTCCTTGAAGGCCCTCTCGCGTTCCTGCAAGCAGTTACTTCTTCTCCCTTCTCGTTCTCCCTCCCCCGACCAACCGCCTTGTACTTGTCGACCTCAGCCTGTGCCTCCTTCTTAGCCTGCTTCAGTCTCTGGGCCTTTCTCTTGCGGGCGTCATTGATCTTCTCTGCTGCCCTCTTCTCGGCTGCGAGGAGCTGCTGAATCCCCTGTGTCTGGGAAGCCATCTCCACCGAGTCCTGAATATGCTATTACACAACAAACAACTGCTGGAAATGAAATAAAAATAAAAATAATACCGAAAGCAGAAAAATAACAAGCGGCTTCTAACCGCGATATTCCAGACAAAACTTCACTTCTGTGATAGAGCTCTTTACTTCATCACAAATGCATCTGAACAGCGAGGCTATGCAATGTACAACTGATTATAATTAGCAATCGATAAACCCTTTTTTGACTTTCAAACGGTCTAAAAGATATGTAACGAGACTTCCTTTTCACAATTCTCTGTCTGTGACCCGCTTGAAAAGATTATTCAAGGAGTGAACCTCGTTCATCTATCACCATACAATAAATACTATACATAGGAAGTCCCAACCCATGACTCAATAATTTTAGCAGAGAACTCTCAATGATTGGTATAATAATGGAATGCTATGTGGCACAGACAACTACAAGAGCAGCGGGGAGAAGGAGGGGGCGGGGCAGCTCCTCCCCCTCCACCAGAACAGTAGCCACCATCTGAGAACCAAGTACATCGTAAGTCGATGGTTGGGTCACACGCACTCCGAAACAGACTGGAACCGCGACGCGAGCAGCGACGCGTCTCCGAGTGACTGGCCGAGCCAGCCACCATTGCTGTCGGCTTGACCATTCGCGGGCCTGACAAAATTCACTCTTGATCATCCAGTCTGATCAACGGAACATTCAAACGCATCAAAACTATATGGGCACAAAATTTCACAATATTAAAGATAGAACGAAAATGAAAGAACCCGCGGACGTAAAGAAATTTCCACGCTGCAATCCCGATCAAGAATATCTTCGTTCCGGAAAATAACAGTGACGCCGAATTCGCAAATGCTAAAAAAAAAAATTCAAATCCCTCATAAATAGATCGACTAAATGGTAAATAAGTAATATAACTGAAAATAAATATATAAAAAAACTCATACAAAAATAACCTCTTCTTCCCGAAGTCATGAACTACAGGAGAAATGTCTTGAACGGAGACAGAGAGAGGAGCGGCAGAAGAGGAGAGAGAATCAGACGGAGAAGGAGGTGGGAGAGGAGATGCGAGGAGGCGACTCCGGGAATGCTCGAATTCAGCTTGCTGGGAGATCTTCAGACCCCCCTCCCCTCCCACCAATTCGCTTACGAAGGACTCTCCCTTCACTGCCATTGTCTGCAAGAGGAGCGATAAAGGGTCATCGAGAAAAGAGAATATCAATGAGCTTTGTAAAAGCCAACCTGTCCATCGTTATCCACGATTCTTGCACTCCAGAGGATAGAAATGACCAATTTTCTCTTGTTCGAATCGATCTCTTCTCCCCCACCAGGAATAAAGAGAGGCAGCGTGAACTCTTCAGTGTCGATTCCTTCGTTGTCCTTGGCTGGAAAGTGAATGGAGGGAGAGCCATCCCCGTCATGGACACGGAAGCAAAGCCGCTGCCGCTGGCCGCTTTCCAGTCGAACTGCAAAAATGTTAAATATGCTCATTTCATTACTATTCTATAAAAGTCAGAATCATTATACTTTTAAACATTGCAATTCACTCATAGATGTGCCGACACAATATCCTCGTCAACGTTTCCATACGAATCACCCAATTTGTTCAAACAGAACTCCCCGCAGCTCAATTTTTCAGAGCCTTCCTAATGGAGCGAGGAGTAAAAATTTTTCGCAGCAATAACAGTGGTTCTATTAAAAGAAATGCGATACTATTATCAAAATGGAATCTAACCGTTAGAAGGAGCGAGCAAGGGATGAAGGGCGATGGGTGATCCAGCCTCTGTGAGAGATGAACCACTCCGGCTGACGAGCCTTCCACGGATACACGAGACTTCCACTTGGGCCAGGGCAGACAATGAGGGATTCAGACAATTACGCAGACACAGCGATACCACATTCGCATCCGAATCTGGAAAAAGAGGCATATAGAGACGAACAGAAAAAAAGAGAGCTCGCGAGAAAGATGGAGGGACAGAGAGAGAAAGAGAGAGGTACCATGAACTGCGAGATTAGCCTGTAGCAGTTGCTGGACGGAGAATCGGAGATGACGTCTCCATTCACGCAGAGTTCCGTTCTCTCCGCGATATAGAAGAAGGAGGGAAACTCCCTGCACTCCACTCTCACGAGAAGCACGGATCGCCACGCGAACCCTACAAGAATACAGTTGAGAGAGAGAAGGTAGAATGGAAGAAATGAAGGAAGAACCTGATACTCTGGCCTGGTTGAAGCTGTCCGTGGGAGTGGACACGGAAGACAGGGAGTCCACTTCGAGAGAAGGTCTTCAGGACAGGCCGCACTCCCTCTCCACTCTCCCTCTCCTCACTCACACTCACACAGTCCAAACCGTCAGTTGACAGAGCCAACTCTGACACTCTTTCAGTTCCTCGGTTTGTGATCTCCAGGTTCAAACAGATCTTCTGAAAAGCAAAGGAATGAGACGACTGAAACCATTTGTCATCCTTGAACCTGCTGAGAGAATACAGATAGTGAGGGTTCCTTGTCGAGTTCAATGTCTAAGAGAGGCCAAGCAGAAGGAGCAACACGCGCTTTCAATCTTTCATCCACTGCATATTCGACAGACTTCATCTGTAACCGCGGTAATTGAAAATGCTTGTCTTGGCCACGTCCTTCAGACGATGTCAAAAGTGAACTGAAGTGAACCCGGAACTGGCCTGCTTCGCCGTCTTATTCAGACGCTTTCCTTTTATTGACAGTGGAAGTTCACAGGAAACAGGAGCTGATCCATCAGAAGAGTCCAGGAGAAAGCGAATGGAAGACACCCGGAAGAAATCGATCTGCTTGCTTGGCATCGCCCACAACTCGAGTGACTGGTCTTTATTGGCTGCCAACTCCAAGACTTCCATGCGAGAAATGTCAATTTGGGCAGAGGAGTCGGCAGTCTCTTCCTCCTTCAGGCGAATCTCACTCAGGCCGAGGTGTAGGTCCCTCAAAATCACCCGCACAGGGAGGGGATTGCGGAGTTCAACCTAAAAAAAAAAAAGAAACATCACGGACTATTTGATTAGTGTTCAACAGCCTTCAAGCACAAAAAGGTCGATTAAAATGCAAACCTGAACTCGGAATCGCTCCCCTGAAGGCGTTTCCTGTATCTTTTCATTCTCGGTCCCGTCGTCACTGAGGAGATGGACGGGGCGGAAGGGAGCAGAAGGGGCTGCAATGTCAACACAATTACATTACCATTCATTTCTGTTTCATACAAACAGTCGCTCTCCTTAATGACAGCCATAGGAAAGTAACCCGAAAAGGCCTGGAAAGCAGCCCTGGCGAGTTCATTCCATTCTGCATGCCCCGAGTAGTGGTCGGCTTCGCAGCTGAGAGGGCGCTCTCCACGGATGACTCGGATGTTGTGGAGAGAGAAAGAAGGGAGAGGAGCACCCCCCTCCGCCCCCTCCAAGGCCCTCCGGCGCGTTCTAACATACAGTGCGAGATATGCTGCAGCCTTCTCAACCTCGAGCTGCCCTCCCCTCTGGAGGAGTACGCTAGCGCACTCGAAGGCTAGGCGGGCATCCGCACTTCCGGCTGCCAGAAGAGAAGACACGTGCTCCTGCCAATTAAGAATGAAAAGGGAACCCTTTTTGGCTGGCCCACCTCTGCATGAGTCCACTCTTTGCCGGAGTATTCTCGGAAGACATTCTCGTAAGCAGCGAGCGAGAGAGCGGAGAGCCCGGCCTTGCCGAATCGGTGGCCAGCCAGCATACGGTAGAAGGCTGTCTTACGGTAGAGGCCGGCACGGGAAAAGCACTCGGCCGCCTCCCACTCGCACACACCCACGCACATGTCGTTATCCTGCAAGGGGTGAGAATGCAATGAGAACGAGGAAGATGAGATTGACTATGGAAGCAAGCTTCGCGAGTTGGAGGGCCGCGTCAGTGAATCTCTGGAGATGGAGAAAGATTGATGACGTGTTCCGAGCACATCTCAGAAGACTCGGCCAGCGGCTGAAGATAAAGGGGAATGGAGAGGAAATGCAGGGATTCCCACTCACGCTCCGTTAGATAGGAGAATGGAGAGCGAATTCTCGAGGTAGTGGACGGGGAACTGTTTAGATGTCAGCTCTTTGTTGTCAAGTCGAAGACTCAAGGCTGACATCTCCTGCAGAGGAGTGTGGTGTACGAGGCCAAGAAGGTAACACTAACCAGAGCCATGGAATGGTGTAGCCAAGCCTGGTCAGCTTGGAACTCCTTCTTTACAGCCTGGAACTGCTGGTGGGCGAAGGAGAAGAGGCCCGAGATGAGAGCGAGATCAGCCAGTCTTCTCCCTTGCATCTCAGCACTCTCTGCTGCATATCTGAAGGAGGATTCAAGAATAAAGATTATAAGGGCCGAGACTAACGAAATTCGATTGGCGCCGGGATTGGACGAAGACTGCGAATTGCCAAACCATTTCCGCATTCCCGATGTGAGAGAACGACTGATCCCCCTCCGGGTGCCCAGTTGCTCAAGAAGAGTCCGCATTAACTTCTCGAGGTGAGGAACCTAAAATTAAGATAAATTAAAACATTTTTCTAGCCGAAAACACAGTTAGACAGCTTTTCGCATTTCAACATGTCAGAGTTCTATTTTACATACCCAACATGACTTTGAGCCTTCCTGGGGGCCGTAACAAATTACGTTTTTACTCGCCCCAACCTTGCCCTGCGGGACCCAAGCTCCCTCCCCCATCATGCTTTTTCACGCAGTCGACAGCGGCATTCATTCCCGTCAGCATATCTCTAATCAAAAGAACACGAACCAAACATTGTCGAGAAAAGCGTGAGAGAAGACGCGAACAGGAATCGCGGTCGCTTTGAGTTGCAACTCTTCTTTGAGGAAGAGACGGCAAGGAAGGGGAAGGTATGGCAAATGCATCAGGGGAAACTGAGGAACCAGAGAAAGAATAGTCAGATGAGATCGTTCTGATTCCTTCCTCCGCAAATCCTCCCTTCACAATCTGAACGAGGCTTCGCCGTATTTATCATCTTTAAAGAATGACATTATTTCTGAATACAAAGAAAAGAAATGATCAGGAAAGGAAAGAACGGACGGGCGAAGAGGGCGAAAGAGAAGAGAGGACTTGGGCAGATGCAGGAGAGGAAGTCTTGGCGAGGAGGGAAGTGGTTGCTCGGGAAAGGCCGGCTTCCAGAAGACGACGGAAGATAGCGTCCTCCTCCCAGATGTCATCCAGGCCATCTTCTGCTCTCTCCCCTGTCACTGACAACCGCAACTCACTGCAGTTCTCATTGCCGTACATCGATGACATCGACGACAACAATTCACGACCCCTGAAAGCACTCTGCTCTCAGCTAGCAAATATGTTCGTCGTCGAAGAATAAATACTATTCAATACAAGGATTCATCCAAAGAAACATAGACGAACCGTGCTTCATCGAAAGTTTCGTAGACGATGACGAAGTGCTTGAGAGTAGTGGGAGTAGTCCAGACAGGACGGGCGCAGTGGGCTGGGGCAGTCCATCCGGCTTCTCCCGCTCCATGCTCAACTCATACAATTCACTCGACTATTCAATGACAACAGCGCAGAAGTGGCTGCAATTGAATGTGATAGAAGAGGGAGAGAGCAAGGCACCTCACCCACCAGAGAGCAACTTTCAATTGATCTTTCGCCCTAGACCGGCAAACGCGACTTCTGCCCCATAAACGAAAGATTGCAAACAACGGCAACGAACTAAAATATCCTTGCAACGCTCATTCCAAACACTATCCTAGCATTTCTAACCCTTTTCGGCTTTCTTAGTTACCAACTGAAACATACACGGAATATATGAAAAGCATATATACTATCCTGTCTGGATAAAGACTTTCACTGTTTCCACTAACTAAACAATCTATCAAAAAGTGCGGCTGTCTTCAACTAAACAATGGTGATGTGAGGGAATATATATCAGAACTATTACTTCGTTCCCTTCATTAGAGAATGAACCTGTTGAGCATGCTGTTCTTGAATAAGCTTGCTGAGTTCTCCAAGAGGATTTGCGTCCGCAGTCGACACGACAAAAATGCACGCCAGGTAACTCCGTAAGGTTTCCTAGAATTGTAATTCTACGTTTGCAAATATAATACGAATCCCGTCACGGAAATTGATTGCAGAACATTTCAAATCACAGCTTGAGACTTTAGAACTTTTCAAATATGAGTTCTTAAACATAATGGTGGATAGAACGCCGCTGACAAAAATAACTATCCAGGAATTCAACACGCACCAACTACTAATCGCAAAAGTGTAGAGAATTCCTAATTCGTTCGCCGCGAAATGGCAATTAATAATTGTGTCCTCATAAAGTTTAAAAATCAACATCCTCAGGTAAAACAAAGTGTAAACACCTGATCAACGGGTTCCGCCCAACGATGAAAGGCTTCATGAAATGACTTGAGCGCTTTCTCTGCACTCGAATTCTCGCTTAGCAAGACCTTCAAGAACGAAACAGCCCTTGCCTACTAAAGAAAACAGAACCAAATCCGAAGCAAACCTCATGCAAAACATACGGGAGAACAGTCAGCGAAAGAAGATAGCCTTCTCTTCGAAGGTCCCGTATATCTAGATAAATCTCTGCAGATTCAACGCTGCCCGTAGATGGATCCTGTAAGCCCAGATATTGCAAAGCGACCGTAAGAAATAGATTTGTTGATATAACCAACCCTTATATCAACAGCCTGAACAGAGAAGGGAGAGAGTAGCTGAGAAAAGGTGAGGAAACCCCGCCGGGAGAGGAGGTGGTCAGCAGCGGAGGAGGAAAGGAGGGCCACGGAAGCGGGTGTTCTCTTCTCCATCCTCGCTGTTCCTTCACACCCTCAAGAGAACGAGACAACTCACTTAGCAATTACCAAACAAAGCTGAAGATGACGGGCAACGGAAGGTAAGCCAATGCAACATTTCAAGTGGGGCATGCTATGGGACAATGTCATTACTTCCTGCTTTTTGTAAAGTCCACGCAAACTTTCAAATGTCTCCACACTACTCCTTGCATCCTACAGTTTGTTCGGGGGATCAGCTATATTTAGAGACCGTAGATAAAAGTTTGAAAAGGTTTAAAACAATTTCTTTGCGAGATTTTTTGGTACTTTTGGAGGTCCTAAATTCATTTCAAAAATAAAAAACTAAGAAAGTTGCTACTAGGTTAAGTTTATATCAGATATTACACAGATCACACTGGATACTGTAGTGCGCCCGGTCAAATATCTGACCGCAAAATCTATCTGCGGTCTCTAGCTATATTATATAATATAGTTCATATTGTGCATTTTATTTGAAAACAGCAAGGCCTTTAGTATCCCTACAAATGAAAGATTCGTTATTAGTAATTAACTCATCTGAAAATGTCAATTGGGGTCATCTCAAATACGATTACATTGGATTCTCTAGAAATGAGTCGGTAGAAGGGAAAGCGGCTAATGAGGTGCAAATTTTGTCTGGTCTATTCAATAGCAAGAGCATTCTTCTTATTAAAATCGTTCTTTTTGTACCACTCATTCTTTGTTCTAATGAGTCTTCCTGTCATTCCTCTTTCTTTGTAATCCTTTATAAACAATAAATCATTGAACAATATTACATTTTTGTTACTAACAGGGAAACCGGAATAGTGGTAGTTTTGTATATATACATGTATATAGGAGTGCTTTTCACTGTTAAGAGGATGAGAGAAAGGGAAAGCAGTGAAAGAGAATGAGAGAGCGAAAGAGAAAGAGAAAGAGAGAGAGAGAGAGAGAGAGAGAGCTAAAGAAAGAACGAGAGAGAGCGAGCGAGAGAGAGAGAGAGAGAGAGAGAGAGAGAGAGAGAGCTAAAGAAAGAACGAGAGAGAGCGAGCGAGAGAGAGAGAGAGAGAGAGAGAGAGAGAGAGAGAGAGTTTGGCGTGAGATGGAATACAGTCTTTCATATACCTGTAGTAGATGTGAAAAGGCAGTGCACTAAAGAGTAAAGACTCTTCCCAGAACAGCCCTTTCTCTTCGCAAATCAAGTCGGCCCATCGACGCGATCGCGTATCATCTTATCGTGCACATCTTAGATTGAGAGAGAAGAGAGAGAGAGAGAGAGAGAGAGAGAGAGAATCAAGATATATAATGTTCAAGAGACATGCTAGGAAAAGAGAGGAAAAAGAAAGGGAGTAATTAAGGGGAGGGAAGAATGGGAGAAGGGAAGAAATCGGGAGGGCAACAAATGCGAGTGTTCATCGCGAGTCTCGAGAAGATCCGGTCTTTCCTTCTGAAGAAGCTGTGAGTGGAGTGGCAGATGAATCTTCTGCTTCAGCAACGTCTTCCACTTCTCTCGTCTTCCTTTGAGAGACAGGGAATTATGGTATATTCATTTCATTTTTTTCTTTCTTATCTTTATCAAGTTTGTCAAACTTGAATAGTATGAATGAAAGTCGCCGACAGCCAGGTAAATGTCTGAATGGGAGAGAAGTGGGCGGGATAGTCAGTGGCCTGCCCTTCCTTTATCTGCCCTTGGGGCCAGTCTGGTTACTTGGCCATTCAGGCCTCATCCTCTACTACTGCCGGCTGTCTCATGCCACCATTCTTTTCATTCCTTCCCTTTCACTACATGCCACTCACCCTCCCACTCTATCCCCCTCTATCTCTCTCTCTCTCTCTCTCTCTCTCTCTCTCTCTCTCTCTCTATCTCTCTCTTTCTCTCTTTCTGCCTCTCTCTCATTCTCTCTCTGTCTCTCTGTCTTCTCCATCTGAGTTCTCTTTCCTCTACAATCTACATATGACATGCTCTCCGTACCTTTTCTATTTCTCTTGAGGCATGTCAAAAGTGCTGTGCAAGGTCTTTCTCAGAGTCCCATTCATCGCTTTTCCCCCTCTTCCTCTCTCTCTCTTCTCTCTCTCTCTCTCTCTCTCTCTCTCTCTCCCTTTCAATATGATTGCTTGCATCAAGTTTCATATTTATCACCATAGGAAAAAATGGGACTTAATCACAACGATTAATCTACCATGAAACTTGATAGCCAATTTATGGTACTCGTTTGCATTTTACTTTAGCTCTTTGTGAATGATCAATTCTTTACTCCTTCTTTCTCACCTTGAGCTCAGTCGTGTAATTGATGCGCAGTAGCGAGAGAGAGCAACGGAAGAGGAGGAGGGTTGGAGTGAGAAAGAGAGAGCGAGAGAGAGAGAGAGAGAGAGAGCAACGGAAGATGAGGAGGGATGGAGTGAGAAAGAGAGAGAGAAAGAGAGAGAGAAAGAGAGAGAGAGAGAGCGATGGAAAGAGGGAGAGAAAGCCCGGTGTGTCGCACGCCAGCCTTGGTTCTCAGCTGGCTCATCGCCAACTCCTTACACCTCCACACTTGTCAGCGCGATGCTAAATATTCACGTATTACCATGTCCTCTAATTTTAAGACTCTTAAAAAAGATAGTTGATAATATATTTGTATAGCCATATATATTCCTTTAAATTAATTTTTAATGCAATTTTTTATATTTTATTTTATGTCTCCGTTCCCTTACGATCAGAAGTGATCATGTCAAAAAATTTCCTAACAAGAAAAGGTAATTTGCTTGCGTGTGATGGAGGACCAATGCCATGGAGTGGCAGTTGCCGATTTCCCCTTCGCTCAAATTCATCCCGATTGATTTTCGGTACTGGGAATACGAATATCTATTTCTTATCGTTACGTCTTTTTTTACGGAACGTTTGGTAAGTTTAGGGACGTAGGATGCATGTTAGGATGCATGTTTTGCACCTCCCACATCTCTCCCACGCACTTTGAGATGGTTATTGAGTGAAGCCAGAGGATGAAATGATATTCGTTTTCCCTGTGCCGAAAACGCCTCTATGATGAATTTCAGCGGAAAAATTTTTTTTGAAATTTTTTTTATGTGGGGTGGGAATAGTACAATAGCACCGATTCGCTTGATTGAAATTTCCAGGCAACCCCTCACATTATGAGTACTTTTATTTTCTCCTTTCAATCTTCGTACTGTCTTTTCCTTCAATGATTTTTCTTCGGTTGAGTGGAAGTCCACTTTCGTTTTATGCTCTCCTTGGATCCGATCAACTGATTAGGTGATTGATTTG
>CALZFC010000056.1:1447500-1530000 GCA_945643635.1 Allodiplogaster sudhausi
TGTAGCTAAAAGAACGGTTATTGCGGCGTATAATTTTTTGGTGGCAATAGTACAATATTCATTCATTCAGGTTTATCAGCATTAAAAAAATTAAGGCATGAGAATATAGGTGAGATAAATATTTTAATATGTATGTTTCAATAGCTGACGTTATTAGCTGCTTCGAGGCATGCCTACAGTTTAAGGAAAATAAAACAGTGAGATCTACAGATGGACTTTAAGAGGGGTTAATAAACGAAAAAAAAGGCTGTGGGTCACTGCAACATTATTTAAGCGAATGTGAGAGGCTTATTGAAGAGATAAACGAGCGAGCTAGAGATGCAATGTCAAAGATCTCATTAGGCAGTCTATTGCAATCATTAACTACTCTATTTTAAATCTATGGCCTCTAGTGATAGTATTAGGGAGAATACAAAAGAGTTGTTCGAGGTCTATTTCGATGAGGTTTGCAAATATTTTATACGTAAACATAAGATCTATAAAATGTCTTCGGGATGCGAGATTGTGGCAAGAAAGAGCAGAGAGACGTGCTGAGTAACAAAGCTGTTTGCCAATTCTTCTAAAGACGAGACGTGTAAATAAACGTTGGACATTTTCTAAGCGGTCGTGCGAGGAAGCAGAAAGTTCTTTATTAAATTTTTTGTGATATCTTAGTTGGGAGGAGGAGGGGAGCTGAATTTATTTCCAGGTTGTTCGAGAACTCATAAACCAAACTGTTATTAGTTTTCAAAAATCGGCAGTTCAATTTAAAGTAAAAACGGTAATTTACGGCGACATATTGCTAAAAATGATAAAATTACGCGAAAATGTGAATTTACTTGGAAATGTGTGCAAAAGTAGCATAATTGTTATAGAAGATGTTAAATTCGGCTTGGCCAACAAGCAGTGATAGACATCCTTCAAGCTAATGCTAATAGGAAAAAAAGTATCTTCAAAAAAATTTGCCGCCCAACATATATTGTAAATTTTTTGCAACCTAAAGATATTTATGAGATTCGACTATCGTTTTAATTTAGCCATCCTCAAATTTATTATTAATTAAATATATAATTCTGCTATTTCGTTGCTTTTAAAAAAATGGTTTTCAATAAATCCTGTATCTGTTAGTCCTTTTTTGTTCTTGTTATTTCCTATTTCCCCTCTTATACTTAATTTTTGGAGTATGATAGTTGGACCGAAATGTGTGATATTACTTGCAGGCGCTCTCATCTCTCCACGCACGGCGCTTCTTCTCATTCCCGCCGCTCTCGTCTTCCTCATTCTCATCTTTCACGCAGATCAATGCCGCTTTTTGTCGTCGGTAATTTTGTTTCTTAGTTGTCTTGGAGTTGCGGGGATTGTGATATGTGTACTTGATTGAACTTCTAATTTATGGTAACCAATCGTTTTTATATCTTCAATATGTATTTTGGGAATAGTCATTGTATCTCTTGAATAAAAAGAGAATGTTCGATATAAGACTTTTCGGAAGGTAATTTTTTCTATCAAATTCGAATTTATAGATTATCGTGTTTCACAGTAGCACGGAGGGTACGGGTCATACAAATTCTTCCGGTTTGAGAGCACACCGAATCCGCGTTGCGCCCGTTTCATGCGTCGCGGCTAGACAAAGCATATAGCTCTCCTCCAAATGCATCGATCGAAGTGATTTAAACTCCCTCCAAAAGTTACCGTAATATGTGGTCATTAATTTGAAAATTTGGGCAACTCCCTCCAAAAGTTACCGTAATATGGGGTCATTAATTTGAAAATTCTGGCAACTGGCAATTTGCCAGCAATTTCACCTTCACTAATGATTTTGAAGTTCCGTTCCTTTTGTGTCACACAATACGATTGTGGAAAACTTAAGAAATTTACAGTTCGACGCACCAAAATTCTCTCAAACCGGAAGGGGGTACCCTCCGTGCAGTAGGAACAAAAATGATAAGTTACAAAAAAAATTACAAAACTTACCGAGGGAAAAGTAAATTGGATGGTGAAATTAATTGAGTTCATTATCATTTTCGTCTGTAAAGGGAAGAAGAATATTACAGCATCCCATGACATGAACTGTCCGATCTGCCACAAAACAGTCGCCAGTGACGAAGCAGATCTTCATCTCGTCATGTGTCTCACCCGTCCCAAACTCACTTATAACGGTCAATACTTTCTCTCGTTTTGATATTAATCAGTTATGATCTATATAATAAAGGTCTCTCTTTTTGAGGGATCCTTCCGAAAGTTTGCGCAGAGAAAGTGCGCATACTCCCGAGGATAATAAACATTGTCTTTACTACTTTTTCCAAGAATATTTAGCTACTGAAGCTGATTTTTTTTCCAGTTTTCATGGGTGAGCCTATCCCGTGCTTTTTGTTGCCGTCTAAACGTATTTGACATTTAGAGGACATTCTTTCCGAAGCGAAGGGAGAATGTTCGATCTGCCTGGAGGACATGGAGGCAGGGACACTGATTGCAAGGCTGCCGTGTCTTTGCATCTACCACAAGAGTTGCATCGATGACTGGTTCAAGCGGAAGAACTGCTGCCCCGAACACCCAGGAGACGACTGACCCTTCTCGGCCACTCGCTCCTCCAACTCTAACCTCAGACATTTCCTCTCGAATTCTTATCAGCTGTAACTGCCCCATGCTTTTTACGGTGAAAGGCTAAATGTAAGGTATTGATGTACCTCTCCATCTCACTACTTTTCCTTCTTTCTCAGTGCAGGTCGAGTGCCAAAGCGCCTTATTCTTCCTCATTTCTCTGGCACCTTTTCTCCTCGTTCTGGTTGAATCCTCTGCGTGAATACAAGCCGGTCCATTGTCTCTCCTTTCCCGTCTGGACAATCCCTGACTGGGTTCCTCCTGTTGCGAGTGCTGTCTGCCTCTTCTATTAGTTTCTTCGTGCTCCCCTACTTGTTCATTCCCTTACTCCCTTGCCATCTCATCTCAGTTTTACTTGTCAAAATGTTATCTTTTGATTCTTGAGGCAAATTGTGAAACAATTGTGAAATATCACTATTTATATGCTATAAAGCACCGAGAGCATTTTTTCTTATTTACATTTCGAAGAGAAAGCATTTGTATAAAGAAGAGAGTTATACACCAACAATACGAGAATAGAAATGAGCCGGTTAAACTAGAGAAGTGGAGGGAGAAAAGAGAGCGAGGATTCAATGCCATGCTTTGGCCCGTCTTAGCAGATCTCATCTTGCCAATACATTCGTAAGTAGTCTTCCCATCGAAAAGGGGAGGAATCATACACATCGCGCATTTCCAGTTTCGCAGCTAAAGCGAATCCAAGGGCATTTGAACGTCCCAGAATTACTGATGGATAACATTATCTAAGGGATGATAGTAGGAAAATGAATTGAATACAGGCCTGCAGCTATACTTTGGGAACAATGCGAAACAATACCAGTAAACTTGTTTCGCATTTCAGACGAAGAATATAAAGTGGATAACTGATAATGAAATCATACGGCAGAAAATATGAATACTGGACTGGAACGTTTAACCAAAAGGCATAAGCAAGAAAGAAAGAGCGGAAGACCTGTTGAGAAGAGGAGAGCGAGAAAATGACAGAGCACAACGGAAGGCATAAAGCTGTGAGGAATTGACAGAACAATCATCTGTCCCGGCTAATCACAGGAGAAATGTAGCAAGCAAACAATCAAACAACATCACAATTGGCAAAGATGATCGAAGTAGGCCAGGAACTCAGCCAATTCAAAGAGATGAATCACAGCAAATTTGGCAGAGAATAAAGTAGGACCTAGAGAGGAAGCTCGGAATGGCGTCTACATGTTGTAGGCCACGTAGATCGGGTCGAGCTGATCTCGTACGAAGGAGTCGCGAAGCAGAGTTCGCTGCTTCTCACCACGACAGTTCTTGACTACGGTAGAAGGGTCAACAATCACAACCACGCCCACGATCAGGTGCTGCTCTTCCAGGACAACCGACGTGACTGCAGGAACCAGGTCGAGGGCCTCTTGCTCGGGGCCAATGCATTCCACTACTGACACGAGCAGATTCGACCACGTGAAGACAGCGCTGCAGAGAGAGTAGAGTAGAGAGAGAGAGAGAGAGAGGGATAAAGTATGAGAGATAGACGAGAGGGAGAGAAGAGAGAGAGGAGAGGGAAAGAAGAGAGAGAGAGGAGAGGGAGAGAAGAGAGAGAGAGGAGAGTTAGAGAAGAGACTGGAAAGAGAAAGAGGCACTGACCATTCCCCGACGAGGCGATGGCATCTGGCAATGCTGGCCTCGATGTCCACTGGATGGTAAGTCATCCCCCTGAGATGGAGGGCCTCCTCCATGCTTCCCACCACGAACACTGCCTCATGCAACTCTCCTTCTTCTGTTATCGACTGCGTCTGACGGATGAATCCAAGGTATCCCGTGCGGGCGAATCTAAGAGAGAGAGAGAGAGAGAGATAGAGATAGAGAGAGAGAAAGAAAGAGAGAGAGAGAGAGAGAGAGAGGAGAGAGGAGAAAGAGAGAGGAGAGAGAGAGAAAGAGAGAGAGAAAGAGAGAGAGAAATAGAGAGAGAAAGAGAGTGAGAGAGAGAGAAAGAGAGAGAGAAAGAGAGAGAGAGAGAGAGAGAAGAGAGAGAGAGAGAGAGAGTTTAAAGAGTGAAAGTGTAAGTAGACTAGAAGAAGGACCTGGAACGAGTGTCGCCGGTTGCAAGGAATGCGTTGAAGTGGTCGGTGTGTAGACTGGTCTCTCCGCCGAAGACAGTGAAGTAGCCAGTTGAGTTGTGGGGGGAGGCCACCCAGATCTCCCCCAGATGGGAGTCCGCGCATTGCCCGTGAGTCTCCACATCCGCAATGACAACTTTGACTCCAGGCATTAACTGAAGGGGTTTTTGCTTATAGTAGTAATGAGAAGAGAGACGAACCGTTCCGCTCTCTACGAGTTGAATCGAGTGCGGTGCTCCTTTTCCAACCAAACTCACTCGGTCGTTGCGGAGAGCGCGCGAATCGACATAAACAGTAGAAGCTTCGGGGCCAGCAGCACCTTAGACAACCAAGCTTTAAATGGGATGGCCATTAAACACTTGGATACGACTCAATTTATCCCGCTAGGATATGCAAATACAAGATTTCTGACGCAACAAATTTTATCTAATTAGTTCCGCGCTTCACTGGCTACTGGGAATATAAAGGCATGAGCCATTGCGTGGCAGTCGTTTGAAGCACAAGATTTTAAATCACACTTTCAGACCTATTTATATCTTTAAACCAAATTTTCTGTACCTTGCATGCAAATCGCAGCATTTACTCGACAGCCGAATGAAGAAGAAACAGCGCGAGAAGAGAGACCAAGAGGGGCGAAGAGACGGCAGAAGGCAGAGACAAGACTGCCACGGGCACGCTCCTCTGCTACTACTGTACACGCACGCAGACTGAAAGCAGAGGAAAGTGAGAGACAGAAAGAGAAAGAGAAAGAAAAAGAAAAAGAAAAAGAGAAAGAGAAAGAGAAAGAGAAAGAGAAAGAGAAAGAGAAAGAGAAAGAGAAAGGTAATGGTGGAGAGAAATTAGAACTGTTGAGAGAACCTGGACAAGCTTATCCCACGCTCAAGAAGAGAGGGCACCTGGGAGGATACATCCTTGACGCATTTCTCCAGAAGAGCATACGAAACGAATGCATCACGGACTCAAACATTATACAGTTAAGGCAATGAAGTGAGAAATGGAGAAAGGACCTTTCACGGTGCTGACTGCGTGTATCCAGACAGAAGGAGAGGCTTCCAGTTCAGTGGGAGGAACGAGAAGAGTGAGATGACCAGCATAGACTCCCGCCAGAGCCCAGAGACTCAATCCCAATCCCGCGTAAGGGTCCACGCACACAATGACAGAGCGAGACGCGTACAATTCACATGACAACTAAATCGGCATATTCTTCTTTGTGAACACTCGCATTTTGTTTTAAATTGAAATAATTATTTACAAACGAGGACATAATAATGAAATTGCATTTAATAAAAAAAAGACAAGAATGGAGTGAGAACCTTGAGACTTTTGCAGAGACTAAGAGCAGCAGCGAAGCTCACTCGCACCCCCGCGAGCTGGCCAGTTGTGCTCACTGAGAAGTCCTGCAATTCATTCCACTCTAAGAAGTCAGAGGAAAACACACACGAACCACGTAGCAGATATCCGAAGGTTTCCTCTCCGGAACCTCAGCATTCGTTCTCTTCTTCGACCCAGAAGATGACGGCAGATCATCGGCATCCAACATCAACGGCCAGGACTTGGAATCCACTCGATGAAGAGCCTCTTTGCTCTTAACCAGAAGAGGAAGTGAATAAGAGAGACAGAGAGAGAGAGAGAGAGAGAGAGAGAGAAGACAAAGAAGAGAAGGAAGACCTTGAGGAGTTTGATGATTGAAGAGGTGGAGAGAATGGCGACGGCCTTGCTCACATCAACCATGAGTCTCACTCCAGGAAGAGTGGCGGAGAGGGCGGAGGAGGAGGGGGGACGAATGCACACTGGAATGACTCCCGCCACCAGACAACCGTAGAAAGACGCCACCATATCCACCCCTGCAAGGCATGGGAAGGAGAGAAGAAAGACATCAATGGATACCTGCAGGGAAGATCAGAGCCACGTGGTCTCCTGCATTCAGTCGGCCTCTTTCGGAGATCAGGGCGGCTATTCGCTCCGCCTTCCGAAGCAGCTGGGAACACGTCGCTGTTTCAGTCTCCTGCAAGCAGGCTCTGAATACAACTGAGGAGGACGAGAGATAGACAGAGAGAGAGAGAGAGACGAGAGAGACAGAGAGAGAGAGAGAGAGTAGTACCTGGATGTTGGGTGCAGTCCCTTTGGATGTGACAACAGAGTGCAGTTGATGATCGGGTGTAGCTGCGGCCCTCTGTCGCAGGAGATCGAGAAGAGAGACTTGCTCGTTCTCTCCGGGTGGCAAGGCTCTCCCCTGCGCTCCCGCAATCCTAACTCCCTGCACGATATTCCCTACGAAGATTGCTGCTGGGCCGACATCCGCCTGCTGGACAAGAAAGGAAGTTTTGTCATTGTCAGCAAAAGGAGAAGAAGAGTGGAATGGAACCTGTCTTTCACGAGGCTTGGGAAGGTTGAGAACGCAGGCATGGGGACAGAGAAGGAGAGTAGTCGGGTGGAGACTGCCAGAAACGAAGCGACTTCTCGTCTCTGCCACGTGAATGCCACCCAAGGGAGTCTGGAAGGAAGGAAGAACAGGAACTAGTCAGGACGACCGTATCTCACTTTCGGTAGATGATCGACGGGAACGAGGGCGAGGCAGTACACTCCCACTTGGTGGATGCTGTCCACTGCTTGCAACACATTACTCATCCACTGCAAGAAAAACAGCAAGAGTTGCCAACTAAGTAAACAAGAATGAATGACCTCGAAAGCTGCCTCCTCCGAGATCCGCGGCTTCTGCTCAGCAACAATGACAATCCGCTCATCTCTCAACACGTTCTGGCTGAAGATGGCAATTCTTCCCCTGTACACGAAGCGCATGGGCTCGACGGCCAGGACTGTGGCTATGAGGTCGTCGGCAGAGTGGACTCGGCCAGACACTGACAACTGACAGCTCCTCCGCCCTACCACGAACACCAAGCCATCCTGGAAGAGACAGATCAAGAGAGGATGGAAGACGAGGGAAGAGCGACAACTCACAGGTCCCATGAAGCCAAGGAGGCCAGAGCGGACAAAGGGAAGAGGCCCAAGGGGTCTGCCGTCCGAAGCGATTGGTTCGACCCGGAACGTGGCGGCAGAGACTCCGTCGAGGGCCCAGTAGGCACTCGCAGTGGAGGCGGCACACAAACACACCTCTCCCACCTCGTCCGCCCGGCACAGACGGGGCGGGCCGCTCTGCTTCACCACTGCCAGCACTGCCCCTGGCACCACTTGGCCTGCATCCTTCAATTCCTCGTTTCTCTTCATGCTCAACGGTTGAAGAAAGACACACGAACCTGGAGTGTGAGAGATGTTAGCGAGTTCTCCTTGTCCACTCGCACCACAGAATGAGACAGGGCAGACATGGAAAGGATTCCTCGGCCACTCTTGCAGCCATCCCCAGTTGCACGCCTCAAAATTCATATTAAAAAAAGATTAGCATGACATAGATCCGGGAAGTAATCAATTGAAAGAAAATGTCAACACCTTCGAATGGAGATAGTTCCAGTCTCAGACGAGCCAGCACAAGGACACATGGCATCAGTGCGAAGGCCAAGGGAAGCGAAGGTGGAGGAGAAGAGGTCACAACTGGAGAGAGACCAGGGGTTGCCTCCGTCGGCAACGACGATGGAGCGGATCGAGTTGAGGTTGATCTGCAAGCACTCATTCAAGAGATCTCTCAAGGCCAACACCAACACTCACTTCTTTATCGTTTCGCTGAGCCATCAACGCCCAGTGAAGATCACGAGACTTCGCCACACACACTGTTGCTGAAGGCACTTACTTCTTATAAATAACGTGAACCATTCTTCTCTCCACTCTTTCTCTCGTACTCTTCTCTCTCTCTCTCTCTCTCTCTTAGTCTCTTTTCACACTCTCTCTGTATCTCTCTCTCACACACACCCTCTCTTCTCTCTCGCTATCTCATCTGTCTCCACCTTGACGTTGAGTCGCAGCAATTAGCCAGCTGGTGGGGTTCATCTTCATGAGGGAGTACGGAACAAAGATGACTCTCATTCCACAGAAGATCGCCGTAATGACAGCGTGCCATAAGCCGACTTCTCTCTTCGGGTCCACCACACAAACCATCGTCTCTTCTGCAACATTCCGAGGGTTCTTCCAGTGCTCCAAAAGAGGGCGATCTCTCCAGAACTAGCCAGCTTGGTAGTTCATGGCAGTGGCGAGAGAGCGAGCGTGGGCGAGGAGAGCCTCTCTGCTCACGCAAACACCCTTCATCGCCCCCTCTCGGTCTGTTGTGTACTCGATGTAAGCTACCGACTCATCAGCTACGCGCAGTCCGGCTGACCAGTCTCGGGGTGGTTTGCTCTCAACAACATAGGTAGAGATAGAGAGAGAGACAGAGAGAAAGAGAGAAGTCCGAAAAACAAGATAAAAAGAAAGGATGAAGGAGTAAGAGAACCGTACCATGCTGTCGATTGTGAGCCAAAAGAGCTTTGGCCATCCCTTCAAGTCGACAACTTCGTTGCTCGACCCACTCAGACTCGTGGATCCTGACGGTTGCAATCCCACTGACGGCAAAGAGCCAGGCGGGTTGCTCGTCTTCGGCAGGCCCTGGAGAAAGTGAACTTTCAAGTTATGGGCAGAGAAAGACTCTTAAATCAGCTCGTCTCTCAATATACGAATCCACAGGATATCAAGACGTAAACGAGAGATCGTAACTTGCCTTGTAACAAGCCTCTGAAGTCAGCGCCACTCGAACACCGCAACTGCCAAGAAGGAATCCGAGCTGTTGAATGCCAGCATCCTGCAATGAGTTGATGAGCAGGGACAATACAGGGAAGAGCAGACCCGCTTGGTGATGGGGACTTCGACTGGGACTGGGACTGCTCCCGCCAGAATGCAGCCGTAGAAGGCACACAGAAAGGACAATGGCTCCGTGTTCGGGAAGATCTCAAAGTCGTTCAAGTAATCACATTGCTCCTCATACTGTATAGTAGACATTTTCGGACCTATCCAGATTGGTTCTTAAATGGGAAAAAAGCAACTGACGAGAGCGACTCTGTCCCCGGGCTTGCAGAGATGAGTCTTGGTCTGCTCCTTCCCTGCAGCCACCGTCCTTGTCAACAACATGTACGCCACTTTGTTTGCACGACTCAACAGCTTCGCTAAAGAAAACAATTAGCGTATATTTATTCCCTTCATTTTAACGAACCCTTTAGGATTTTATTTAATAAAAAAAACAAAGTTGATTTAGAGTAATAAATAAAAGCTGCGAGAGTGACACCATAAAACGGTATTTCTTTTATCCACAATTCATGAGAATGTGAGAAAAAGTCGAACCGTATAGAATCTGCTGGCATGGCTTAGCCTGAATATCGAGAACCATCGCAGCGACCGCCTTGGGGTTGTTGGTGGCATGCTTATGCAGGGCAGAGTCAAGAGAACGGGCCTGGCCGGTCCCTCCAGACACCCCTTCCCCCCTCTCGGGGGTCATTGTCGCCCCCTCAGCACGGGGAGAGGAAGGGTCTACCATTTTCGCCAGAGCTGAGAAACAATGGAGGTCAGTGTTGGTTAAACAAAGGGTCACAAGACGCAAGAAATGAAAGTGACAGGCCAAACTAAGCAAGTCCATTACATCGGAACGAAAAGGATACAGGTTTCGATGCTTTACTTTCCTTCATCTTTGCAACATCTCTCTCCACGATAGGCAGCTCCCATACTTACACCAGACAGCAATGCACAGTGGCCAGTGGGACCAATCCACATCGGAAGAACTATCAGGATATTGTGATGAGACAGAAAGAAATACTACCAAGGCAGATATGGAAAGGAAAAATATGGAGAGAGAGAGAGAGAGAGAGAGAGCGAGAGGGAGAGAGAACAATGAACGAGAGAATAGAGCGTGCGAGCGAGAGAAAACGAGACAATAGCGAGAAGAAAGCTAAGCAAAGAGAAGCTTACGATGACCATGACAGTTGCTGTGGAACGCTCTAATATCTTTTACTTCCCTCTCTCTCTCTCGTTCGCATTCCTTACTCTTTCTCATATGTTCCCATTTGAATTCCGTCCGTATCAAAGCAGTACGCGCTAAATTTAAGGGAATAATAAATAAATGAAGTTGAAAACGCCAACCTTCAAGTTCCGCGTCATCGTCATTGTAAAAGTCCTGAAGAGGCTTCTGTCGTGGTCTCTGCAAAGTATCCTCTTTCTTAAAAATCCAGCATGTCATATATGATCTATATATGATAAGAACTATAATCATATGATCAGCGAACAGAGAAAAGTGAGGGCGTAGCGAGAGAGAGATAGAGAGAGAAAGAGATAGAGAAAGTGTGTGTGTGTGTGTGTGTGTGTGTGTGAGAGAGAGAGAGAGACAGAGAGAGAGACAGAGAGAGACAGAGGAATGCAATAGGTGTTGAATGAGCAAGAAGAGCCCCTACAAGATGAAGTCATTTTGCGAGTGATCTGCCTTCTCCATCAGTACCCACTGGCAGATATAATCAACAAGAATGGCCAAAGAGCACTCCCCTGTTACCACGATTACAAGCACTCTGCGGAACAAGAAAGAAGAAGCAGTTCATTAGTAGACATGAGAGAAAGAGATGCATTGACTGGTTCATTCGAACTGATTACGAGATAGCGCGAGCCGGTTCCCCTCACCATCCATAACTCTCGCTTTTACCCCCCTTCACTTCAATCGAATAACTCCTGAAGCAGCAGTCAATGGGTTCTTCAATCATGACTTCCTCTCCTTTTTTCCGCATTCCATTCCCAGACTCCACTTATCCCCAGCAATGCGCACAAAAACCCTCATTATGCAGGAGGACCAACCCCCTTCCCTGTCCACTCAGCATCTCTCACTGCTTTCATCATGTTTTCTCATGATGATGGGAGATTGAAGAAGCCAGAATGGAAGCAGTCCCTTCACTCTCAACCCAACAATTACAACAAAACGACCCATCGTGGTAAGATACTTGAAAGAAACACTCCCGTTTAATACATTTGAAGTAAAAAAACTCAGCGAGGATTTCACATGGAAAATTTAAAGCGGAAATTATAATTTTCATTAGCGAAGTATGTAAAAAAAATTTAATAAAAATTATACCTGAAGCGAATTCAGAAGCTGCTGTATTCGAAGAGAAACTCGAATTGGCCGCAACGCTGAAAAAAGGAGGTTCTGAGTGCAATAGAATACTTAAAAAGGAAAAAGCCAAGAAAATACGATACCATCCCTGAGCCACTTTCGAAGAAACTAGGTCAGCAAAATTTATCTAGTAAATGTGAGGGATGAAGCTTATGAATTAAAGAAAAATTGTAAAGAAAAGCAATGGCATGTGTACCATTAATGAAATAAAGTAAAATATTCCAAGACCAGGAGCATGCATGGCATGGAGTTGCACAAGGATGTAGTGATAAGAATTAGCTGAGGGGGGAGGAGACAACTTCGCACCCAACATCGCAATCACTCATTATCATGATGAAACAGGAAGTGATAAATGAATTGAAACGGACGAATCACTGCGTTTTGGTAGTCTTGGCTGGCTGCCTCTTCTATGCTCGTCGGCTGAGTGTTTGCATACACAACATCTCCAGATCCCAAGTCAGTTTGTTCCTGAAAATTACTCGTTGAAAATTATTATTTATTAAATCTAGTTTCTTTCACTTTTTTTTAAATAATAGGACAGAATTCAAACGTTGTTTATGGATTAAAAACAAATCATCTGTACATAAAAAGATACTTAAAAACTCTTGACGATTATTCACCGGGCCGGCCCCGGATTCAACTACTGGGCTGAACTTTCCACGATGGAAAATAGATATTTGGACAGCAGTCTGGTGATGGTATGGATCTTTTTCCGTTTGGCGGCCGAAGCTTCCAGCTAAAGGGATCGGGAAAAAACTGTCGTGTCGCTATATGTACTTTGTATCAGGGCAGACGCCCGCGGTCAAAGTTGACCTCGACCCTAGGTCATTTGTGAACCAAGGCTTTGGCACGACCATCAACTGAAACTTTTAGGGTTATAGTTTTTATGGGACAATCATCAAAAAGGGATTCTAATCATGAATTTTTATGGTTAAAAATTATGGTAAGTAAAAAATTCCTAATTGTCGTCAAAGAAGGGATAAATCTCAATGATAGGTATATGGCTCGGTTTTAGTGGCAATATTCTTTGAATTATTGTATTTGTACAGTGTTCACGGAGTCACGAGCTCAAAACCTTCAACGGTTACAAGCAGTTAAAAAATTAAATAATCAATTAAAAACAACTAATAACATCTGGAATAGGCGTTTGTGTCGGAATTGGCGGGAAGTTAGAATTTGGACGCCGGCTATCTCCACGGTGAGCTTCAGCGTCAGCTTCTCTCTTCAAGATGATTAAGTATTAGCTGTGGAGGCTGGTTAAGAACACTTACTTGACAATTTTGTTCTTAAATATAAAAAAAAAGCCTTAAAAGGAAGAAAAAAAGAAGTTAAGATATTTCTTAGATGTCAGTAACAAGTTGATGAGCTAACAGGACGATCTCGACGGCCTTTAGACAGTTTAAAGAACTGATAGCGTGCCAACGATTTTTTTAGGAGTGTCAGTGGCAACGGTGGCAGGTCAAGAAATCAATTAATCTTCACAAAATTATGCCAAATCAGTGCAACTATGAAGAGACAAGAGAAAACAGTAAACAGGACATAAGATGGGAAGAGAGGAATAAGGAAGTAATTAGAAAAAAAAACAGAAAGTAGTCCGAATAAGAGAAAGAAAGAGCAAAACCTCGAGTTGCCGTCTTTGTTGTTCCTGCGCCTTCTTCATCAGAACTTCCACGCAACTCGCGATGTCAGGTGGGGCAGCACGCAATCGCTCTCAATAACAAACTGTGGATATCTCGCGTTTATCTATTCTATTCTTACATTTCATTTCTTTTGTTATCTCTCCACCACTTATTGTTATGCTACTTATCAATTAACAGAACAAATCGGATGAATAGAGAGAGAGAGAGAGAGAGAGAGAGAGAGAGAGAGAGAGAGAACCGTTGGCATTGCCAGAGGGGTGAGGGGGTAGAGAGGCGGCCGGCCGCGAGCTCCTGGACTGCCTGCCCCTCTCTGTGCTGCCATTCGCACTCGCTCCTGCTGTCAGACTCTCATCGTCGGAGGAACTGTCTGCAAGATTCAATTCTTATCTCATCTAGACGTTCTTGGTTATGAATGTGCTCCCCCGCACTTACAGTATGCTGAGTACCGCATAGCAATGCGAAGAGCAGAAAGTGGCGGAGGATGTTCAGGGGTCCTGCCACATGAGGATTCTCCCCTGCATATCCCATCACCTCCCCTCGCCTCAGGGTCCTTATTCCCTTCCTCTCTAGTCATTCGCTTTCCTCAAACTTAATTTCCTTCTCCAGCAACTCGACCAATCAAATTTCGCACAAATATACAGACGATCTCGCAAATGGAAGCAAAAAAGTGACTATAATCAATCAGCCATGAAAAGACAAACATGCAATGATGGTTCGCAGTGAAATGAAATACAGACAGATAAGTACAGGAAATGTTTAGCCTAGATAGATAAAACAATAAAATTTGGGCAATCCAACTATGGACTGCGCCTCGAAACCTATGGAAAAACTTTGCCATTTGTGAACACACGACTAGCTAGAGGGACTGAAAGAAAGAAAATATATACAGAGAGAGAGAAAGAGAGACCATGAGAAACAGAGGGGAGAGAGGGAGAGAGAGAGAGGGAGAGGGAGAGAGAGAGAAGAGAGGGGAGGGGGGGGGGGGAGAAAAGAAGAATAGGAAGCAGAGAGTGATAAATAGCAGAAAAAAAATTAGAAAACGGATGAACGGCCATTACTTGATGAGAGCACGGGGAACGAAGTCGATAGAAAGATAGCCATCTGGGACAGAAAAAAAACACCCCACTCCAATCGATTGAATTCACATCTTAAAACAACGATAAACAATTAACAAATGAAAAAGTCCCATAATCATGCGAACAAAAAAATTAAAGTACTCGTTGCACAAGATTTGGAGAAGTAAATGACAATACAAATGGGGCAAAACTGAAAAGAACACGCAACAATTTAAAATGACAATCTGAAAGAACATAGTCGAGGAGATAAACAAATAGATCAAGATGGGTAAAATTAGCGGCAAAGTCTAGAAGAGAAAGAAGAAGAGGCGAGAAAAGCACTCTCGACTTGGGTGTTTCACGTTAACAATAGTGGCATGATTCGATTATACGAAACTGTTGCAGGCCACAGTAACCATCATATCTTCAAGGGGCAGCAGTAGTTTCTTTTGCGACATAACAGAACATTCTAGTACTAATAAACTGCATTATGGTGTACGCGATTGGTGAAAAGGGTCTGACAATTTAACACGAGGAGTTCAAGGAAGAAGCATCTCGATATCTCTCTCTCTCGCTCTCTCTCTCTTTCTCTCCCCCTCTCTTCTTGCTGTCTCTCCTCCCTTTCCATTTGTCTCCCTCTCATTTCCTCTTTGATTGCCCCTTACGCTAGTCATTCTTCAAGATCTCTTTTTCTCAGTCTCTTTCCGGCTTTTCACTGAGCACTCCTTCCATCCTAATACAATTGATATTGGCCCCACGGATAAATCCGAGTTGCAATCACGACCTATTTCATTGGCGGCGAAGAAAAAATTAGAATGACGGAAAGTGGCAACGCGAGGCAAGTGAACACCTTGAAATCAAAGGAAAAGAGGATAGAACAGAGTCAATTAAGGCATTAAAGAGTTAAGAAAAGCAAGGCACTTGAATGGACAGCAGCTGTCGGCTACCGATTCACTCCTTTTCTCTAGACTCATTCCCTTCCACTCCTCTTCTCCCTCAACCTCTCGACTTCCCGTTTTTTTTCTCTTTTGCCCGCATTCCCAGACTGATCAAAGGACACCGACTGTTTTCTGAAGAACTGAGATATCCAAAGGCAGCTGTAGAACAGGTAGAAAACTACTATACGAGATAAGAATATAAAAGTGCAAAAGATGTTTGCCTGAGCTGTCCAAGCCAACCTCCGTTATCAAAGTTGGATAAAAGATAAATCAGAGCTGAATACCCTTCAAAGTCGAGAAATTGTTTAGCATGCTATAAATGCTACCAAATATGATAAAGTTTCCTATCCAAGCCGTTTTTCTTTGTTGTAAGCAGAAGAGAGAAGAACCGAGAGTGAACCTGAAGCGTGCGCTGTCCGTGAAGGGGCGACAGTAGCAGAGCGGGAAGGATGAGGGGGCGGAAGTCTTCTCTCGGAGGACTGGGCAGTTCTCGTCCTCCTTCTCTGCGGCTGCAGCATGGACGGCCTTTCTCTTCTTCCTTCTGCGTACTCTGCCAATGCCGCCTGCACTGCCTCCACTCGCACTTCTGCAACATTAATAAAGATACAACTAACAAAACAATCCACTTACAATGGATTTCATTTTTTTGTTAAGTTTCAGACATCACTGAATATCTCAGGACCATCACTTCGATATTTCAACAACTGGATGAACGATATATAAAAAAAAGAGCGAGAAGTAACCTGAGTGGTATCGACTCTCGTCTCTCGTCAACCTCCTATGGTGTCTCTGAACAGCGCGACTTCCAGGGCTTGCATCAACGGCGTCTGAAAATGCTCTCAAATGTGAACAAAATGAAGATGAAATAGTAGTATTCTTGACAGAAGAACCTCGCTGAGTGCGTGCGAACGGAGCAAGAAGCTGCGCTCGTTTCTTTTCATATCCTTTCTGAGTGATATCACCTAGAAAAAACATTTGCTTCTCTCTAAAGCTTGAATTACAGATAAGAGGAAATGGTACTCTTCGACTATCACTACCCCAAAACCCCAACTTTTTTCAAAAAATTTTTTTTTCTGAAACTTGGCTCAGGGGTAGTTTAGCACGGGGAATACGAATATAACATCCGTTTTTAATTATAATGTCATTAAAAAAAGTTAGAGTAACTTTTGTGGGAAAAAAGTTTTGGCTCAGATCGCGTTGTAAATCTCGCTAAGGGGGCTATTTGACATGAGGAACACGAATATGACCTTCATTTTACACCATTTTGTCGTTTTCGAACTGTAAACCGGTTTTTCAGATATAATCAACAAACAACAAACAACAAAATGATCAACAACGTGGAGGGAGAGCGTTTAGCAAGGTAGAGCGCAGCCACCAAATTTTTTCAAAAAAAAATTTTTTTTTTTTTTTTTTTGAAAAAATTTGGGGTTTTGGGGTAGTGATAGTCGAAGAGTACCGAGGAAACAACAAAAAATTCAGCATTCCTAAACCCTAATAATCAAATATCGTTAAATATAGCACACATAAAGTTAATCAATTCCTCCAAGACCTCCAATACCGAAATATCACCTTCACTAAGTTCCAAGTCCAATTCAGCCAACTTTTCTCGAATTTCTTGAGGTAGATTCAACACGTCGATACCATTTCCATTCATCTTCAAAGAGAGAGAAATATATACTCAGCAAATGGATCAGAATAATACCAACGAAATATGTGGGAAAAACAATCGACAACTCGTGACACACTACTTTGAACATGGCGAAACATGCACGGCAGCTACAATGACGGCGCAACAGAATTACTTCCCCAAATCAACTATGAATGGTGAGCGTCAATCAAAAGAGGAAAATCGTTAGCGCCTGAAGAGTGGGTCTACCAGGAGGTTTGGAAGAAAGAGACAAAGCAGAGAGAGAGTGCAAGAGAGGAAGAGAGAGTAGAGAAGCAGAGAGAAAGCCAGCGGCGGCAGAAAGTGTGGCCACTGCCCATTTCGGATGTCGAGGAGGAGAGAAGGAAGAAGAGCGCGGAGGGCACCAGCAAGTGTCGGATAAGGAGCCATGGTCTCGCATGTTCAACCAGCTGCGGGGTCACTCACCAACCGCTTCGTATTTACAACACTTTCACTCAATCTTTCTTGCTTCTCCGATGCCCACACAGACTGCGATCACTCTACCCAAGGAAGAACAAGAGACAAAGAAGACAATGACTTGGGAAGAGGGTGTAGGTTGCGAGTAGAGAAGGGCTATCTGGGAACAGCGCAGTCTGGCAAGGTCAGAGAGATCGATAGTACAAGGACGGACTAAACTATGTGAAGAAACCCGTACGAAAGCAATCACATTCAGGTGGCAAAGGAAACTCAGAAACTTTTTCACTTTAATTTAAGAATCCCCTAGGGCACAATCCCCCCACAAGAGCGTAAAACACTTATTTTAGTGCATGCCTTGACCGTATCACAATATTGTCTGCAATTTGAGAAAATACTCCGAAATTAAATTTCTGCTAAAGTGTATAATTTAATTAATTATCTGAGGCTTTTTTCAACTAGAAATGTATCGCCACCTCTCCACAGCAATCTCTGATATAATAGACTAGGGTAGTTAATTTGCCCACATGTACATGTATTAACATACATTTGAGTGAATGGTTAACACGCTATTACGGATGGTTTTACTCGCTATAATGCTATGTGAATATACAAGAACGTGCATGTCATAGCAGAATGTTAACCCCTGTGAAGATGGAGATGACGGAGATCTGTCTCTTGACGTTGTCTCCTTCCGCCAGACGGTTCTTCATCTCTCAATCCATTCTTTCTTCGCAGCAGGAAGCTTTCCATTTCAGGAATCAAACATTTTTTCTGCCTGACTACGTACGTTTCTTTTGTTTTCCGTTTTTGAATAAATGTTAGATTTGAGTTACAATAGAAAAAAGACATGGATGAAGGAATAAGAAAGAGCAGAGAAAGATTGAGCCGAGAGGGGAAAACAGACAAACCAGAGAGTGGGAGGGGGAGCTAAATATTCTCGTCTAACTACTTTTTATTATTCTTAAAAACTTCCCTATTTCTCTGCCCACCCTCTCGCTCTCCCTATCTCCTGGAATCATAGTAGTTTATAGAGGTAAAACATTTGAAATTAAGTTATTCTCATTGACTTCTAATGAAATCGAGCAAATGCCAATAAGTTAAGTTAAAGAGGAAGAATGATTAGGAGAAAGAGGGAGATAGATTAGAGAGAGGGAGATAGATTAGAGAGAGAGGGAGATAGAGTAGAGAGAGAGAGTATAGAGAGGGAGCTAGAGTAGAGAGAGCGATATAGAGTAGAGAGAGGGAGATAGAGTAGAGAGAGGGAGATAGAGTAGAGAGAGGGAGATAGAGTAGAGAGAGGGAGATAGAGTAGAGAGAGGGAGAATAGAGTAGAGAGAGGGAGATAGAGTAGAGAGAGAGAGAGTACAGAGAGAAACGAGTGCCAGTGAGGTCCAGTGAGGTAGCGGGTGCAGAAGCAAAGAGAAGTGTGAAATAAAGAAGCGAGAAATGCATAGGTGACAAAAAAGGGAAGGTGTGATATAGGGGTAATGAGAAATAGAACGTAATTCTGTGACATCTGATATATTGTAATATGCTACCAAATAGCATATTACATTGTAATCTGCATACCACTTCCTCATATCTTCTGCCGTTTTAATGTGTACTGATTATAGGTAGGAAAACAAAAACTACTTTATGTTGTTCGAATTTCTCTGCATTTTCAGTGATTTTTTTTTGTTCGAAATTCGCGTTTTTAAATTCAATGCCAAACACTGTCTCCATAACTTTCTCTCCGTCTCCCATTCTCTCCTCCTCTCTTTTCCTCTCTTTGTCACTCCCCTCACCTCCCTCTCCTTCTCTCTCTTCCTTTTTCCTTCCCTCCTCTCATCTCATTCCCCCTCCCTTCCCTCCCTCTTTCCCTCTCTCTCTCTCTCGCTCCCTCCTTCCATTCCCTCTCTCTCCCTCCTTCCCTCTCTCTCTCTCCCTCTTTCCCTCCCTGTCTTTCCATCTTTCCCTCCCTCTCTCTTCCTCCTTCTCTCCCTCTCCCCCTCTCCTTCCCTCCATCTCTCTCCCTCCTCTCCCTCTTTCCCTCTTTCTCTCTCTCTCTCTCTCTCTCTCTCTCTCTCTCTCTCCTTCAATCTCTCGATCACTCCTTCTGCCTGATGATTTTATCGGGATGGAAATAACGTCTGCTCACGTCATTCATGCATACACCTACTCAAATTGGAACATAGTGATGCGCGGCCGGTTAGTTGTGCTTCTTTCCCATTCCTTCACTCTTGACGCTGCTCTCTCATTCGCCCTCTCATTTTCTCACTCTCTTTCCCCCAACTCTCTCTCTCTCACACACTCTCACTTTCTCTCTTGAGAAGCAGAGGCGGAAAGTGTCAAGCGCCACCCACCTCGGGGTGCATTCAGACATGGCTTAAGAGTAGATCCCTGCAGATGGCGCTGCCAAACTTTCTGCCACTGGCATCGATGTGTCATCGCCTTCCGAATTGTTCCGAATCAGCGTTCCGTCTATGCCAACATCACTCCGATACATGCCTCCCGCCCACCTTTTCCTCCCATTGGCTCCGTTAGTTGACGATTCCTTTCATTAATTTTGTAATTCCAATTTCGGGCGAAGCCGTCCAAGAATTGCTTGAAATGACCAAACTGCCAAGGCTCACGCTCATTTAAAGAAGAAACCTTTGAGAGCAGAGACGGAAGACAAGACCACCAGAGAGGGAAAGAGAGCGATGTAGAATGGAAGTCGAGAGGGAGAGAGAGGGAGAGGAAGAGAGAGGGAGAGAGAGAGGGAGAGAAAGAGAGGGAGAGAGAGGGAGTGAGAGGGAGAGTGAGGGAGAAAGAGGGAGAGAGAGGGAGGGAGAGAGAGGGAGAAAAAGGGAGAGAGAGAGAGGGAGCGAGAGAGGGAAAGAGAGGGAGAGAGAGAGGGAGAGAGAGGGGAAGAAAGAGATAGAGGAAGGAAGATCTTCAAAGATCAAAAGTGAGTGCACAGAGATGGAAAGACATCTCCAATTACGTCCTGCATTTTCTTCTGAACGATTTTTGTTTCCTACTACATTTCTTCAAATTGTGAAATGTTTCCACGTGATGTTGATATTTCGTGCTTGTTCGCGAAATTTATGTGTTTTTAATTGTATCCGTTAAGCTATCTATTCTGTTATATTAATGTATTTCTGGAATACTACTTTATTCAGACTGTATCTATAACTTAAACATTTTTACATGCTGCTAAATTAGTTTCGTTATTAGTTTTTAGCTGCAAGTTTTTTGCATGATTTTATTTCGATTGCTCTAATCTTTTTTTAGGATATATAAGTGAGTTAGTGCGCAAAGATAGGCAAGATGAAGAGGAAGAGAAAGGGAGAGGTTGACAGAGATAGGGAACATAGAGAGAGAGAGAGGAGAGAGAGAGAGAGAGAGAGAGAGAGAGAGAGAGCTTGACAGGTGATAGAATGGGGTAATATGATGGTCTAACATCTGCTCCTAAATGACGTAATACAAAGTGACAAGCCAAATCTATTAGCTCTATCAGCTTTTTCCTATTTAAAAAAATCATTGCACGGAATCTCGCTAATTTTAAAGGGGAGTTTTGTAAATATATGTTACATATCATTCATAGATTAACAGATAGTAGTTGAGTAAAAGTATATGAACCCTGTGTGGGATGGAAATCGTGGATACATTCCGAGGCGATTACCACTGAGATCACTTGCTCCTCCATTACTTACTTATCTGTCCAAGGAATCTGCAAAATACGGTGAAATGGGAAAGAAGTGCAAAAAAATAAATTGCATTTCCAGAACGCGAGAGAGAGAGAGGCATGTAATGGAAGAACAGACCAATAAGGGGGGGGGGGAGAGAAGGGCAAGTATCAAGTGCCATGGACATCCCTTTTTGGCCAATTTCCCCATCTAAATTCTCCCTCGTCAAGAGTGTGAAATGGAGAAGAGAAGGGGGCGTTTGAATCTCCTTTCTATTCCAGACTGACGCAAGTAACTTCAGACGTAAAGAATGGAGCTTGGTAACTTTCATTTGCTTTTCCTTTCTTCTCCCCAAAGTTTCTCTCACATTTCCCACTCATTCCACTAAGCTGCAAGAGAGTGTGCAACTGGATCCCATTATCTTCCCTATTTCACGAGCTCTGCTTGGCAGCACAAGGCTACTCCAACTACTACTATTTCCTCCTTCCTGAAATGGCACAGTACATTGTCTCTCTTTCTTCGCCTCTCTCTCCCCTCATCTCTCACCCTCTTCTCTCTCCCTTATCTATCACCTTGTATTTTCCCTCCCTCTGGAATACTGCTTACTTCGTTAGGAAACAGTCCGTCCAGACCTCATTGGAGTGGCTTCTGCTTGTCGATGGTTCTGCTGATTCTGCTCTCCTTTCTTCCGTTCTCCCCGATCCTCCGCAATTTTTTGGCCATTCACTCATCCCGTATTCCTTTTAGTTAAATTGATGCTGAAAAGAGAGCGAGAGTTACTCTTCTTTCCCCAAGTGAACTTGGCGGAGACATATTTTCTCTCTCTTCCTCTCTGTTACATCTCTTTTCACCCTCTCATTCGTCCATTGTTTTCGCTCTTCCTCGATCTTCCTCACTGTCTCTCCTAAGTAAGCTAACCATATTTAATTCCATGTAACATAACATTTCCTCGTCCCTCTCTCGTTTCTATCGCTATTCCTTTCCTCTCCAGCTTATTTATTTGCTGCCCGTTCTGCCTGCCCAGTGCATTTAGTCAGGGATCCATCGTACACAGAAGCCACGGATATTCGCGTCCAAAGATGTGCGTATTATGAGGGAAAATGAGTGACAAATATGATAGATGTGCGGAAATAGGAAAGATCGGAGCGTGGGGGAGTGGGAGATAAGAGGACAGGGGAAGAAGAGAGGAGAGGGAAGGGAAAGAGAGGGGCCGGGAGAAGGAGAGAGGGAGAGTCATAGTTGTGTTCTCAGAATTCCCGGGTTTGTAGGACAGAATGATGTGAGTACCTAGCTGGTGGATCGACGAGTGCCTTCTTATCATCACTTCTTCTGCCGTATCTTTTCGGCGGTCATATCTGCTACTTAATATCTTCTCTCTCTCTCTCTCTCTCTCTCTCTCTCTCTCTTTCTCTCCCATGATCGTCAATCTGTTTCCTGTTTTCATATTTGCAACTAATTCTAAATCGTGGAAAGTCAAGAGTCGAATTAGCTAATCTGCCTGGAGAAGCCGAACTGTAAGTTGATACTCGGTTTCTGCCTGTATATGTATGTACATAGTCTGGCTTAGCATTGCAGTTTAGTTTAGTTTCGCCAGATGAAGTCTCCTGGACATGCGGAAATGAAGAAGTGACTGCTTGGACTTGAAACACGGAAATTGACCAGAGACTGCTCGAATTTAGCCCGGCATGTCACCATCAGACTTGACAGGGCCGGGTTTTCCTACCCTTCGTTCTTTCTCTATCTCTCATTCTTCTACTTAAGTTTGGAATGACTCTTCCCCTATTGGCAGTTTCAATGATTTGAGAAGCAATCAACATGTGGATAGGCATTGAGGAAGTACGTGTGAATTTACATTTTCTTTGCGATAATGCTTTCCTTCTTTGGAAAGACTCTGTGAATGGTTGGAGTCATGGAAAGAGGAAAAGAATGAAGTTGGTCGTCCATTTGCTTCTTCCTGTGTAACTTCCTTCGTGCTCGTCAACCCATTCTCGTTCTCTTGCTATGCATTTCCCGAGTGCCAAATGGCTACTATTCTTAAGTTCCAGGTAATACATACTTGCAATTCGAGGGGAGATGCTTCTTCGATTAGATTTTCTGCTTCTTCCAATTCTCTGCATGGTAAGTCCATTTTTTGCTCTATATAATATGTATAATGTATCTATGTATATATGTATGTATCTATGTACATATGTACATACATACATGAGAAAAAACGTTGCTATGATATCTACAAATTTAAAATTTAAACTCCTTAAGTTCATATAGTTTTCCTATTTTAGATTAACATGAAGAGCACCAGTGCATATCCATTCTTCGTAGTGAATCTTGTTCCCCAAGAGTTAGTCTTTCTTCTTTCCTTTCCATGCCATATTCATACTCTTCAGTCAAGTGGAAGAAGGAGAATGGTCCCTGCTGGACCCCCCCGTGGTCCGTCGTTCCTATGGAATTCAGAAGCGAGCTTTCGATCGACTCGACGACGGCGACTTCGGATTGTTGAGGAAACGAGCAGTGAACTGGTCAGAATCCCTTCCTCTTCTGAAGAACACTTCAGATTCTATTTATCCGGATCGTGCATCCTCACCTATTTCGGGAACATTGCATTTGATGGAATACTGGATAACGAAGAAATTGAGGGTGAAAAAGGAGAGTAAAAGAGAAGGAAAACGGGGAAAAGTCAAGATAGAGAAGGCTTCCGAAAGTCAGGTCTTGAGATGACTGGCTGCTTGCAAATTCGCACTTTTGGACCATTTGAGAAAATTACGTTCGTCGAGCGAATATTAGTGCATATAAATGAGTGAGCAGGAAGAGACGGCTGGAAGAAGAGAAGAACGAGTAGAAAGAAGTTTCTTTCAGGGGGATCAACACTCCTTTTAACCGTTTGGATGAAGGAGACTTCGGGATGAGAAAGAAGAGGGCATTCGACCGACTGGAGTCATCCGACTTCTTTGATTTCCGTAGGAAGAGAGCCTTTGACCGTCTCGACGGGGCTGACTTCGGGCTGGAGAAGAGAAGTCTTCGCAGTCAAGACACAGCCATCAGTAAGCATTTTCCAAATGGAAGAAGTTATATAGGGAGCAATCTTTCTTTCAGCCCCCGAACGAGAGGCCCTCTTGGCAAAGCTGGCAAGTTCTCTTCACACACTGAGGAGGCTGCGCGAGGAGAGTGAGCGACAGTAGTCCGCAGTTGCCATTTCTCTTTTCATTCCCTCCATTCTCTCTCACAATCACTTCTCTTTTGTATGTACAAACTGTTTGCTTTTCAATTTGTCTTAATTGTTTGATGAGAATTGAACGGAAGCAGACTTCTTCATTCCTTGCCAACACAGCTGATCTCACTTCTCTTTATGCATTTACAACTCTCTTTTCATCTCTCAAATCAATGCTCCTCGGTGATTATTCTTTGTGACATAAAATTGTATGTTCTCTACTCTGCTCCCAAAGGACACGAAGCTTCTCTATACGATAAACAGTTACATCTGTGTGCCCATTCAGGTGATGTGGTCTCTTTTTCGATCTCTGTCATTCTCTATTTCTATCTCTCTCTCTCTCTCTCTCTCTCTCTCTCTTTCTCTCTCTCTCTCTGTCTCTGTCTCTGTCTCTGTCTCTGTCTCTGTCTCTGTCTCTGTCTCTGTCTCTATCTCTGTCTCTGTCTCTGTCTCTGTCTCTGTCTCTGTCTCTGTCTCTGTCTCTGTCTCTGTCTCTGTCTCTGTCTCTGTCTCTGTCTCTGTCTCTGTCTCTGTCTCTGTCTCTGTCTCTGTCTCTGTCTCTGTCTCTGTCTCTGTCTCTGTCTCTGTCTCTGTCTCTGTCTCTGTCTCTGTCTCTGTCTCTGCCTCTGTCTCTGTCTCTGTCTCTGTCTCTGTCTCTGTCTCTGTCTCTGTCTCTGTCTCTGTCTCTGTCTCTGTCTCTGTCTCTGTCTCTGTCTCTGTCTCTGTCTCTGTCTCTGTCTCTGTCTCTGTCTCTGTCTCTGTCTCTGTCTCTGTCTCTGTCTCTGCCTCTGTCTCTGCCTCTGCCTCTGTCTCTGTCTCTGTCTCTGTCTCTGTCTCTGTCTCTGTCTCTGTCTCTGTCTCTGTCTCTGTCTCTGTCTCTGTCTCTGTCTCTGTCTCTGTCTCTGTCTCTGTCTCTGTCTCTGTCTCTGTCTCTGTCTCTGTCTCTGTCTCTGTCTCTGTCTCTCTCTCTCTCTCTCTCTCTCTCTCTCTCTCTCTCTCTTCTCGCACACCTACACACACTCTTCCTGTTAACTATCCTAACTAATTTTACTCTTTCTTATCTTTGTCAGCTTCATTGCACACATACGAAATGCATATTCATTTATATATACATACGTAATAATTCGTTCTTCTTCTACATCTTCAAAACAGGGGCAGCTTCAAGGAATATTAGTCCGGAAACTCTGGAATAAATGAAAATGCTATTACATACTTCAACTCGAACAACAAACTCATGGTGGTAAAATCGTCTATGTAGTGTTCGTTGTCAGCAGATAATCCTATTTAAATCGTCGACAAAGTTAATTTTTAATAGAAAATTAACCATCTCAACTCTCTATTTACTGTAATATTGAAATAGAAGCTAATCTTCTAATATTAAACAAAATAAGCTGCTGATTATATAATTCATACTTTTAAATTATATTCTGCAACTTCGTCCACTCCATTTGTGTTTATTCCTCTAGTTGTTGGAAAGGAGCCAGTGTATAATTGGACTGACTTTTATTTCTTAAATTCTTTATCTTTGGTTTTTCTTCACATTTGTGTCCAGCGAAAGTAGTGTCTCATGTACATATATACTTATATATCTCATGCATATAAAGTACACGCTAATCTTCCATGTACAACCGAGTTGGGCTAGTATACCATTGTGGAACCGGTTGTGCCAGGACAATGAGAGAGTAACAGATGAATGAAGGTGAGGTAGAAGAAGAAAGAGGGAGGAAGGAGGAAGGCGGAGCGAATTCTTCTATGACCCGTCCTCTCTATCTCTCTCTCTCTCTCTCTCTCTCTCTCTCTCTCTCTCTCGATCGCTTCCTCCCTCTCTCCTTTCTCTGTCTCTCTCCCCATTTCGTTCTCTCTTCCCTTGCCTGGAGAGTTGGTGGTTGGGTGGTTGTGGTAGAGGCTGAGCCCGGCTCACGACCAGGCCTTCCCTTGTAGGAGTGGCTTCGTGCTGCACTTTCTTGGAGATGAGCAGACATTCCGTGGTTCTTCTCCTTCTTCTCTGCTTTTTTTTAGATGTCAGCTCATTACTTTTTTTCCCTAACGATAAGTACATATCAGGAGTGGGAATGAAGGACTCTGTAGCTGCATACCGTCTGCCAAATCATGCTTGGTTGCTTACGGTTTCCATGCGATTGGATTTCCCCTTTCAATCCAAGTAATCAATATGTAAAAATTTACTTTTGTGGAACAATTCTTGTTGTTGACATTGAATGCTTTATTTATTTATTTATTTATTTAGTCGTACATCATAAATATATAGATGTGACAGCATTAAGATTTATAATACCGCGTATGTAATGAGCAGATGCAGACTAGGGAAATTAGAGAGAGAGAGCTTTTGTGAAGGCAGAAGGCATTCTTGCATCCCTTTTTTTTTTTTTACCATCTCTCTTAATATTTTTTGTTCTAGTTCTCCTTCACAACTTTGGGACTCGCTCTGGAAGATTACTGTCTATTTCTTTGGAGGGGAGGAGTGAATTGCCCGTTTGTAAATTGGGATCGAGACAAGCAGATCACCCAATCGAGAGCCCATTCTCACATTCCACAACTCTTACTTCCCTCTTGCTCCACTTTCTGCTTTCTGCCCGGCACTCTCCCAACATCAGTTCTCTTTCTCTCTCTCTCTCTCTCTCTTCTCTCTTTTCTCTTCTCTCTTCTCTATTCTCTTTTCTGTCTTCTTTCTTCTTTCTTCTCTCTTCTCTCTTTTCTCTTCTCTCTTCTCTATTCTCCTTTCTCTCTTCTTTCTCCTCTCTTCTCTCTTTTCTCTTCTCTCTTTTCTCTTCTCTCTTTTCTCTTCTCTCTTCTCTCCTCTCTCTTCTCTCTTCTCTCTTCTCTCTTCTCTCTTCTCTCTCTTCTCTCTCTCACTACACTCATTCGAATTATGTAATTTATGGCCAACGAGATCATGTGCCGTCATGAACATTATTTGGAATGCGGGATTGCATTTAGACGCAACCAAATCGACATTGTAAAATGGAATGGAGAGAGCGAAAGATAGATACTAAGAGAGAGAGAGAGAGAATAATGGAGAAAGAAAGAGACAGAGTGTGTGGAGAAAGAGGGAAAGCGGTAGAGAGGGGTAAGCGAAGGCAGAGGAAGAGAGAGAAAAAGGAAGGGAATGCTGAGAACTTTTGATAAACTTCAATACTGCAGGTGCAATAAAATGAAAAATTGAATGGGAAGATATAGTCTATGTTGTGCAGAAATTCTTTATTACAACTTCATCGAAGTTTCTCTCCTTCACTATCACCGCCTCTATTTCTCCATATATTCACTCTATACTTTCCAGTGTCATTTAGTCTCTCTCTCTCTCTCTCTCTCTCTCTCTCTCTCTATCTCCTCACACACATTCTCTCTTTCTCCTCACTCTCTCACTTTCTCTCTCTCTCTCTCTCTCTCTCTCTCTCTCTCTCTCTTCAATGGGTTGCTTGATTCCGCGCTAATTCTTCTTCTCTAACATTTTGGTCACTCTTCACGCTTTACCAGATGGTGGAAAACCACCAAGCACAGCAGCTCGGAAGGAAAAAAATGAAAGGAAAAGGGATCGCGAATAGAAGAATGAATGGGCACAGCGACGGAGAACTTTCTTCTTTATCTCTCTCTCTCTCTCTCTCTCTCTCTCTCTCTCTCTTTCTCCCTCTCTTTCTCTCTCTCTCTCATGTATTCTCTTCTCACACTTCTCCTTCTATGTTATTCGTTCACTCACTTCTCGCTTTCTCTCTCGTCGTCTCTCTGTCTCTTTATCTATAATCTTCTTTCACTTCAGGAGCCTAATTCTCCACATTCAAATGTTGGGCATAACAGAAATTACGTGAGTATTAGAGTTTAATTATCTAACAGTTAAAAATCCATCCGTCAGAATTGATGAGGGCGAGGAAGGACTGCGTGCATTTGCATGGGCAGGAAGAGAGATCGATCCCATTCGAATGCAGCAGATCCTTTAGCAGGAATTGTATGGGGTACAATCCCCTGCAGCGCAAAGTTGTGCATATTGCCTCTAAATAGTTCTGGCCTACATAAGTCTAAGATTCACAATAAATATTTTTGGGGGTAAATGAAAATAAGATGTATATTGTATGTGACTGTTTCAAAAAAAAAACATTTCGAGTGAAAGTAAATAAACAACTTCTAAAAAGAAAGATGAAGGAAACTGGGAATTGTTTGTGAAAGGTTCTAAAAGCTGTTGTAGAGGGTAATCTGCGAAGAGAGCAAACTGCTGCGAGAGGCAGCAGAATGCAGCAGAGAAGAAGAATGGGGCAGTGTCTCCCTCGTCTGCGATCCCCATGGCACTCTTGGCAATTCAACCAAAGACAAACTTCATAATCTACTCGCTGGACTGGGAGACAAAATGACGTTTGACATCATTATTTCTTTTCAAAGCACAGTAAGGAAGGTACAGAAGTTAACCTTTAGATGCTCATGTCCTGGAGGATGTGTTGGACAAGATGGGAAGAACAACTACGTGGGCCTCATTCTCGTTACTGACTCGAAGAGTGTTGGTCCTATTAGTATTTCTACTCTTCTCTCTCTTTCGCACTTTCTTTCTCGAACTTTCTCTCTCTCTCTCTCGCACTTTCTCTCTCCCTCTTTTTCATGTTATTCCCAGTTTCTTGTTGAGACAGCGAACCTCTCCTCGGATGCCACCTCCATCTTCAAAGAACGACGAATGGGAGACTCTTCCTGCAGTCACGGTCTGCTGCTTCTCTATCTCCACGACACACGAAAGGTTCTTGCCCTTTCACTCTTCTTTCTTTCCTTCTTAATTCACTTAAGTGATTGATTAGTTTGCTTCTCTGTAGAACGAGTTCGTATGCTATTCAAACTCATCCAGCACAGAAGGTCAGCCGTTAGCATGGTCTGTGGCAGGATACTAATTTTTTCCTCGCTAATTTCGCCCTGATTCTGAACCTAAGCACCTTGGTATGGATTGGAGGTAGTCGACAAGGACAACGTAAAGTAGACAATGGAAGGAGAGCGAGGTAAAAGGGAGAAGAAGAAGAGAGGCTAAGAAGGATGAGAGAAAAGAGGTAAAAACGAGAGAGGATAGAGGGAGGCACAAAGGGGGGAACGAACCTCTGCTGCTTCAAGGTCAACCTGGTAAGTGGGGGATGAATGGAAATTAGTGAGGGGAGGGGGGGGGGAGATATGATGGCAGGGACCGAGTGAGTTTGCCTGTGTTTCTGCTTTCCACTCAGAGAAGGCGAAGAGAAAGAAGGAGTTCTCAAGAGAATCTCATGGACTTTTCAGCTCGCTTCGTTCCGCGGCGACAATTCTTTCGTTCTCTTAACAGACGAAGACATGCAAAAACTACACGAGTTGGCAGCCAAGGTGGGCCTGTGCTTTCCAAAGAAAGGCAACATCTCAATCGTTTCTCCTTTTCTAATGTTCTTAATTCCAACACATATTTAACGGAATAACTCGTTGTAGTCGACGATATTCCTATGGGATTCCAATGAGATATTATTCTGTGCAGGGAGATGATGAGGGCGACTCCTTGGCTCTTCAGTATCTTTTGAACAACTATAAGAGCGAGCCTATTCAGAAAGCCGAGACATGGACGGTTCGTTCAATGGAATATTTTGATATTTTGACCTTTTCTATCTTTAAGAAACCGTAAGAATCTTATAGGCTGGTTAAAATTAGTTCATGTTTAACAAAAGAAGGACCAGGACCCTCAACACAAACGACAATTGTGCTTTTCTATCAGCTGCTTGCTGAGTTTGGGAGAAGGAAATTGTTCAAACCGGCAGCCAAATCTGCATAAAAAAGCAGGTTGCGGAATGAGAATTGAAGTAATCAATATAATCTCGTTCTTTTCTGCAAAGGGTAATGAGAGAGAGAGAGTGATCAGATGGTAAAATGAGCATGAAACGAATTTCAAAACGAAAACGACGAGAGAGGGTAAGTGGCCGAGTGGGAAACAGTTCTTGGTCGCCGCTGATTACAACGAGAATGAAAGACAGCTGATTAAGATGAAGGTGAAACTGGAGAGAGAAAGAGAGAGAGGGAGGGAGAGAAAAAGAGAGAGAGAGGGAGAGAGAAAGAGAGAGAGAGAGGTAGAGAGAGAGACAGAGAGAGAGAGAGAGGAGGCTGACGAATCACACAGAAGAGTTCTCGTGGCAGCCTTTCTCAGAGAAAGTGTCAATAGCCTCCCTCTGAGTACGGAACTGAATTGGAGTGATGGCCGTAGTGTTTTCCGAGCCTTCCACGCTTCCCCCTCCCCCTGAGGCCGAGTTCTCTTCTCAGCCTCTGATCGGTCTTCTAGCCGCGATTCTTGTGGTGCTCCTCGCTCTTGCCCTCCTCCTCGCTCTCTTCCTGGCCAAGCAAGTTGCTCATTCCATGTTTTTGTGCCTAATTGTAAGGTCGTGGGTTTGTAAGTATTCTTATAGGTTCTGTTGCTGTCGTAACAAGAAGAAAGAGATCTACCACGTGACAAACTCTTCGACTTACAAGACTATCGATCCGATCTATGTGGTCACACCGCCCCAGAGGTTTTTCCCTCATCCTGAGTTGAAAATGCAAAGGGCTCCCTCTCCGTCTCTCTCGCTGAATCTTAATTCCCGTGTGAAGAGTAAGCCTTCCATATTATAGTTACCTTAGATCATGACATTAAGCGATCGCTTTCCTCTTCGCCATGGCCCATCGGATGGCCTGTACTCGACCACATACTCGGGAAGCCCCGCCCCTCTCTCCTTCCCTCCTCCTCCTGGAAGTCTCTCAGGAGGGAGTGGTCATCGCATGCATCCAGGCAGCTTGAATGGTGGCACCCCCGAGAGTCGCCGTGGAATGCGCATCCAGAGGGTCAGCCATGAACAGCATTTATTCGCAGATTCATTATCGACATGTAAAAAATCCTTACTAAATGTAGTAATGATTGCAGATGCAATCGGAAGCGATCCGTCGTGGGGAGCGAGTGATCCCGGCAGGAGCAGCCAGGTCTCTGCAAGGCGAAGGGGACTACGATGCAGTGCCACACGAGTTGTCCAGTGGAGAACACGCTCCTCCCGACGTATGGCTCTATCTCTCTCTCTCTCTCTCTCTCTCTCTCTCTCTCTCTATCTATCTATCTATCGCTTCGACTCTCACTTCATACAATAGAACCAGTGATTTGGTCACAGCCCTCTAGTGAAATCGTACTTGAGATGTACTTCTCGCAGAGCGAAGGCCGACCTCGTCCCCACCGTGGAGGAATGCCGATGATGGGAATGGCACCTGCGGGAGGTCTTCATCCCCTTCCGCTTCCTCCTCCCCTTCCACTCCACTCCCCTCTCTCTGTACATTCTGATGCCGACTCTTACATGCTTGCGCCTTCACTTCTAACTGAATCTGACCTTCCTTTCCTTGATCCTCATCGAAAACTCGAAACTCAGACTAGAGAAGAAGTTATATACTAACAAGTTAAAATATTCACGAGTTTTTGCATTTTTCGTTCTCCTCCAACTATTTCATTTTCTTCCTCTATAATATGCTGAAAGACATCACAGTTTTTATTACTGTCATTTATTTTAGTATTCATAAACCGAAGCATTCACAAGATTTATAAGATCTCCTCATTTAAAAGTCGTTTAGTTCTAAAGGTGTTGTAATAAGGTAAGATCTCTTCGTGCTCTAAATTGTTGCGTGCCTGTTGTCCCTGTTCTCTTTCCTCCCTTTCTTTCTTTGCTCAATTCTGCTAACTCCATAACATTACACGCTCATTTCTTCATATTTTTGATCAACACAACAAAAAGAAAACACATTGTAGTCGAGATAATTGTATATTCGTTTACCACAAACCCTCCCGATGTCCGATTGACCGTCCTCTGAAAAATCCTTAGGATTGGTTTCCTTTGGATTCCTTTGAAACGAATTGGTTGTGTAAAGTGAATCCTAACAAAGTGCTAAATTCCTACTGGCGGGAAACATGTGGTTAAAAGACCAAGAAAAATGTATGCACAACGAATGAACGAAGCTTCTGCTTGCGAAAGGCTGGTGAAAAGGACGCTTATTCGTCTGAGATTATGGGAATAGGCAATTAAGAATGCTTTTTTTTCTGCTCTTTCAAATGCAACCTTGCTCGACTCGAAATTCATCCTCTCAGCTAAGAACGAATGACTCGCGTCTACGTTTGTATGTACATACAGCCGTTTTTCGTGAAAGCCACCGCCAACATTTATAGTGCGTCAATAACTTTTCCGAAAAGTCACCCTACGCACATAATTTCCTCACATAACGTTTGTTCGCTTATACCCAAGGAATCCAGACGGTGGAAGTGTTTGGAGGCGACCATGACAGGTATCGTTTTAGTTAGCACTCTTACTTCTGAAATGGTCTTTAACTTAAGATTATCCATCGTGGAGCGACGATAGTGGTTGGTATGGAAATGGGGGAAGCGGAGGTGGATATGGAGGAGATGGAGGTGGCTATGGATACGGGGCTGTTCCTCAGCAAACGGCAGGCACTGGTATCTTCTACCTATTTCATTTCCTGGGACCCTGTGCTCATTCATTTTGATTTGCTTATTCTGCTTTTGGAAGAATTGAACCCGTGGTCGATGAATGGTAGTGATATTTTTAATAGTTCAACCTAATGAATGAGTTTTACAGTCACTAATAATTGTTGAACATTAAATCAGTCTACGGCAACGCACGACCACAGTTCTCCGAAGATGGCAGAGGCGCTCCCTACTCGACTCTGCTTAACAAGTCAATTCTTTCGCTCTATGTCATGGAAAAGATAGCATTACCTATTTCTTGATTTAAGACACATACTCCTTTTTGTTTTAGAGTGGGACCCGCGGCCATCAACAAAGACATAAGCTATGACACGAGTTCGCGTGACCCCGCAATGCTCAGGTTCCTATTCTTTTCTTCCTTCCCTACTCATTTTAGGTAGCACTTTCTACGAATTTTAACGAATAAAAACCTTCAGAGCGCGAGTTTTCCTGGGAAATATTCTGAAAGGTCCAATTATACGCGAAGATATCATCGAACTCTTCCGGTCCTTCGGAACGATCCTCGCCTGCACTCTACTCAAGGTTTTTAAGGGAAGATGTAGAAGTATTGATGAAGTATTCTTTGTTGGAGGGCTACGCGTTTATTCAATTCGGGTCGGCGGCGGAGGCGGATGCTGCATGCGAGGAGTTGAACGGGAAACGATGGAAGGGAGTTATGATTGGTCAGTCTTCCTCTTTCTTTCTTCACATGGTCAGTCTTCCTCTTTCATTCTTTGTGTTCTCATGTTTCTACCATCATTTATCACCGTTCAACATTTTTAATTTTATTTTCAAATTTTAAGAGATTTCTTTTTTTTCCTGCCGCGGAGCCTTTTTATTTTTATTTTTTTTTTGTTGTTGCGATTTTTGTGTTGTGAACGATGGTATGACTAGTGGGAAATGGAAGCGAGCACTTGCAGATGTTCACCTGGCAATGGAAGGATATGGCAAGAAGTTCGTCTTGGTCTCATTTCTTCTTCTCTTTGGCAAATCGCCTGCTTTTTCTCATGATTCCATCACGAATTTTTCTTCAAAATATCATTACTCTTTTACTATTTCCAATTTTTTTTTCTGACATAGGTCGACATTTTTGGGAATTTCAAATAAGGCATGTCAATTTAGGTCTAGGACGGCCATGTAATATATGGTTCGATAATAATGATTAATTTTGTAGGCGCAAGCCACCCCCACCCGAGGAGAATCCAACATTCAAGAAACGAGATCAATTCGGCGTGTCAGTTTTATTAATTTTTCTCTTCCTTAAGATAAGATAAATTATTCAGTGTGATTGAATTTCTTGGGCGTATTTATTGTAGAAACAATATTAACACGAAAATTGACAGTGGACGTGGAGGGATGCGTGGTGGAATAGGCGGTGGACGGGGTGGAGGAGGAGCCTTCTGGGGAAGAGGAGGGCTCTCGGGTTCTTGTGCTTCTTCCAACCACCTTCCTCCCTCCAACGCCCCTCATTACAAAGACAATGAAGAGAGGAACGAACTGGATGTCAATCGGAGGAATAGCGAAGCTGCCTCTCTTGACTTCACCACGAAAGGCGACATGGTGGAGAATGGTTCGTTCATTTAGTGACTCTAACCACGAGGTCCAATATACCATGGGAACATCATCTGTTTACACTAGTCTACCGCAGCATGAACGCTTCGTTAACCTTTTGACATATCTCTGCCCTTATTTCCAGAGATGGCTGACACTCTCATCTGCGGAACTTGTCGCTATATCACAAACGACTTCGTTACCTTCAGAGAACATCGCAAGAAGCCTTGCAGTAAACCGAAGGATGAGAGTCCGTGCAAGAACGAGAGAGAGAGGGAGAGAGAAGGAAAGAATAATCCTTGTTGAGTGGAGCCGCCGGTTCTCCGTTGTGCCTCTTGCGGTCTCCGCTTCCTGTCTGCCTGGACAATGCTGCTCCATCTAACCGAGTTCCATCGCATGCAGCTCTTTAAGCCGGACTATTCACAAGTTCTTCTCTTTCATATTTATAGCTTTTCTTCACCGGATTATTAAAACTACATTTTTAAGATATATATTTGTCCTCCTTTCTCAGCAAAATCCCCTCACGCTTTCTCTTTGTCTCTCTGTCTTTCTCTCTCTCTCTCTCTCTCCCACTTCCTTTCTCTATATCTCTCATCTTTTCTTGTACACTTGCTTTCTTCAGTTATAGCCGTTAGATAATTATTGTGGTCCTTTTAGGCAGCAATCGATAAGGCGAAGCTGGAGGCGGAGAAGTTGAAGGCGGCGATGGCGAGCAAGGCGCCCCCTGTCAGACTCGTTCCATGACACAGTCGTCTTTCTTAGTATATTATTCGGCTAATTATTGATGCACGGGTTTGGTGATTGATTTAACCGAAGTTAAAAGCTTCTAGACAGGCCTTTCGCACTACCCTCATCAATTACTAAATTAGACGCGGAGCTTTCATTCCAATTAGATGCATGCATCATGACGATTTGGAAAGAATTAGGCAAAAATGGAATAGTGATATCTGGCTGAAAGTTTGGATGCGAACCGAGTAGCCAAGGAAGGAAGGTCAAGGCTTAGGCAGTAGTAAGGAAGCCGAATTGGAAAACATGCACGCCGAGTAGCCATTTCGAAGCAGTTGTGCATACGGAGGATTAAGAGGAATCAGCGTGAAGTTGGTGGTCGAAGGGGGGAGTGTCATGAGTGAACGAATTAGTCAACAAGCGTAGCTGAGTAGCCGAGAGAACGTGGCTCTGAGTGGGGTTCCCTATCCCTCCATATCTTTTCATGCCCCACAAGGATTTTTTTCGGGTTCGTTTATCATATGGTTTGATATTTTGTGTATATTTTAAACACAGAGAGAAAATAAGTTGTGGATGATTTCAGAACGTGGATGACGAGAGAATATTCCAACCAAGACTTGAAAGTGTCAAGACGGAATCGAGTGATGAATTGCAAGTGATAGGAGGGGGAAGAGTCTCGGCCGGACTGGCTCCCCCTTCCCTTGCTGCTCCTGCTGAGAAGATGTCCACAGGGGCAGATTACAACGAGGACGAGGATGACGATGATGTGGTTGCCATTGGCACGATCCCCACTCTCGGTTGCTGATCCCTCCTTCCTTCTTCCAACTCTCTTCATCCCTTCTTCATTTATGCTATGTACTTATTCTTTTTATAATTCGATATTTGGTTAATAATGATTTCTTATAGGTTTTCGCTCGGCTAATTATAAATATTTCAAGAAAGACTAACAATAAGCACACTGCTTAGTCATGTATTCTCTGTCTGTTAATTAGAATAACTTCTGCATTTTACAGACATAAGTTATGGAAGTTGAAATGAAATGTGGATTCAAAGCGAAGAGAGCGCAGACTTGAGATTGCACTGAGAAGGAAGTTAAAGATGGGAAGTCTGCGTGGCTGCGAAGCTGCGACGGGCCAGGAAAGGAAGAGGCGACCACTTCACTCCGCCCAGGACAATCTCACGGAACTCCGTGTTCAGGAAGGCGTACAACACTGGGTTCGACACGCACGAAGTCATGGCTGTGCTGGACATGAAGGGATCAGAGAAGGGAGGAGAGACGAATTGAGGAGAGGGATATAGAAGAGGGACTGAGAAATGAGAGAGGGAGAAAGGGAGGAGAGACTCACAAGTGCGTCATGAGAGACACCAGATACGTGTAGTCGTCTTCCCCAAAGGTTAACAGCTTCCAGTTGTCGTCATCCAATTCAGTGAGCAGGTTGATAATGTTGTGAGGCAGAGAGGTTGTACCAAAGAGGACCACCTGTGAAGAGAGAGAGAGAGAGAGAAAGATAAGACAAACCATGGACGCGAGGATCACTGTGACCCTCCGTCTCTGCGCGAGTACAGTTTTCTTCTGCTCGATGAGGTGTTCAAGCTGAAATAATATCTATCGCTGGATCCTCAGAGTTCAAATGGCGAGAGGGTCTTTCTTTCTGGATTTAACTTCTTTCCGCTGGTGGGAGGCTTCTCCCTCTCTCTCTCTCTTACTCTCACTCTCTACATTGAAGCAGCTCTCTCTGATCGGGGTAGTCTCCCCTCTCTCTACCTCTCTCTCTCTCTCTCTCTCTCTCTCTCTTTCTCTCTCTTTCTCTCTGCATTGAACCTGTTCCCTCTGCTGGTGAGAGTCTCCTCCAGCAGTGGAAGCCAGGACATACAGCAGATTGGCTTGCTGTGCAATAGAAGTCAGCCGAGAGTGTGCTCCACGTCGCAGAAAGGAGAAGATCTTCATGTCAATTCACTTTTGTTTTCCCATTTTGTGTTCTTTTTTGTCGTTTAAATACGACTTTAGTAATAAAAATATCACAAGAGAACCAGAGGGCTAGTGGATTCCGCTTTGAGAAGCTCGGGCAAATCTGGAAAATCTTTTTTTCGAAACGGAATCCTCTAGCATTCTGGTTCTCTGGTGACATTAACGTGTAATCGAGGCCTAACAATAGAGGAGACTTGCCGCGTGATAACAGATGGTAATAATGGTGAAGGGGAGAGCGAACTGGATGAGCAGAACGAAAACGGTGTACACACGCTTCGAGTGCACGTTCGGCCACCGCTCGGTACAGAACTTGCCGCAGATGCCTAGTGGTTTCTGTCACTCACTACGCTATGGTAAGAAAGGTGACAGATGACTGAGAGAGAGAGAGAGAGAGAGAGAGAGAGGCAGACAGACACAGACAGACAGACTGAAGAGATGAAGCAAACCAGAAATAGATTAGAAAACCGGGGTTATTATGAAGTGAATGTTGAAAGTTGTAGAGTTGGTAAACCTTTGTAGGTGCGCATGCGCATGTGAAAGACATAGGGAAGAGTAGCGAGGATAGAAACAGTCCATAGAAGGAGAGTGATGCGGATTGCGTGTCGCTTGCGGAGGGGATGGCCTGAATCTATCGCGTCTTCCGTGCTTGGCTTCCCCAACCAACCGGGTGCAATGACAACTCGGAAGTATCTGTCAATGGCGATGGCACACAGGGAGAAGGTTCCGATGAACACTCCTATCCCTTGTATCGCTCCCACTATTCGACACAGAAACAAACCGAAGAACCTCGAAACAACGAATCTTCGGTTTGCTACTTTCAGAGGGATCTTGCAACGCTACTTTCAGAGGGATCTTGCAACGTACCACTGCTTGTTGATGTGAGTGATGGGAGTGAGTGGAATGGAGAGGAGACAGAGGATGACATCACTGATCCCCAGATTGACAATGAAGATGTTCTGGACACTCTGCAGACTGCGATGTCGCAGAGTAGTCACCACGAGGACGATGTTCCCTTGCAACCACTCTCTGTTGGTATGATAAAAGATGAAAGAGTGAGAGGAACCAGCCAAGCCAAGAACGAAGACAAAAGAGTAGGCAATGCCGAAGAGAAAGGCAGTGGACGGGTGGTTCGAGGGATCAGGAAAGATATCCGAATAAGCACGGCAGACGTGAGCGGATGATGAATTCGTCTCCATCCTCTCTCTCGCTCTAAACAATTACAAATATGATTAATCCAACTGCTCAATGTCGTTCTTGGAACAAAAGTATTCGATAAGAATTAATCTGAAGGCGAGAAAAAGAGTTACACGGATGTTACAGTATAAGATATTAGGGCGAGGGAAAGAGGAAGAAGCAAAGGCAGTGCAGAGTGCAAATGATGAAAGACTGGATGCGGACAGCGGAAAGCTTGTCGAAGAGACTGAATATATCATTCCCTCAAAATGCTAAAGAAACTGCTTCAATAAGTTCTCTTTCATACCATTTACTTGTCTCTATATCTCTCTCAATCTCTAATTTCTCTCTCGCTTGCTTCTTCTTTCTGTCTCTCGCTGTCAACATATGTCTCTCTCTCTCTCTCTCTCTCTCTCTCTCTCTCTCGTTATGTCTTACCGAACATGACATGAATATGCCGCGTTTAGCCAGCCATGAAAAGCTCTCTGTGAGAGAGAGAACTATCTCATTTCTACTCGTATAAAGAAAGATAATTCATCATGTGGAGATGTACATTCCAGTTACTTCAGGGTAAATATACAGTGCCGGTCAAAATTCTATTAACTTTTGGTTTTTCGTGCATAATTTCTTTCAAAGTTAGTGAAAGTTGATGAAATTTTCAGGGTTACTTTACTTTATTTACGGCATGAATAAGTCAGCACGTAGTAAAAACAGTATAGCATGAATTATTATGAGAAGAATGGGAAGTGAATGCAAGATAACATAAGTAAAATAATATGGTATTACCTAAGGGCGAGGGAGAATATTGGGGGAAGATAGCTGATTGGGGATGGAGCAAGTTCTAGCAATGGAGTTAAATAATTTAGCGGACCTGATAAAAAAGGAATGGAGGCGTATGTTGGACCTAGACAAGGGATAAAACAAATGAAAGGATAAGCCACGAGTGCGAGAATTGCGAAGATGGAAGTGGTGAGGGGACCGGGAAGATATCTTACGGTGGCCAAAAATGAGGCGACGGGTGAGCGTAAAGTCCTTATCCTCGCGCCGCGAACGGAGGGAGGGGAGGCCAAGCGATAGATTGCGTTCCTCGCTGGGAGGGAGGATTGAGGTTGAGGAATAAGAGAGACAGCGGCGATAAATAAGCCGAGTTACATAATTTTGGACCTTTTCAAGAGCGCGAATATCTTTGAGAAGGCGGGGGAATAGACGGAGGTGCAATTTTCGAGAACAGAGCGGATGTAAATGGTGTATGCTGAGATAAGAATATCCTTATTGCGAGTGCGAAGGGCCCGAAAGATGGGATATGCTTTAGAGAGAGCCTTATTGGCAATAAGAGAGCAGTGGGGAGAGAAAGTAAGCTTAGAGTCAATAAGAATGCCAAGATCGCGAATAGAGTCGACAACTGGGAGAGGACGTCCATCGAGGATGTAGGAAAGAGAAGGATCGGGCTTACCAATATGGAGAACAGCACATTTATCAACGGCAAGGGGGAGCTGCCAAGTTTTGGCCCAATTATCAACAGAATTAATTGCAAGTTGCAAAGGAGATCGGGAGTGTTTGTTACTAAAAGACTTAAAAATTTTCAAATCGTCAGCGAAACAACGAGCGATGCAGAGGTGTGGGGAAACAACTTGGGGAGATCAGCTGTATAGAGCGTGAACAAGAGGGGACCTATAACAGTTCCCTGGGGGATACCGCTATGAACTGGTCGAGGAGAGGAGAGAGAACTTCCTACACGTACAACAAATGTTCGACCGGAAAGAAATTCAGAAATCCAACTAACTACTTTGGAGGGAAGGGAAAAGTGTTTAAGTTTGTGAATAAGCTTTGGGTGGCTAACACGGTCAAAAGCCTTAGAATGATCGAAATAGACTACATCAGTGGATAAGCCATTGTGGAGGGAACTGGTCCAATGCTCAAGACAATCAAGAAGTTGAAATTCAATGGATCGGCGACGGCGAAAGCCATATTGCTCATCGGGGATGAGGTTGGACTCCTCACACCAGTTTAAGAGCTTACGACAAAGAAGCTTCTCAAATAAACGGGAGAACATGCATGTAATCGAAATGGGACGATAGTTGGAGGGATCGAAGAAGGGGGGTTTCTTTTTGATAGGAACAATGACAGAGCGTTTCCAAATAGACGGGATAGTACCAGTATTGTAAGAATAATTAAAAATATATTCTAAGGATTCGCTGATTGGAATACCTATTCTCTTAATGAAACTTATATTAAAGTTATCAGGGGTTCTGGAGTTTGAATTCGGCCAGGATTCTATAAGACGGAGTATATCATGCCTAGCAAATACAAGCAGGAAAGATGGAGAATGGGAAGGAGGGGGAGTGGTGATAGTGGGGAGGATGCCGTCGTCGGCGGTAAAGGATTGTGCAAAAGTTGAAGCTAAAAGCTCGGCCTTGTCGGTGTCAGAGAAACAGTCTGGAAGAGGGGGACGAGCAAGGGTATCAACCCCACGCGGTTTAACTGATGTGCGATTTCTAATAAAGCGATAAAAAAGGGACATGTTCTTAGAAAGGATAATGTGTTTCTCAACATTACGGGAATACTTATCTACAGCCTTGATGTAAAGGGAGTTTGCCATAGAAAAATCGTCCTTAGTCTTCTGGGAGGGTTTTGAAACTGATAGTTGCCATAGGGAGAAACGTTTAATTTGGAGTCGTAAAATATGATCTGGGAGGCGAGAGCCATGGGGGCTGACACGCTTATACGGTACAAAAAGAGAATCAGCAATGTGAATGGCAGAGGAGAGTTGGTGGTACATGGATTCAACATCTGTGGTGGTGAAATGAGGGGAAGGGAAGCCTATATCAAGAAGAAATCTGTTGGCGGAAACATAATCAGCATTAGAATAATCTTTAATATAAGTAAAAGTGGGGCGAGCACAGGAAAGAGAAATATCAGCGTTAATAGCGGAGTGGTCAGAAGAGGAGAAAGGAGGGGAGACGCTCGTGTTGGTAACAAGACCGGGGTGTTGCATAGTAAAAGATCTAAAAAGTGGTTGTTGCAAGTAGGTGCTGGGGTAAGCTGGACGAGTTGACAGGAGAGGGTGAAGTCGTAGAAGAGTTTGGACTGAGAAGAAATGGTTGGAAGGAGTGAAGAATTCCAAGAAAGATCAGGGAAATTAAAATCACCGGAGATGATGGATGGGTGAAGACATGTAGAGAGATCGCGAAGATTCTTAATGAGATCGGAATTAGGCCCGGCTAGACATGAGGGTGCGCGGTAAACTACAATAATGCGAATTGTGTGGGTATCAATAGAAAGATCTGCAGCTATCAGCTCGAAAGAATCTTTGATGGAAAGAGAAGATACAACCTTGGAAGATAAGGTGGAGTGGATAAGAATGGCAACGCCGCCTCCTTTTCTGCGAACTCTATCTTGGCGGAGAACTATGTAGGAAGGATTTCCAGAAAGAAGAAAACTATCAGGCACTTTGGAGGAAAGCCAGGTCTCGGTAATGCAGATAATGGAAAAGGAGTTGGACAAAGCGATAGAAAGTTCCGCAGTCTTATTAAGAATTGAGCGGGAGTTGAAAGAATAAAGGGAGAGCAGAGAAGCAGCGGTTGAAGAGGAAATAGGATGCCTGCGAGAGAGATCATTCAATAATGGAAGAGCGGCTGGGGTTGGGGGAAAGGAGAGTAAAGAGGGGTAAAGCGGTTGTAGTGGGAGAAGTTTGGAGTAATAGGATGAGGAGGGAGAGGGTAGCGGTGGGAATGTTGGTAGGGGGTGAAGGTGTGAGATTGGGAGAGAGGGAGACGAAGAGAGGTGCGAGCGTGAGAGAAACGGCGGCGTGAGGAGAGGAAAGGCTGAGAGAGAGGGAGGGGAATAGTGTTGGTGGCGGTGGGAGGAGGATGGGTGGCGACGGCGGGCTTGGCAGCGGGGCGCTGGTCAGGAGGGGTGAAGTAGGGTGAGATATCGGGGTTGATACGGGGAGTGGGAACGAGGCCACGCTGGGCAAAAGTGAGGGAAGGGCGAAGGTGGCACTGGTAGAAGTCAGTGGTGCGCCTGAGGCGGGATGACTTGCGGATGGCCTCTTGCTGAAGAACAGAGGTGGGCATAACAACCTTGACAATTGAGTAGTTGCTGCGAGAGCCGAGAATATAGGCGGAAACAGGGACGGCAGAAACGCCAATAGAATCGAGGAGGCGAATAGTGGCATCAATAACCCAAATAGCACGAGAAGAGGGAGAGCCATGAGGAATAGTCAATCCAGTCAGGACAAAGGAGCGTCTGCGCTCAGAACGATCAGCAACTTCATCAGGGGTCTCAGCATTAAAGTTCCAATCGGTTTGAGCCGAAGGGATGGAGGGGGCAGGGTGGGTGGTAGGGGAATTCATGGAACAGTCAGGGTCACGAAGGGGAACGAGAGAGGAGGAGGCTTCGAGGGAGGCAAGCCTGGCATCCTTGGAGGCGAGCTCGATGGTGAGGGCATCGATCTGCTGCTGCTGCTGGCTGACCGTGACATAGAGAGCGTTGAGCTTTTCCACGAGAAAGTTAATCTTGGCGCCGATGAGCTGGTCGGCGTCGTCGGCCTCAGAAGAGGAAGGCGAGCCGAGGGCGTGGCGTTTGCGAGTCTGGAAGAGAGAGGCGAACGAGCCAAGGGGCGAGACAGCTTGGTTGCTTCTTTATGCTGTCAGATTATTAGTACCAGAATATTGGTTTCATAGATCGATTACAAGGCGAGAAAAAATCAATAAGTCAATATCACCCGGGTGCACATTTAGGCGTACCGAACAAAATGGGTTGTTTCTTTGATATTCGGGTAGTTTTCATTGGATACATGATTTTTCTGTATTCTAGAGCATCTCTGCAATAAAGTTTTGATCTAATCGCTTTTTATTCACATGTTTTTACATGTTGCCTACCCCCGTTCACGATCCATGCACTCGGACTGAGATGCAAACGGTTCAGGAGGATAAAATCGACCATTTACTAATATACCACTCTCAACAATGATTTTAATATATTTGCAGGTCATCACTGAACTAATTCAGATGGTGATTTGAGCAGTTAAAATTAGGTGCTAACTATCTGTGCACACTCTGAACACCGCGGTCAACTTTGGTCCTCAGCCCAGACGCACTTATAGTGATGCTGTGCAGGGGTCCGTGTTCCAAAAGCGGTTTTCCCAATCTCAAATGATAGATCATAGGCTTGTATACCTTCAGAAGCCCTATTTCATCCCTGTGTTCATGAACCCACAAGATACAGTAGATCGTTTGAATGTACCCGTGGCATAGAGTAGTACGTTGACCTACAAGGCAAGAAAGTAATCCCGAAAAACATAACGGCGAATCAAAAATCACATTAATCGGTACAGACGAGTGTTCAGCAAGCGCCTAAATCACTATTAGATAATTTAATGTTGTGATTGATCTAGAACCACACGTTGTCAAATACACCGCACTACTATGCCATGGGTACATTAAGAGAGCCTCTCTGTAAGACTCAAGGAGGCTTGTATAGGCGCCTGCCCGGAGGAATTTTTGTTTAGCTTAGTGTTGTAAACTTTATGAGGGATATATCTAGTGTTCATAACGAAGTCTAGGCGGTCAGAAAGTTTAGAAAATTTTTTTCACTTAGATATAAGTCGTAATGTTCATAAACTTTGGATGACCATATCTAACGTTATACTTAATATTTCTCGAAACTCTTTTTAATGCTAGATTCCTTGTTCAAAACTACACAAAAAAGTCCGTGGAGACGATTTTCTAAAAATAGAATTTATATGACTTTTGACCAATTTAATTTTTTTTATGTCGTTTTCAGGCAATAACTTTTGTTTTTACTATTACTTTCCAAAACTGAATCTTCCACGTGAAAGAGGAGCGAAAACTACATATGATATGTTTCTACGACGAAAAATCTCGGACACTTTTTTTTGGGTATCTGCATTTGAATAAGCGTTCCTAAGCCAATTTCGGCTTTGGCTGCAAATAATAATTTCTTTCAAACTTCATCAATTGTAAAATAGAATGTTCCATTCGATGTAATTTTTCATGCTCTTTCAAATGGTATATACTTTGTTTGCAAAATAAATTAGTCTAAAGGCCTAAAATTGACTTTTTGTGTTTTTGGCCAATTTCTGGTATTAAAATACTCATTCTTTGGACCATGAATACGTCATGTAGACCGATTTTCCACATAATATTTATTCTACAAGAAAGAGCATTTAAAACTGAGTCGGATACAGCTTTATAATCAAAATCTGAGGATACTTTTTTTGGGAATATCTATTTGAATGCAGACTGTTGAAGGCGTTATTGCTGAATATTTTTTAGCAAATATTTAAAATTTGTTCTTTTGAAACATCTAGCACCCAATAATGGGTATTCCAGAATTGTTCAAAGTTCTTTTATGATATACCACTCAAAAGTACTCAAAAAGTCAAGAAATTTCATTTTTACGAGAATTGCTGGTGAAATAAACGTATGAAAACCTATTCGGAGCCAACTATCAGGCCATTTTTGAGCCGCAGTGCCAAAACGGTCATAACCGTTTGAAAGAGCAGTGACTTTTGCATAATATATCCACCGATGAAAGAGCAATACCAGTTCATGTTTCAGAAATCTTGAAATTTCGAAAAAAATCGACGACAGGATTCGACTATTTTGAGCTGTTCTGAGATAAATGGTATAAATGGAACTTATGTTTGGAAAACTGTGCCATAAGGTTTTTTGAGACGAGAAACATAAATTTGACGTTCATTTTCTACTTTTGAGTGCCATCCATGGTACTTTTGGGAAAAGAATGAAATATAATATGCAGAAAAATTTCATTTCGATCAAGCGTACCATGGATGGTACTCAAAAGTAGAAAATGAACGTCAAATTTATGTTTCTCGTCTCAAAAAACCTTATGGCACAGTTTTCCAAACATAAGTTCCATTTATACCATTTATCTCAGAACAGCTCAAAATAGTCGAATCCTGTCGTCGATTTTTTTTTTCGAAATTTCAAAATTTCTGAAACATGAACTGGAACCTTTGCAGTCCATACTGGATCTCTATTTTATATGAAGTGGCTTAATTTTTTCACATCATTGAAAGTCGTTGCTGATTTATTCAACTCGATAATTTTTTTAGCTGTTCTGTCTCTGCCACAGCATATTTTCGTTTTAAATATAAAAGAAGAATTTTCATAAATCATCCCCTTTTACGCTGAAATTAAATTGTATCAGATTATCGAACTGATGAAACTTGTTAGGGAATCACTTCCCAGCGGATTCGAACCCGCGACATCTAGCTATAGAGTCGTAGACTCTATACCACTGAGCTATGGGGGCATGCTGGAAGGAGTGGCAATTGCCAATGTAGTGATAGGGCCCTTCAAGCGAGGAGGAGCGACTCGCCGCGGGTTGGATGCTCCTTACAAACTGGTGATAAGGGATGAAGTTAGGAGAGTTAGGATATGATAAAGAACAGAAAGAAGCAGAGCGAGAGGAAGCGGGGAAAGGGATAAAGAGAGACGGAAAGAAAGAAGTAAGAGAAGAGAAAAAATGGGCACCTCTGGAACGAAGAATTCATATCAATCTCACCACTTTTATTATTATTATTATTATTATTATTATTTATTTATCATAAATTTCGTTGCTCCTTCTCCCTTTCGTTTCAATAGCTTTCTTCTATCTTGCCTTTTGTTCTGTTGTTTGTTGTTGGTTTCTCTCTCTCTCTCTCTCTCTCTCTCCCTTTTTCATTACCCTTTCATTCTCTTTCATCGGAACGCTACGTACTTCTACAATGTGGTGCCATTCACTACCACTTGAACTGTATAAGCTCATGAGCACTCCCTCCACCTCTCTCTCTCTCTCCCTCCCTCCTTCTCTGTCACTCTCTCTCTCGCTCGTCTCGCTCTATCTGCCTCTCTATCTCTACATCCCTCTATGTCTTTTAAAACCTCTTTCTCTCTCTTTACATAACTCATTCTCTCTGTCCCTTCTCTCTATTTCTCTCTCTCTCTCTCTATCTCTATCTCTCTCTATATCTCTCTCTCTTGCTAGTCTTAGCTTCTTTTTCTAGCTTCTAATTCCCTCCTGTCGTCTACGACTCCTCCACACTTGCTAATTGGCAAGAAAGAGCCGAATTGTTAACGTGTGAGTCCCGGAAATGTTGCATAAATTGTCCTTGCATCTACTGAACGAGCCCGCTCCTTCATCTTTCCCGTTAAGTGTTCACCCATTCCTCTCTCTCTCTCTCTCCCTCTCTCTCTCTCTCTCTCTCTCTCTCTCTCTCTCGCTCTCTCTCTCTCATTTCGCCTGCTATCTTTTATCTTTTATCTCGTCTTCCTTGCACTCTCTCTCTCTCTTTCATCTTTTATCTCCTTTTCTCTTCCATATTCTCCTCTCTTTGCTGCACTTCATTCTTCAACCCAGACTGTCTCTCTCGATCTTTGCTGTTCAAGCTGCGTGGTCGCATCAGAGTCGAGAGAGTGAGAGTCGAGAGAGTGAGAGTCGGGAGAGAGTAAGAGAGAAAGACAGAGATAGAGAGAAACAAAGAGAATGTGAGAGAAAATTAATCGTCGCTCTCCTCACCAGTTCCAAATTTCGTTTAGCGTTCCACCTGCTTTTGGTCTCTCCCTCATCTTCAATTCTATTTATCACACCCTCTCTTCTCTTTTTTTATCCTTTCCGCAATTTTTTATGTCTTCTTTTTTCGATAATTTCAATTATCAAAGCTTTGAAGTTCTTTTCCATTTAGGATATAGCATGCATGCAAGGAAAGTGCACAGATGCAGCCAAATTCATATACATACATATGTAGGAATGTATGTACATATTCTGTAAAATATTAACACTTCATTTCTAAAAAAATTTCAGCAGAAGGTGTCTGAACACGATTCAGGATATTACTACGTAGATGCGCAAAGATATCTTCAAGGATGCATTCTTGTCGATCTCCTCGCCCTATCCCCTCTCCTAACTTCCTTCTTTATCTCGTCAAATGTTTCAAAGCATATTTGTGAGAGTGTTTTTGCAAGTCCCCATAACTCCGTTCCACTGCCGACGATGAGTTTTCCTTCTCGCGCAGCAAACACTCCAGCAAAAAGCCACTTTGTACCTGGTGATGCAGAGATGCCAGATCGGCAGTGCAGATTACAGATTGGAGATAGCAATCGCCTAGGTCAAGAAACTCTTGACGACTTGCCATTCCATTTTCTTTAACGGCATTAGTAGAAGACTGAGCATTACAAGAGGAAAGGGGAAGGGGCCGTACATGAACTTCTTGGTTGCCCATTCCCAATCATGCAAGTGAGAAGCATGAATTGGGGGCAGGGAAGGGAGCTTCTACCAGGTGGTCAATGGCAGGACAGAACTTGCTAAACCACCGCATGGCTCCCCTCACCTCTCGTGAGTCTCCCTTCCTCTGCCCCCTTCAACTATCACCTACATAGTCACCTCCACTCCCCTTTCCTAGTATCATTGTCCCTGCCAACCATTCCTGTCACTCTCTCTCCTCTCCCTTTCGGCTAACTTGATCACTGATTTCCTTATCTTTATCTCATGTTATATACGCTCGCTTTCCCTCCTCTCTCTTCGCTCCCTTTCCCTCTCTCTCTCTCTCTCTCTCCCTCTCTCTCTCTCTCTCTCTCTCTCATCGTTCCCTGCAACACGATGGCCATTGCAGCAAGTATCTGGCTTGAGTCTAGACTAGCTCCCTCCCCCGGCTTCCCTCTTCTCTCCCCAACCAGTGCTCTCCCCTCTCACCCCCAGCTCTTTCTTATATCCATAATCAGACCCGGTATAATCGCCTGCAGTTTGTCGTTGTTTCAATGAGAACCCCCCGTTCCAGTCGCAGACACGTAACTGCCTCATTTTTTTGAAGAATATTATAAATATGCATAAATATTTCGTAAATAAATGTTCTAACAAGTGGAACAGAGGAGGGGTTTCAAACATTCTACCACGAGGGATCAGAAGTCGCTGGCACGAGAGCACAATAAATGCATTTGCGGAGTCTTAATTTTGCAAGAAAGACACAGAAGGAAAAGAGAAAGAAAAGAAATAATGAGAAATAGAGAGAGAGAAGCAAGGAGGAAGAGTGAAAATGAGAGGTGTATAAATAGTACACCAAGATGCTGAAATAATTTAATCCCCCCCCCCCCCCGGCCAGTTTTCGTGATGCAGAAGTAGAGTGACAATGTACTGGATATATAATTAACTGCTTGTCTACGCATGCTGGCCAAAGAAAACAATTTAAATGCTATCAATTCAACGCCATCTTCTTCTTTACCAGGTAATGGATGTGAGAGAAAGAGTGTGTGAGAGAGAGGGGGAGAGTGGAAGAGAAAGAGAGAAAAGTGTGTGAGGGAGTGGGGGAGTGGGAGAGTAAGAGAGAAAGAGTGTGTGGGAGAGAGGGGGAGAGTGGGAGAGAAAGAGAGAAAGGGTGTGAGAGAGAGAGGGGAGGGTGAGAGATTGTAGTGGAAAAGTGATTTCAGTAGAATATTTATTCCGTCTGTGCAATATTTCTGAATGCAGGAATTGCGAAAAAAAATCTTTCATTACTCAAATTGGCTTGATATTCCACACAAAAACGGAATCATCCCCAAGTAAATTGTTTATATTATGTAAGTATGGAAAGATATAAATGCATACAATCATAGAAATGGCCTTGGTTTCCTACTGATAACTTTCCAGATTGGCATTCCCGGGGGGATTTTGGCTGACGTGACAGCGGATTAAACCCCTGGTTCTGGTGCCAATATAGGGAAATCTCTAATTACGACCCACTGGCAGCGGATTTCTCTGCTATTCGCGCACTGTACACCCGTTCATCTTTTGACATACTATTTCATAATGACCTCACCGTCATCGACATCTCCCTTTCTCATCCTATCATTATCCGCCTTCCATACCATTCCATCCCTCTGCACTTTCTCCATATCTCCCTCTCTCTCTCTCTCACTCTCTCTCTTTCTCTCTCTCTTTCTCTCTATCTCTGCTTCTTCTGATCATGTAATAGGAAGATGAATGAAAAGTGTGACTGCCAGAGCGTGACCACGTGACCTGTAGCTCTCTTCTCTCTTTCTCTTTTCTAATTTTATCATGAAAAGTACGGCGGCTCATTGTTATCAACTCTAATAGACATCGATGATGTTGACTTGACCAAGGAATGAACTGAAAAACAGAGCGGGAGGAGACAGCACACACAAAACACAACTTCTTCGAGAAACCCCCTTAATATGTCCGAAAAGGGAGAACGAATTCCTTTCTTGTCTGCGAATGTCTATTTCTGGATGCCGGAAATGGACCCCTGGATGTTACTCAATGTGGTGTATCGCAGGAGCTGGCAACCATGAGACAATGGGGAACCTTCTGTTTCTCTCTCTCCAACCGGTTCCTTTCTCTCTTTCTCACTCTCTCCCTTCATCACTTTCACTCGTTGACTTGCCTTTCTCTTTCACCTGCCAAGTATCAATAACCCCATCTCACTTTCTGTACAAGGAGGGAATATGAATGCGGCGTGCCTATGAAGAGATTTCTATCAGGAGAAAGGAGGAAAGTGAAGTGAATGACTCATTCATCACATCAATTCAAGTGGTATTCCTGCGTTTATTCAAGGAAACTTCTCTTTGGTTGTCATATTTAGCTTTAAAATTCCGTTGCCTTTCTTTTCGTTCTCCACGGCTATAGATTTCCTTGGCAGATATGATGGGGGAGGAGGGGAAGATCAGAGATGTTCCCCACTGAGAGACTCGTAAGGGTCAGGGGCTGACCTGCTGACACCTTAGGATTGCTCCTCCCAGGCCAACACTCATCATTTCGTCATCGAAGGTCGGACAATCCGTGCCAGTAGGTTTACAGGCGCGGAAAAAAAACGAGAGGACACGACTGAGCAGACAGAGCTGAGAGAGTGAAGGAAGGCAGAGACAAAGAGATGGAGAAAGAGAGTGAAAAGACAGAAGGAGGAAGGGAGACAGAAAACGAAAGGGAGAATGAGACTGAATAGGTGTTCAGGAGAAGTCAAGTTATAAAATGAGAAGAATTTTCACTGAGAAAAAAATAAATGCAAAATAAATGAGTTGGAGTCTTCCTTTTGGTGCACGTGCTCCCACTGATTCACCGTACCTAAAGGTAGAAGCGCAGACGCCATCATTTTTCCATCCTTGCTTCTCATTCATTATCTCTCTCTCTCTCTCTCTCTTTGCCGTGGCATTCAAGTGGTAGAAGTGGCGGGAAGATCAGGGCAGTGCCAGGAGCGAGGGATCTAACAGAGGCCGCCAAGCCTCCTCTCCAGCTGTCTACTCTACCAAAAAAGGGATGTAGCCGCATGTCAACTCGACCTCTGCCGTGTCTCTCATTTCTTCCCGCTCTCTCACGATCCCGCAGTCTCTCTCTCGAATCTTCTCAAATCTCCTTCTCATTACTATCTCTTTTCACGCCCTCATTATATCAGGTATGCTGAAAACTGATTTCTTCTGTTCTTCTCTTCTTTTCATGGGTTGCTTGTTCTCCTCATCACTACTCTTCTTTTCTCACCTTCTTTTATTAATTCTCAACCCCCTTCCTTTCTCTTCCTCCTTGCATTCTGATTCCTCTTCAATTCACTGGCTCAGTCGTTCCTGCATTCCCGTGCCGCTTTCTCCTCTCCGGCTACCGTATCTTTCCTCATCTCTTACTTTCATTTTACATCCATTTCAATTCTTTAGATTTATGTTTTGGTGAATTGTAGGGAAGATATGAACTGCAATGAAAGGGTCGAAACCCAGAATTGGAGAGTGGAGAAGGCGGCTGTTGTTGCTTAAGCGCCATTCTTGTACTCTTCAAGGCAAATGCAGACACTACCAACTTCCCTTCTCTCGCTTCTTTATCTCATGTTTGTCTCTCCACCCGCTCATTATTTATGAGGCATCTCGTAACTACTCTCTCTCCCTCACTTTATCTCTTTTCTCTAACTAACCGTCTCTCTCCCTCTTTCTCGTTCTCTCTCTCTCTCTCTCTCTCTTCCTATCTACTCTCTGTCTCTCTTTTCTTTCCTTTATTCCTCCTCTCTTTCTGCCTCAACATATCGTAACTCATCTTACCATCTCTATTCCACTTATTCACCTCGAGTCTTCTGTCCATGTCTGCTCTTCCTATTTAGTTGACCATCGAACTCCTCGCCTGTTTATTTCATCATCTGAATGTTCGACATTATCGGAGTTAATAATTATATCCTATCACATTCGAAATTGGTTTTTTTCGCCTTCGAGTTCAATCTCTCACTCTCTCACCCTGACTGTCCATGTATCTGTCTCAGTGCTTCTCTCTCTCTCTCTCTCTCTCTCTCTCTCTCTCTCTCTCTTTCTCTCTCGTCTTTCACACCCTGTATGTCTCTTTCTGTTTCTCTGTTTGTCTCACTGTAACTCTTTCTGTCTCTCCTTTCCCTCTCTAAATCTGTCTTTCTCTCTCTCCCTCTCTTTCTCTCTCTCTTTCTCTGTCTGTCTCTCTCTCTCTCTCACTCTTTCTGTTTCTCCTTTCTCTCTCTCTAACTCTTTCTGTCTCTCCTTTCCCTCTCTCTAATTTCTCTCTCTCTCTCTTTCTCACGATCTACAAGGGTACCCTTAAGCACTGCGCAATCCCTCAGAATGTATTCTTGTTCCATTGACTGTCTTCGTGGCAGTTTGATGCCCTTTTCCTTATATATTTCTTGGCTGTCCGTTTATCTCCTATTGTATCTTCCTTTCTCTTTTCTCTCTTCCTGTTATCACTTTCTGTCATGCTTTTTACTCACTGTCCGTTTCTGTAGCTTTCGCGTGTTCTCAGCAGAATGGCTACTCTCACCAGATGGGCGGAGCCTATGAAGTCTGACAGAAATGTCTAAGATATAATGAGAAGAGAGAGAAAGAGAGAGAGAGGAGGGGGAGGGAGGGCAGCTGCCAAGAGGGGGCGTTTCCCCGTTCCGGTAACACACAAAGACAGGCACATTCCTCAAAGACGGAGCTTCCGACAGTGTCAGCCGGTTCTCGCGTTCTCCCCTCTTGTACCCTCTTCACCTATCACCTCCAGACTCCCTTAACCCTCTCTGCTTTCGCTTCTACTCTTAACTATTTCCTTTCCTATCTCACCATCTCTTCCATTCGCTCGCTCTATCTTTCTCTCTCTATGTCTCTCTCATTTATATATCTCTATATCTGTATTCGTTCACCGTCTTTTTCCACTAATTTTCCTTCTGTAATAGGTCCTGAATGAATGTAATTTGTTGTGTCCGACGAACTATTTCCGTGTGGATGGCGAAAGAAGTTGTTAATGTATCTGCAGAAGAAGTCTTGGTGCTGCATATCTCTTGATCACGATGCTCCTTCGGTTGTTCTTCCTTCTCCTCGTTGTTCTCGTCCTCGCCATCCAATCCAAACCTCTTCCAGGTTATTTCATTTTATGTTTCTCTAACGTATTTGAACTCAAGCTATTTTAGACATAGAATAAGCAACAAAATGGGAATGCATGTAGCCTCAAGCAGTCTTTTCTGCTCTTATTTTCTTCTAAGGAGATGAAAAATGCTAGAAGGGTTTTGGTGGTCTGAAGAGCAAACAAAGGCAAAGGAAAAAGAAGATTCTAATGAGATTCTGGTTGCTCTTCTTTGATGCCAAAAGCAGCTCCCGCACTTTTTTGTTTCTACTTTTTGCCCACTCAATCTCGCTTTCTCTTTTGCACACTCCCTCTTTCTCTCACACACCCTTTCCTTTACTCTCAATTCTTAATTTAATTTTTTTTCGGCCGCCATACATACATATTTCTACTTTCTATGATCATGCTGACTCTCTCTCTCTCTCTCTCTCTCTCTCTCTCTCTCTCTCTCTCTCTGTCTGTCTCTCTCTCTCTGTCTCACTCTCTCTCTCTCTCTGCCTCTCTCTCTGTATATCTCTCTCTCTGCTTCTCTCTCTCGTACTCTCTCCTTAGTTTTTGATTCTGCTCTTATTGTATTCTGGCCGGTTCTTTTTCGTTCAATTTTAATTACGCAACCAATTAAGCTTTAGCCCATGACAGGACAACTTTCAGACTCTTGGGGATAGTAGAATGGCTTCTGATGTCATCTTGATTCCTTTTCCTTAACAATTGTTAGTCAAACAAAGAATGATTGCAGAAACGGACTACGACTACAAGACTGATTTCGGCAGCGAGGAATCTGGTGGAGTTGCGATCGACAAAGTGGTTTGTGTTCGCGCTTTCTCTCTATCACTCTATATCTTCTCTAACTCTCTCTCTCTCTTCTCTTGTTTTCCCTCTTTCTCTTCACTCTCCTTCTCTTATTCTGTCTCTCTCTCTCTCTTCTTCTCTAACTCTCTTCTCTAACTCTCTCTCTCTCTTCTCTCTTTCTCTTCTCTCTCTCTCTTCTCTCTAACTCTCTTACTCTCTCTTCTCTTGTTCTCTGTCTCTCTTCTCTATCTTTCTCTGCTCCTTCCCTCTACTGACCAACTCCTTCCAGATTGTCCGTCCATCCGATAGGAGTAAGAAGCTGGACATGCGTCTTCGTCTGCTGAACACGAATCGTCTGGGAAGCCTACGAAGATACTTCGAACAGCACCCCTTCTGATCCTCTCTCTTCCCCCTTCCCCGCCCTTGACTTCTGAGTTCTCGTCTGCAACAGGGATCAAGTCCTCATCGTGCTCACTTTTCCATTTCTTCTTCAGCGATGAGAATGCCTTCCAAAAGAGAAGAAACGAGTGCTCCTCCCTCCACGGGTTTTGACTTGCGGTCTCGCAACGACTGCTACCGTACTCCCTTCATGACTAAACTGCCATTTCTAACCCAAGAATGCATAAGTGTTCGCTAGTTCGGCACAGAAGGAGCTGTCTAGACGGAGCTTCCGTCGAATACTGCCATTACTTTTTTGTTCTCGATTCAAGAGTTTCAGAACGAATTTAATGAAAAGATGTGAGATTTGCAGACAAAGCCGGTTCATTTATAATCTCAACCGGCGATTCTTCCATTCGAAATTTCACTAATTGTAATGCCATTGTCTTTGTTAAGAGAATGTTGTTATAGAAGTAGATGTGATGAAATATATTTAATATATTTAGTTGTTTGCTATGTCTATCGTTAACTATTCAATTCTTTCTCACCTTTAAACTTGACGCCCTTGCCGTTTCAACTTGATCTCATCATTTCATGGCTTTGACAAGCGTGTCAGATTCTTTCAGCACTGAAAAATGTCGCTTTTTATCTTCTTTTATGCTTTCCAAGATATCCACTCCTGCAATTGTGATGTTGTCTGTAGTCTGCTCTGTCTACTCCTTTCGAATTGTGCTTTCGCAACTTCAATTAATTAGTGTTCGCCCACGCCACGAGATGACGCCCCTCACCTTCATAATATGTGCATGTGCATAAGTGCGTCTTTTCTCTGATGCTTATGACTAAGCCATGTTTTACGAGCAATTATTTCTAGTGGCATTCATTCAGCTATGCCATGCAGAAAATGAAGATGGATAAACATTTCATGAATGTTGAAGGAGCTAAACATGAGAAGAGAAAAGAGAGTAGCAGATATGATGAAGGGAGCAAAGATGTTGAGTACCGTGATAAGATAATGAGAGTTGAGGATGTTTTGACTGGTCTGTTATTGGAACGAGCATCTGCTTTGCTTACGTAGCTTCTTCATTGTCTTCGCGTGCTGCTGGCACGGAACTTCCATATCTTGGGTTTCCATGAAAGAATAGAAATGAGACAGAATCAGGGGGCATAAAAAGAAAGGAAATAATAATGAGGAGAAAAAGATATTTCGGTTGGTTGACCAGAATGAATGTTGTCTTCATTCTGCCACACGCGGCTGTATCTAATGTGCTTTTGGTCCCGGTGATCAAAGATCCCCTCTAGTTGATCTTTCCTCTGAGACCTCACTATTGGGGACGCAATCAAATCACGAGGTTCAAGTCACCCCTTCCTTCGTCACAACACTGACGTTGGCACTGAGAAATGACGAAGAAATAATTGGGATGATATTCCAAGGCAAAACAAGGAAAGATGATGGAACTACCAAGGTCTAAACGGCTATTTGAATGTTTCACTGCAGAACGCCTTTTCATATCTCATAAGAATCATCACACACTTTCGGTCGCCCCCCCCCCCCCCGTCTTCCTAAAAAACGACCTTTTCTACTCTTCAACTTTCTCAGATCCTCAAGCAATTTGTATGTCGTTAATACGCAGTTAATAGCAGAAAGGGCAACTGTACAAATGAAAGCGCTGGGTAAAACGAAAATGTGGACGAGGGTGGCTGCAAGAGTGAGGTTGAAATGAAAGAAAGAGATAGATAGAGAAGAGAGAGGCAGAGAGAGAAAAGAGAGAGAGAGAGAGAGAGAGAGAGAGAGAATAGAGGGAGCAGCATAGACGAGGATAAAGTCTTTGAAAACGCAAAGGAGTAGCGGCAAGACGGAGATGAAGAAAATGTTTCATTCACATTTGGTGGCGTATTAGCAGCAGAAGCAGCATGTCCTGTAAACGTTCTCCAGAACTCAGTCAGTCTTGAAATGAATACAAATAAAATGTCAGGCTCCATTTTAGAGATCTAGTACAGTTAATTTAGTAGCAATAATATCAAAACCCGAGCATTCGTAAAAATACATGTATGAAGGGAGTGTAAACATAGTTTTCGCGAAGTCATTCCCTCTTGATCCTTAATCTATGTACACAATTTATTTCTGAAATAAACCAAAGAAAAAGAAGGCTCCCATGTGGTCTTCATTGAAATCGAAATAATTCTTTTTTTTTTATCAACAGGAAATCTGTCCCAATGTCTTATCATAAAAGTTGTTTCTTCCATACACTACTGATCATTACGAAACTATGTGGTACTTCCATCAATACGAAATGATACGTTATTCAAAGTGATTGGACTAAAGACCAACATCGACTTCGAGCTAGAAATTTAGGGAAGGGCTGTGCTGTCGTTGAAAAATCCTAAAAGTTGAAAGTAATTAAGGCAAGATAAGTTGTCCCGGTATTCAATTAACGCTTATAATGAGAATGGCTATTTCTTCCATTTTCTTACTCTCTTCTTCGTCTCCGCCACTTTCCTCGTCTGTCGTTTTTATCTGCCACCTCTCCCACCACATGCAGTGCGGCTTCAGCTTTCTCCTGCTTATCAGTTCTAATCAGTGAAGAGTTGTCTCCAAGAGTGATTAACTGTGCCACGAGCTTGGAGCCTTGTTTCCAATCCGAGTATCGAGAAAATGTTATCTTTTGCCATTTCGCGACCCTTTCAAGATTAATACGACTACCTGAACAGGGAGTGGGGAATGTGGCGAAAACCTCCATTCATCACTCAACAAAGATTTATTAGGCGAAAAAGAAGTAATCTCCGCAAAGAAAGGGAAAGTTGAAGTTATATATATAATATTCTGTGGTGAGCCTGGGGGTAGAATGGCTGTGTGCTTTGACATAATTTCATTTACATAAGTTTATCACAAAATTGCAAACTCACCGATTTGTAAATGAATTAAAAAACCCAGTGTGTAGTAAAGATTTCCTATGATACATTCCCCTTCACCTAAAATGTATAGCTATTCATTGATAATCTGTAATTTTAATTAAATTATCATTCTAAGCCCAACTTTGTGCCATAGCAATAATAAACTATCCCAAACACATTCCACTAGAAGAGACTTGTAAATGGGAGGAAGATAAGAGATAAGAAAGCAGGCAATTCAAATAACTTAACGGAGTATGTGGAGGAAATGGAAAGAAAGAAAAGAGCAACAAAGCTAACACGTAGGAACGCACAGCGAGGAATGAGATATACAAAGAAAAGAGGAAACGAAAAAGAAAACGAGAGACGGAAAGAGAAAGAAAGAAAGAGAGAGGGAGAGAGAGAGAGAGGGAGAGAGAGTGAGAGAGAGAGAGGAGAGAGAGGGAGAGGGAGAGGGAGAAAGAGAGACATTGAGAGAGAGAGAGTTCACTGGTTGAGGATGTCCCAGGCATCGTCATCCCAAGCCTTCTTTCCGTTGTCAGAACCGTCCTTGGCCCGCGACACTGGTCGCTGCCTCACAGAAGCCTGCAGAATTCATCGTAATCTGACAGCTGACTGCATAGGCCACAAACTGCTAATAATCCATTTTACCTGTTGAAGGGGTGAGCTGAATAGGAGTCGACTTTCCCCCATATTATATTATTTAGGTTCCTTTTAAAATTAGCTTCCTTCCTAAGACGGACTATGGGTAATTTAATATCCCATTTGTTTACATGTCTCCTTATGCATAGGGACTGATTTGGTGCTAATAAGCATCGCACACACCCGGTTAACTTTTTTTTTCTAGGGCAAAAAACATTTGATAAGGACAAAAAACTTACTTTACGAGTTCATAAGTAGTGACAGGGGGAAAAAGGGGGGTCCGAACCCACGCAATTTTTGAGACCCAAAAATTTTAAATTCTTTGGCTTACCCACCCTATTTTCTTCGAAAAAATTACAGTTTCGGCTTACCCACCCTATTTTTCGAGGCCTTCGGAGGTCTTAGCCACCCACTTTTGAGGTACTCTCGGACTACCCCTTCTTTCCCTGAACAGTTAAAGTAAAGTAAAAATAAAAGTGAACATAATGGCAACTACCCCAACGAGATACCGATAATTCTTCTTTTATGACTGCTTTGTGGAGCGAAGTGTTGTAACTACGTACTGAATCATTGATCGGCATAAAATAATCAGATTCAAAGATATATAGAAGCTTCCACCACTACAAACGTTAAACTTCAGAAACCTTAAAAGAAAAATAATTTCAGTTTTTAAATTAATATTTCACCAGCTAATATTTTCTCAACAGCACGGTAGTCGTAATACTCCGCGTGAGCTATAGAACCAGTCACATAAAGAGGAAGCGAAAAGAAGCAATCATCACGAGAAAAGTACCGTTAGGAATATTTGAATGTGGAGGGATTGCTTTTCCACCGCGTTATGACCAATTCAAGGAAGACGACCGTGATTTAAAAAAAAGATATTAGCTAGAGAACGTTATTTATTTCTGTTAATAAATGAAGACCCGTGAAGTTAGCAAGCAAACCTCAAAAGCGTCAATAGTGCTTGTCTTAGAAGAAGCAGCAGCGTTAGGGAAAGGGGAGAAATCAATTAGCGAGTCCGCATTCTAAACAAAGAATTTCAAGATACGGGTGAAACAAAAGAAGCAAAGCAACAAAAAGTGGGCACCAGCGAAGACCGGAAGCAAGCAAAAAAATACACCAATAATTCTAATGAAATGGTACCTCTTCTGACTCGCCGTCCATATTTTGTGATGCAGAAGTTGAAATTCCCTGCAGGAACATCATTTTTTTCATAACAACTGTCATTAACGAATTCCGAACCATATGAACATCATCAAAGAAGCATAATTCAAACGTTTACTATACTATTTTTCTATTAGATCTTGAAACGTAAATAAACTTACAAGTGCATTCTCGCCTAGTGGAACGGAAACTTGAAAAGCGAAAAGTAGTCAGTCTTACCTTTGATTTCCTGATTTTTTTAGTTGGAGCTCGTGAAGCGGCGCCATCGACAAATGCTGTATTCGACTTCTCGGAGCTAAGACAGTTACTGTGACGACGATGTCATGACAAAAATCCTCTATGCAATTATACTGTAATACGTTTTCTATAATAAATTTTCGTTCCCATCTTAAACCAGAAAATGGTGCACAGAAAACAAAAAGGGAAGACCCTCCCAAAAATAAACTTATTGAAAATCTATTAAAATGAAACCGACTTCTCGCCGGGAGAAGGAGCACCGTAAGAGGCGGAAAGAGAAGCGGCACCCGATTCCCCTGTCTCCCTATTCTCGCTCTCCACCATGTCTTCATAACCTCTGCAAAAAATGGGTGCATCCTTCTCTAACGACACAAAAGGCTACACTGCGCTGCTTACGTCTTAGGAAGAATGCTGCCAAAAGCTTGGAGGGACGGTGACTTGACAAAGGAAGTTAAGCCTCCCCATCCTTTGGCACCAAACTCAGCAACATTCGAAAGAACTCCATCGCTTTTCTCAAGTGAACCTTTCCTCTCCAAGATAAGACACCGTAGAATAAAACAAATAAAAGCCAAGTAAAAAAAGTATAAAATAAACGCGGTTGTGTAAAAAAATACATTAAAAAATACCATATTTCCAGAGAGTTCAGTAGCCTTAGCCGTCGCCTGCGTTCCCAAGTCTTTGGCCATTACAGCCGCTTGCGAAGCTCCTTTTGCCAGCAAACTCCAACCCTGAAAAAAAACTTGACAGATATATGAGGGAGGAAAGAAAGGAGAAAGAGAGAGAGAGAGAGAGAGAGAGAGAGAGAGAGAGATAAAGAGAAAGAGAGAGAGAGAAAGGGAAACAAAAAGGGAGAGAGAGAGAGAATGTACAGAAAGGAAGAAAGAAAGAAAGAAAGAAAGAAAGAAAGAAAGAAAGAAAGAAAGAAAGAAAGAAAGAAAGAAAGAAAGAAAGAAAGAGAGAGAGAGAGAGAGAGAGAGAGAGAGAGAAACAGACAGACAGAAAGAGAAAGATTTAGCATACCGTGGACAGACTGCTCATGGCTCCGGCCAGCACATCTCCCGAGTCAGTCTGACTCCTTTCCGCAGTGTTTCCAAAGCCTTGATACCGTGAATCCCTTAAACATTTTCAAGATTCTCCCACTAGATTTAAAGAATAGAATGTATGTAACGAACGATTGGAATGAATTGCCACCACTGCTAAAGGTTGAAGAATCGTCTTGGTAGCCCCCTCCGCCTCCATAGAATTTGCCCAGAGAAGAAGAGGAAGAATTCTTCTTAAAAGAAGAAGATGAAGAGAGTGATGCTGAGGAAAGAGTCGGAGTGAAGTTCTTCGCTGAGGATGTTGCCGCATTCCAGGGCCTTCCTTCCGATTCCGTCAGCACCTTAACTCTTACAGTCAAGTACTGAAATGGTGAATGCCCTGCAGACTGAGGGGCTCAAGCGAGAGAGCAGGTTGAGCGAAGGTTCTTCTCACTTTTAAAGACTATGGTCATTCAAAGCAAGTGTCGAAAAATTAAATGATCACATGATAGACAGAAAGAATACAGCTGATCTGATAATAAAGACATGATAATTCCAAATTCACAGCCATTGGATGAACCTTATCCCGAAGAAGTGCTGCCGCACGTGAGTTGTATTTCTCCTTGAGACCCCAGCTTAAGCTGAAGTCCGGCTGAGACTCGAAGAACTCCTGGGCTTTACGATTGCCTCCAGCCTAAACATTTTAAACGAAATTTCCAACTTACGAGCAGTAAAGCCTGATAATTACCTTCATCTTGTTCAACTCGCTATCCTTCCATTTGTCCATGGTCACGGAACGAACAAAGCTGAATAAGATATTGATGTAATTGCGAACTGCAAAAGAAGAGAATCATAGCTACCTAAGATGCACTCCAAGGCCGCGGTGAAGGCCGGAGCACTCTAGGCAGATCCAGATTCCGTAGGAGACCGACACCCACTGAGGGTTGCTTGCGCCGCACTCGAAACATTGCTGAGAACAATGAACATGAAATGGAAGAAGGAATTGAAGGAAATACTGACATTGTTGTCGTCAGTAGGGCGCAGTTCCTTGAGAACACGACGAGTTCGGGGACTGGCCATTCCACGTCCTCCTTAACTAATCAACTACAAAAGGAGTTCGTAATCAATCGAACAGTGCCAGCCAAAAACAGGATCAGGCGCACTAACAATATGAACTAAGCCAGGATCATTATCGTGGGAACAGCAGCGGTGACTAGAATTGCAGACGATGGTATTATTGTTATAAAAAATGGAGAAGAAAAATTAAAGACATGCGATTTTTCTATTTTTAATGTCGTCACATCTTCACGATGCATTTGTTGATTACCATTCCAGAGGTGGGCCGGCACCATCTTGGCATGTTGCCAGTTTTTGAATAGGGAAAACTTTTGAAGAGGTGTATTGTATACGGTAGGTGTCTCGTATAAGGGCGTCTCTTTTGGGGAGACGCTTCATTCTACGATTAAGTCGTGAAGAGTGTATGTTTAATGTTTCGTTTAAAGCTTATTTTACGTTTGTGGCTTCATCCGCGTAAGGCGGTTCCAGTTTAATTGGTTTTCCACTTTATTAATCCTTCTCGTTTAAGGGTTATTTGTTTTACCTTAATTGCAGTTTCGTTTGCGTTTTCGTGCGATCAAGAGGTATGCGACTGGCTAAAGGCGTCATGCTGGGCGGCTGATTTTACAACGGCCCGATGCCTCCGGAGCCTCGCTAGTTTCGGACGGAGCCGTGCGATGTTTCGCTGCTTTGGATGGAGGCTTCCTATGCTGAGAGCGATGGACAAGGTTTGTTTTTCGAGTTCTACCTGTCGAGGTAGCAGTTATTGTCGCTTACTATTTCTATTTGTCTGTACCCACTGCTCTCAGAGGAGACTTGGGTTACCCCTCACTGGGCTCAGTTGAGACTTGGGGGAGGGGATTCCTCAGCCGGGAATAATTCAAGGTCACCTCCGCAGATAGGTGTGAGGATTCCTTATTCGGGCATTCCCACTTGCCCCCGCCAGATGGGTTTCCTCAAACCGAAAATCAATTGTTGCATCATGCAATTATCGGTTTAGGCGGGTATTTTGTAAGACTTGAAGGTCATATCGGTCTTTCTTCGGCTAAGAGTAGACGAGCACGCTTTTGAGAGAATTTTGGGTTATTGTTGTAACAACAAGTTGACTAAATAGTCTGAAAATTACCTGGCAGATTCCAATTTCTGCTCATATGTTTATGCTACAAGTCTACATTTGACTTATTTTGCCTTTTTCAAGTAACGTTCTTGCAGGCGGTCTTCACCGTATCCAAGGGCAACTCGCAGCGAGTGGACACGCGCCACCCGGTTGGCAGAGCTCTCCTCTGGATGGGTAAGTGGTTTGATTCCGCAAACGGAAATCAGCAGTGGGGCTAGGTAACTTACCACGGGTATTGTTGTAGCGGACATCTTTTTGGCACTGAGTATATGGTCACCTTTGGACAGAACATTGGACTAAGTATACTGAATATTAACTGGCAGATAACAGTTTCGCCTCATAGGAGTGGGGTAGACGTTCTACCTGTGATCTAACTGCCTCGGTTCTTAGTAATATTGTTTGCAGTGTGCTAGTGGCCTGGCCTTCTCTGGACCTGGGACGAATAGCCAAGCAAGCTCATCCCCGGTGTCAGCATACACAGGTGTGAATCTTTGGATACCCCGGTATTCTGTCTGAAATTATTCCGGATACTAGGATTAATCTGCTTCTCGGTCTGTGTACCGGTTGCCAGAGCGCAACGGTCCTCTTTAATACATTCGTATTTTATTAAGTGGCAGAATGAATGCTTAGTTTTCAAGTTAAGTTGGTTGCAGGGAAAGAAGAACGTGTACTTCTCTTGGTGGTCGGGACTCGGGCACGCATGTCTACATTTTTCTGGGCGGGCTGACAACGCCTTCAGCAGGGATCTGAGCAAGCTGTCTCCTTTGTCATCATCTCGCAGTTCCGTGTCCTTAGGAAGGCCTCCGGAGACGAGAAAAAATCTGGGTCTCAGTCTATCAGAACCAAACGGCCCTCCTTAGGGCCATAATCGTGGTATTTAAGTGCTGAGAGCACTGCATAAAGTTTTGCATATGTTGTTGAGCCCGTAGATACAAGGGAGGGTGAGACGTCGAAGATACACATAGAAAGGTTACATGGTAATTTCTTGAAGTACATTCCCCAGTACGAATTGCTAAGTTACATAAGAACTGCAGAGTAAGCACAAGGTTTAGGAATCATTCCAGAGTCCTGGTTAGGATTCGTAAATTAGAGCGAAATACGGCTTCGTACTAGAGCCACCTAGCTGGGACACCGTATCCACAGTGGGTAGGATCCACTTCAGAAGTGCGGAAGAAGGCGTATACGAGACAGCGAGACGGAGATAGAGAAGTTGAATTTCCGCAGGGATGTCAATCGTCCTGCTACTGCTGATTACTGTTTACTGGCCGAAGGTTATTGAGGCTCTTACAGAACCTGCTACCAAGGGCAGTGACTTCTGGGTGCACTGAGGTGCACAATTCCCTCATCAGCATCTACTTTCGACATTCTATTCTCGACCCAGTTGGAGTTCCTATGTCGATAAAGTTTTACTATTGTGTGTGGTGTAAGATACACATTCGGAAGGGTAATCGTGGTTATGTGGGAGTTAGACGACCATATAATTGTTGATTACCATTCCGGAGGTGGGCCGGCACCATCTTGTCATGTTGCCAGTTTTTTGAATAGGGAAACCTCTTGAAGAGGTGTATTGTATACGGTAGGTGTCTCGTATAAAAGCGTCTCTTTTGGGAAGACGCTTCATTCTACGATTAAGTCGTGAAGAGGGATCCCACCCTCCCTCCCTTACAGTAATTCCAGTGGTGGACCTCTACAACAGTCGGTTAGTAGTAAGAAATAAGTTTCCGGGAGCACGGATTACTGTAGGACCCGATCATGAGTATGGTAGTCAGAGAATAGAGATAAGTACAACTTCTCGTAAGGGCTCCTCCACTTCGAAGAGGGCGGTTCGTGTGGCCTCTAGGCCTACGCTAGGTTTTCAGCTTTTTCAGAGTCTCCTGCCCCTTCCCATTTCAGACTAATAAATTCTGCATTTTCAGGACTGTTCAGTTCCCATTTTTGTAGCATGTCATTCCTTTGTTTGTCATGCCATTTGTTACCACATTCTCGACCCAGTTGGAGTTCCTATGTCGATAAAGTTTTACTATTGTGTGTGGTGTAAGGTACACATTCGGAAGGGTAATCGTGGTTATGTGGGAGTTAGACGACCATATAAGAATAAATAAAAAGGAGACGAACTACCAACTGCAATTTACTGTGCTGTTTACTGTAAGTGAGATATATACCAACTCACGAGGGAAGCCTCTTTCCATAACCCAGCCAATCGTGATCCAAGTAAGTTTCCTATGTAGTCCTTCTCGAAAGATGTGTACTAAACTATTTTAAAACTGCGCTCGTCGCATTTGCGATTTTATATGAATTTTTGAAAAATGAGTAAAATTTACATACGAAATGCTCGAACTTTATCAGTCGTGGTTTTGACTCTACTAACGTGGCGTTGGCAGCGTAGTGGGTTGCGCTCCCGCCTTCAATTTTCGAGGTCTGGGTTCGATTCCCTTTGGTGACGAATTTTTTGCTGCTACTGTTTTGTTTATAGGGATAATAAAGGGCACTCTAAAGGGTATTTTTAAGCGATTTTGAGTGTATGCAAAACCTTATTATAATACTTTTGCGATGTACTCTATAAGAAAATTTTTCGGCAATATCTTACTTTTCCAAGATTTGCGATCCGAAAGAGGCCGTCCCCAATAGGGAAAATTTTTCCAAAAATTTTTTTTTGTTGAAACTTTCCCCAGGGGGTTATATGATGCCATGAAACCGAATCTGAAATTCGTTTTGCTCGATTTTGCCGTTTCCAAGAATTACGGCAGGTTTTCCGTGAAGTCAATTTCTCTCGGGCATGGTAATACTTACTGATATACCGTAAGTTCTGAAAATTACGAAATCGATCAAAACACATCTCATATTTGGTTTAGTCGACACAAATATCCCCCAATTAGGGAGTTCTAGCCAATTTGAAGCAAATATGTCAATTACCGAAAACTACCGTAACTCTTTTAAAGCTTGGGGCCTCCCTGCTTTCCCTGCTTACTTTGATCCCTTGTTATTTTATCAGTACATCACGAAAACAGGCATTCAGCAGGATTCTCTTGATTCTTTATATAAAGAGATCAAGTTGCCGTACGCCACCTTCAAGGTTGGTTTCTATGCAAAATGACAGATTACTCTCTAAAGAAAAATGTGCATAGCTTACTGGAAGAGAGTCTGCGAAGTCATCTAGAAAGCAGTCGGTTTGACAGTGAAGAAGAGAGAAACTCGGCTTGTCTCAGTTCGTGCATTGACGATGCCCTCGCTGCGCTTTCCGATTCTCGTGCACCAAAAATGGCCAACAACCGGGTATTCTTTCTATATCTGTTCCTTAAGTTCTCCTTTGTCAAATCTTCTCCATTTTCCACAACTACTTCCACTGCAGGTGGCGTACGACTCGCAGTACGAAAGCTTTTGGATCAGAGCTGGCTTCATGTTCCTGTACGATGTAAAGCCGCCTGGAGAGGACGAAGTGAAGCGGAAGCTGTGGAATGCAGCCAAATTCATTGGAGATGACCGGTGAGTGGAGCGAAGGGAGGATAGTGCAAAGGCTGCTTCAGGAGGAAGTTGGGAGAGCTTGCCTTCGTGAGTCGTGAGCGGATGGCTGCGGCAGTGCGAAGTCGGCAGGCGTTGCCGCCCCTCGGCCCCGCTGCCGACTTCTCTGGCAGTTTCCTCCCCGACTGCCCCGATAATGATTTCCTCTTCTCGCCAAGAGTCTTCAATCTCTGGCCAGACGAAGATCCTCTCTGGCAGACTCCTGGATTCTTCGTTGACTCTGGTTTGCTACCATTTGTTTCAATATTGTCTCCTTTGATAAAAGTTTAAGAAAGAGGGTTGTCTGTTTCTCTTTCTCATTGTCGATGGTGTATTTTCAGAAGACCCGCACCCCTTTACTCGTCTGGCCTTCAAGTCACTCGCCGGTCTGCAGGAAAAAATTGCCTCTCACTTGGGAATGAAAGTAAGGAGCCGATTAATGATTAAAGTGATACTGAATTTGGAGGGATCCGAGGCGGATGAGACATGGAAAGAGAGCGCGACTGCGCAGGCCGTTGCTTCTCTCTTCTCCATCAACAACGGCATGGCGCATATTCAAGGTCATTTTATCCCTTTCAAGAGAGAATCTGGGATAGTCCTGCTCTTCTGGGATTCACTCAGTACAATGACATCTCTTCCCCCTTCTCTCTTCTAGGCTTCACTCAGTACAATGACATCTCTTCCCCCTTCTCTCTTCTAGGCTTCACTCAGTACAATGACATCTCTTCCCCCTTCTGCTCCCAACTCGTCCTCTCCGATGGCCGTCGTTTCTTTTTCGCCGTCGGCCAACTCAACACTCTCGCAGTGAACATCGAAGTGGAAGGTTCGCTCCTTTCGCATTCCTTATTCACTCCGCCTTACTTTCCTTGAAGGCTTCTCCAACCCAACTCACAACGTCGTTCGTGTCGAGGGCCCCTTCTCCCTTTATGACAAGTACGAGGAAGGCCAGTTCTTTCATCAGGAAGAAGACAACGGAGCTCTCATTCCTGGTCTCAATAAGAAAGTTCTTGAACGACTTTTGCAGTTCATCTTTTATGATACTTAGCGTATTTCTTTGCAGTACTTCAATAGTTGAATAAGTAAGCGCTACCTAGTTTCTGTTGTTTTTGTTATTCCGTGTATTAAATGTTTCTTTCCTCAACTTTTTGTTTATAAGGAAGGTTGTGAATGACCAAAACTGTATTGGGAGAATGGAAATAGCGTGAGAATACCAACTGAAACTAGCGTGGAAGGCTCTTCGGCCATGCACTCTTTCAAGGGCAATGGAAGGTCCATCTACTTTGATAGAATAAGACGGCTGTCTGGTTAGTTCTCACTGTCTTCGGAGGTGTACGACGGACTGTTCTGTTTAGATAGCAGAGCGCGCTACTTCATTATCTTCTTTCCGCCTTCATTCGCAGTCCTTTCAGCTTTCATTTTCAATGAGTTCTTCATATGTTATTTGCAGGTTGGAAGAATGGGAAAAGAAAATGTGAATTGTTAGATGGCCTTGTTTTCCAGATCATCTGTGCTTGTTCGTGGCCTTCCTAGAGTTGTGATACTCGGGTGTGTTTCATTTCTAGCTGATGCACACCAGTAACTCTACACTTCAGGTATTTATGATAGCGGATACACATCTTCTTGGCGTCTACAGGGGTCATTGGTTTGACAAATTGCGCAGGTATTTGCGGAAAATTACTGACCAATGTGCGCGAGAAAAAGAGAGAAAGGGGGAGAAGGAGAGAAAGCTAGTATTGTAGAGAGTGGCAAATGTACCGCTCCTACCAGACAGCTCGCCAGCTTCTCTCCCCTGACGCTTCATTCTTTCTCGGTAGAAATTTTTTTATTCTGCCATTAGCACCTAGAATTGTATTCTTGAGGTGACCTCCTGGATGAAGGCCAATGGGCTGATGAAGAAAAGCTCGAGTTGTACATGAAGAGGTTTGAAGAGCTTTTCGGCTCTCTTGACTTCGCGCGTTCTTCAGAATCTGGCCAGGAGATGATTATTGCAGTGCCTGGGAATCACGACGTCGGATTCCATTATGCGTATCTTTCTTCTTTAGCTACTTCTCCATTCATGTTACTTTGTTTCTATCTTCGATTCGGTTTCAGTCTCCATCCAATTCGAATGGAATGGTTCAGTCGGCTCACTCAACGAGACGTTGTTGACGTCGTTTTCATTAAGAAGAGACCGTCAGTCAATCACAGAAACGGCAGCTGCTTAGAACCTCGCAAGGATCTTCTTCAGATTCGTCTTGCTCACTTCGATGGCATTGCACGGGGACGGGTGCAGGCTATGCGAAGCTGCGGAAGCAGCAGTCAAGGAGAACGCGGAGCGGATGAGATGTGGACAGGACAGAGAGGGATGAGAGACAGAGAGGGAGGAGAGAAAGAGATGGAGGAGAGAAAGGGAGGGAGGAGAGAAAGAGAGGGAGGGGAGAAAGAGAGGGAGGAGAGAAAGAGAGGGAGGGGAGAAAGAGAGGGAGGAGAGAAAGAGAGGGAGGAGAGAAAGAGAGGGAGGAGAGAAAGAGAGGAGAGGGAGGGGAGAAAGAGAGGGAGGAGAGAGAGAGAGGGAGGAGAGAAAGAGAGGGAGGGGAGAAAGAGAAAGAGTTTTTCCTTCGTTTCAATTGTATTCATCCGTTTGGATAATAAGCATATTTTTTTTAGAATGCCTCCTGCAGTAACGTGAAGGCGGGGATGTGGAGAGACGCTGCACGTCCAGTTCTCCTCCAACATTTTCCCCTATTTAGGTATATTTCTTTCTAAAAAAACATTTACTGAATTTAAAAAATAACTTGAGGAAGGACGAGAGGGAGTGCGAGGAGGCGGAAGAAGAGGACCCCGTCCGTCTAGAAGAGTATCGGCCTGGCTGGGAATCGCTGTCCTTCTCTTCCACTCGGCTTCTCCTTCATTCCTTCCATCCTATTGCTGCTTTCAATGGCCATTCTCATCGGTCGTGTACAAAGAGGTTAGCAGTCGTCGCCAGCTTCTCTTTTATCTCAACTTCCTTTTGAACTGTAGAAGAGTGTACATTCAACAATATTTCCTCGTTATTTTGCCTTTGTCTCTCCCCCTTTCTCTGAGTACACAGTGAACTCCTTCTCTTGGCGAAATGGTCCTCTCCCTACATTTCTTCTCGTCTGCTTTTCTGATTCTCAGCAAGGGAGAAATGCGGAGCCTGTCGTGTCGAAATGTCAATTGCCTTCAGAGAATACGGTTTTCATTATTTACGTGGTCTCATTTCTCCTCGCTGGTGCTTATCTTGTATTAATTAAGGTAGCTATGATCTCACTGTCTCCATATACCAGCATTGACACTTCCATAAAGAAACGATAGTCTCTGTACTTTATTTAGTTTCACATTGCATATTGAGTCTAATGTGTAGCCAACATGAACAACCAGAATTGACCTGATAAAAGGCATCAAACGATATTTTGGTAATCACAGAAGAATGAGGCCGCCTCGGAAGCATTTGCCACCCAGCATTTGTTTGATGAACGAAAGGAGCAAGAACCAGTGCAAGGAATTTGACTAGAGAAGGAAGAGGGCTTGGGATTCATGCAGGGCAACACATTCTGGGCACGGGCCCATCCTTGTACACTGGAGAAGAGATAAAACTATAGGCGAGGAATGGGGCTGAATACATTTCAATTTACATCCCACTATGTACAAGCAGAATTTGAACTGGTTATAGCATTCAAATTCATCCAGTGGCTGAGTCGGAGAGGAGAGCATAAGAATTCAATGAACGGGAGGGTAGGGGAAGTCAGTGAAAGGGGAATTCAGACATAGGCATGGAGGTTGCTCACTGCCTTAACAGTTGCAACTCGCACTCTCACGTCCTCCGGATCACGCAACAAGAGAACCAATCCTGACGAGAACACTCATGTCCACTTCTGCTTCTCATCACCACAGAAAGAGAACCAACCAGAAAAGATGAGTTCCTTGCTGATGGAAGAGCGCAGAGCTGGCGGCAGAGAAGACAACAACTCTCCCGTCAACTCAGCCGCAGCTGCACGCACTCGTGGCAGAGAACTCTGAGAAGAAAGAAGGAAATGAAAGACAAAGGAAACTAGAGAGGAAACGATGCCGTTGTGAGCTTGTAAACTTTCCGTGGAGCTCACTACCTTGAAATAGTTAGAAATGGAAAGGGCGTAGTCGTTGACGCGATCAGGGAAAGAAGAAGACAGAACCATGGAGAACTCCTTGAGAAAGAGCGAGTAGTTGTGGCAGTGCCCGCCCGAGTCCACATGAGTCTCAAGATCAGTCATTTCAACAATTACTTAAATTTCAATGACAATTATAAAATGCATCGAAAAGAATTGTAGAAAAAAACCATGCCTTGGCAACGGAGGCCACGAGAGGCGCTGTGAACAATGCAGACAGCCGGAGGAGTGTCCGCCCGCAGGCCTGCAAATATTGTAAAGAAAAATGTGTATAATACAGCAACTGTGAAAGAAGAAAAGAAAAATTCTTCTAGATCAGAAACAGTACGAAAATTGACTTGCCTTGCTGACTTCCTCGCACTCCTCATTCATGTGAAGCAAGAGGGCCATTAAGTTGATGTGAGCAGGTTCCACCAACTCCTGCGATAGGTGAGACATCTAACAGTAAGTCGGGAAGATCAAAAAAACTCATGGGGTTAAGGAGGAAAAAAACAACCACCACCTAAGGTAAGAAGAACGTTTAAATAGTAATTTTTGTAGCACAATACACATACCTCAGCATGTGAAAATGCGAATCGCTCAGCCACTTCGCCTAAAAGGCCGAAAGCTTCCCCACGGAGAAACGAACTTTCCTGTAATTTTAGAGAAGACTGGTCAGCGATAAGTGAAGAAGCGAATATATTAAAATGGGAAACCTTATCGAAGCAGGGGCGGACTTTCATGAGAAGAGGCTGGAGAATGGATTCAAGCTGAGAGTCACTCGCCTTTTTCATCAACTTGTTCAATGCACAAATCGACGCTGTTGCCACCTAAATATATAAAAAAAATGAGGAAGCTCAGTTTCAGCAGGAAAGGGAGAAAGACGATAAAAGGACCTCGTCCCTGCGATCTCCGCTATCGTCCAGGCCAGCCATGGCAGCTGAGACACTCACGGAAACGTATCTGAATTGTGTTCATTCTAAATAACAATGTAATGGATGAATGGCAACTGACTTAGCCGACAATTCTTCACTGGCTTGACAATCTGCCAGCTCGCCCATTCCATGAATGCTCATCTCAAATAATCAAGCTCACTTAATCGCTCAGGGATGCTAGTTAAAGAGAACCTTTCGTATCCGCAAGCTTTTGTCTTTAAGCGACTTCTGCAGAACCGCAGCGATATCATCAAAGAGCGCCTCATTAAAATTGCCTTTGGAATCAGGGCATCTACAACCGAGAAGAGGGATAAAAGAGGATAAACCATCTCGAGGATTGCAGAGTTACTGTACCTTGTGATGACGGCAGAGCACAAGGTGACCGAGAGGGCGCGTAGGTGCTCCCCTTCTCTTTCTGCGTCTCTCATCCCCGCACGCACTATCACTTCCACCCATTCGGGACGATGAACACGCAGACATTGCAACAGTCGAGACACCTTAACAGACAACAAGGGATCAGGGAAGAGACGGTGAGACACAGAAGAAGAGGCGAGACATATTCAGAGACACATTTAAAACAGGAAGGGCGCGAGAGCGAGAGAGAGAGAGAGAGAGAGAGAGAGAGAGAGAGAATAGGATGAAAGCACCAACAGCAGAAACGTGCCGCTCGGCGAGGGTGCAGTCACTCCAAGCCCGGGCCCCATTCATCTCCTCAACGACCTCTCCCAGCTGAGTTCTTTCGAGAAGAGTTTGGATGGCGGGAGGAATAAGACAGCTCGGCTTCTCGTCGCACACTCTCCGCAGCTCTCCTGTCACTACGAAAGGAACTGTTGCTTCTGATGATTCACTTGTCGCAGGCACTGCAAAATGAAACTAAACGAAAGAAGAAAACAGAAAGGTAAATGATAAATAAAGGAGATGAAACAAAAGAGAGCAACCTCACCAAGGAAAAAAAGAAATGGAACGATAGGTTAAAAGCAATAGGAGGTTGGACACAAATAGAACTATAAAACTAAAGGTATGACGTACTCGCTTTTTGGCCGTGTGGAAACTGCGTGTCAACCATGGCGAAGAGGAGCTGGAGCAGAGTGAAGAGAAGAAGCGGAGCCCGTTCGGGGCAGGATTCAATCTCTCCTTCCTGTGATATGTTCGTACAAGGGAGGATAATTCAATGCAATCAATTATTTTACCACATAGGAGCACTTTCATATGCTAAATAAAGAATTCCCAAGCAAATTCGAAGGAAGGCAGGAGAAAAGCCAACTTTTCAACAGCAGGAGAATAGCTATGACAAAGGAAAGAGACAAAAAGCATAGAAACCTTGACAATCTCATGTAATGCAGAGGCATATGCACACAACTCCGGCATAACCAGCTTAACAGAGGAACCGCCACCAATCTCCAGCAGCTGAACTATTAGAAGATTAAAAACCAAACTTCGTAAGATATTTGTGGATTGCTCTTTTTAACAGCCGCAACAACATACTTGATCATCTGGAATTCTTAAAAGAACACAACCTCATATGGCTTCTCCAGTGCGGAAGCAGTCAATTCGAGGACGTGCTCAAGCATAGAAGGGAACAGAGGACGTTCTCGGCAGAGACGCTGCCAGGACTCCTTCAGTGGTCTGAATAGAGCATAATCATAGAAGGAAGAGGAAAGAACCGCAACAGAGAAAGGAAATGGCATGGCAACCTGGCATAAGGAAGTGGCTGATGAAGGAGCACTGCAATGACAACAGGTTGTTGGTGGGCAGAGAGAGCAACGAGGGCCGAGAGGGCATCCGAGAAAGTCTGCTCTTGTACATCCGACAGGCGAGTCAGCAAAGCAGACACCAGAGTCTCCGACTTAAACACAAACAATCTTTGAACAAAATAACAGAATTAACAACATAAACTGTAGGAAAATAGATATAGAACCTCCAAATCGAGTGAAGCTCCACGGTCAGCCAACACACGAGTCAACAGCTGGGCAGCTCCAGCACTCACCTTAACATTCATTGTTGAGAGAGGGAGAAGATGGAGAAAGACAATTTAGTGGATGAGCCACAGTCAAGATGAGTAGAAGAAAACATTATTTCAATCACAAATGAAATAACCAACCAGACTTTGCCGGTCCTCGAACATTTCAAGAAGTGCGGAAAGGTAGTCTTGTATCTGAGACTGCGGCAGTCGACTCTCCACCACCTGCCCAACATCCATCCTTCTCAATATCCGTTTCTCTCTTCTTACCTGTGCAAACTTGCCGATGGCCTCCTTCGCATTCTGGCCATTCATTTTACCCTCTTCTGACAAGAATTCAGAGGCAAACGCAGCCACGTCGAAAATCCGCGGTTCCGAGTCAAGCCCGTGTCCCTGGCATGGTGCTTCGTTCGCTTCTACCCCTTCTCTCTCTCTCTCTCTCACTCTCTCTCTGCTCTTGCTCTCCTTGCGCCTCTCTCTCCCACTCTAACCTTATGCACATGTGCAATGCGCAGAGCGAGAACGAGTGCGGAGAGAGAGTGAAGCCGGACAGAGCAGAGGGAGTCAACGAGTCTTGGACCGAGTCGAGCGAGGAGAGACGGGAGAGGGACGAAATCAGAGGCAGTCTGCAATACTAATGCATTTCTCAAGAAAAGAACTGCTAACGAACTCCCAGTTTGATATCACGCGCGTGGTCAAGATAGGTTTTCAAGACGACTACTGAAGCCTCCACCGAGCGAAGTCTTTCGTGCTCTGCCAGAGAGTAGAAGGGCTGCAGCATCTGCAGAGTTAAAGATGGTGTAAAGTAAAGCGAGAGATAGGAGAGAGAGGGAGAGAGAGAGAGAGAGAGAGAGAGGGAGCGAGAGAGAAAAGAGACAGGGAGGGGTGGGGAAGAAAAGAGGAAAAATAGAAAGAGAAGGGAGAGGATTGGAGAAGAGAGGTGGAAAGGAGAAAGAGATTGGATAGGGGAGGGAAGAGGAGATACCTTGAGTAGAGTAGTGACCGCCGCCACGGAAGGGGTTGCGACAACAATGGCGGTGAGGAAAGAGTTGTACTGGAGAACGGTTGCATCCATGGTTGTGGCAGACTCGTCATCGTTAATCTATAGTTAGCAAGGGAATTAAAGATTAAAGAGGAAGGAAAAGGACACAAAGACACTTTAGGGAAACGCAACAATGGGAGGGTTAATAACAAAAAGGTGCATGCCATTGCTGGTAAAGAAGCGACAGGAAAGAGGGCTGACCCGATTAGCCAAGTGTCTAGAGGGAAGAGAAGAAGCGGGAGGGAGAAAAGAAGCTGAGGAAGAAGATAACAGCATCCACCAAGCAATCTCCAATCTCACAAAGAATAAGCAAGCGAGGTTAGTGCCACTCCAACAGAAAGGAAGAACGACGAGTTCAGAAAATGAACTACCGTCTTCAGTCCACTCTTCTCTCGTGAAATTGGCAGGACAGCATGACTTAGTACTCTTCCCAAATCCAATGCTTCTGCTTCAGTTAGCGGTAGCTCGAGTTGGCTAAAATAATAAAACAAAAATTAGAAAAGACAATACGATATTGACTAGTGTTTTTGTCACTGCAAATGATTCATTGTCAAAGCCAAGTTTATTTAGGATAAAAAAAGATATAGAAATGAAGAGAAAGCTAACACGAGAGCTGCGGCGGCTTTGCATGCAAGGAGGGGAATTGCAGAAGACAACGCTTCAGTTGACTCGCTTTCCACGTAATCCTCAAACGACAAGCAATTAGACATACTCTGGAAGTCGTACTCTTTGAATGACTAGGAATAACAAGGATTCGCCTTAAGATAGGCAAGGAGTTCATTCCGTTGGTCGAAGAGGAACTCCGCTCCGAGTCGGCAGGGGTGGAGATAGAGGGCGATCAGGTGCATGGTCTCTAGAAGGGCCTCCCGCACCACTCGCTCTTGCTCAACCATCTCCAGTTACATTTCCAACCACCATCTTCTACCGAACCTTCTGATTTGCCATGTAATTACGGAGGAAGGGCAGAATCGTCTGTTGAAGTCGCTGGGGAAGAACATCGGAGGGGCAAGCTGTAGAAAAGCCGTGGTTAATGAGAACAGAAAGGTGCAAGTTGCTGTAACCTTGGACGACGAATCCGTAGCAGAGCATGAGAGTCGCCCTCAGATGCACGCCATCTACATCACTGTACTGCCGCATTGGCATCGCATCCTAAATCCAACTTAACCATTGTAATTCTATTTTGGAATTGAAAAACACAATTATACTACTTCAAAGAAATCTATTTTTACATTGCTTTATTAATTAAAAGAGAAATACATATAATAGCATTCGTTCTACTATTCCGATAGCAAATAAAGAACCTTAATGAATCCGAAGAGCCCGTAACTCTTCTTGGCGTGCTCCCACTTAGAGACATTCTCTAGCTCGGTTATGATGACATCGCAGTGGGACTTGGCAACAGCAGCAACGGCACGGGCACACGCAACTCTCTCGGCAGAAGACAAGTGATTTGTACTCCTGCAAAGAAGAGAGAGAGAGAGAGAGAGAGAGAGAGAGAGAGGGGGGGTAGAGAGAGAGTGGCAGAGAAGCAAACCTGAATATCAGTTGGAGGTGATCGACAACAAAGCTGCGGAGGGTGATCTTCGAAAGCACAACACCCAGACAGCGAAGAAGGAATCCCTCGAAGAAGAAGATGGCATGAAGGATTGGCTAATGAGGTAGAGAGAAACCTTTTCTTCCGATGAGCGAGAATAGAGGTCGATGTGCTTGGCAAGGGACATTGCAAACTCTTGCCGCCACTCCCCTTGTGGAGTTGTAGTCTGAATGGCTTCCAGAGCAGCCAATACAGATTCATGCCATCTGAAGGAGGAAGACAGAGAGAGGGCAGGAGAAAGGGAGAGGAGATAGAATGTGGAATAGACTGACCTCGCAACCCGCGAAGCCCTCCTCTCAGGCGCGCTTCCCTCTCCATTTGGAGACAAAGCCGATGTTCCTGTTAAATCTGGAAAGAGTGAATTACTTTTATTCAAAAGGAAAACAAACATGGGGCGGAAAGTGTTTAAGAAAAAGAAGCATAACAAGATAAATAATTAAGCTAGGTAAGAATAATCAAATTAGTGGAAACTAATCCAAGAATATAAAAAACTGCACTTTTACCGCTAAAAGAACTCATTGTCAGAAAAAGTAGAAAAAGCCGGGTGCAACAATTTCAAAATAAATTCCTAATTGCATATATTTTTTTGGAATATGATCAAATGGAGAAGAGAGAGGAAAACCTTTAAGGAAAATGAAGAGTTCGTCTGCTCTCTGCAGAATGCATTCTTGGACTGCTGCCGCGGGATGGAACCACACAACGGCACTCTTCATGAACTGAAGACTTTCTCGAGCACGTCTCAAACATCCATCATAAGGAAGGTTACGAATGAAGGATAACAAGAGAATGTCTCACCTGGTGAGAGTTCCATTCATGGGAGCATTGCAGAGACAAACGAAAAGGCGAGAGAGAACTTCATGCTTCTCTGGAACCCGAGCTGAAGCATACAATCTCATGATCAATGACAACAACACGAGTACCCACAATTGTCAAAGCCTGTGACAAAGTCAGTCTGCTGTCCACTCTCGAAATCTTTCTGAAGGAGGGTGGAGAGACACATGAACAGGTCGGCAATCACAATCGAGTACTTCTCCGAACACACGAACTCGAGGAGATACGGCCAGAGAAACTGGAACCTTCCCTGTGGAGATGTCAAGGGAGAAAGGAGAGACCTTCTGAGCACAAGGGCTGTTCGATGAAATGGTGTTGAGAGCGAGCGCGCACTGCGTCCGCAGCTGAGCCAATCCATTCGGGTCCACTTCCACTCGACGATTCTGGAAAGGTGCAAGTTAGAAAAGAAAGCCGAGAGAAAACAAAAGGACAATCTCTCATTTTAATCATTCGACAACTCTCAGCGTTTAAATTGATCTCACTTCTGCCAAGAACCCTCCAGGAAAAATAGAAAAAGGGAGGAACAAAAATTCTGTTTAACATACTCAAGGTCACCCGATGTTCGGGATAATTTAAAGGGAAAGAGACTGAACTTTCCCGGTTAATGAGAGTGGTCTATACCTTTGAAGCGAGAGGATATCTAAACCCCAGACAGACCGCAACGGCATTTGATAGAGAGAGGGAGAAAAAGAACTGACAGGAGCGGAGTCCGAGTCAGATGAAGCGACTAGATTGCGGACGAGGAAAGCAATGACATGCTCTCCCCCGTCCGTGTCGATGTAAGTGTGCTCAGCCAAGGCGATGCAGAGTTGAACCATTACTCGACTCACTCGGGGCTGCATTCCAAGGAACATTCAAAGGGAATCATCCAAAGAACTCACAGTGTGAGTGACGTTCTCTGATGAGAGCAGCTTCCTGAGTCCCATCATTACGAGTTGTCTCTTGTCATCCATCTGAGCAGCTGCAAGCATCAATCTTATTACAGATAAACGGAAGGATACAGAACTCGCGACCTGAAGAGTTCAGAAGATGACGGAGGATGTTGATGGCCCCCATCCTTTGCATGTCCTGCACGTGTTGCATCTTGTGTAACAGATAGTACACGATACGATCCGCGAAGCGAGTAGCTCAACAGAGAAAACGAGAGAGAGAGAGAGAGAGAGAGAGAGAGAGGGAGAGAGAGAGGGATAGAGAGAGGGAGAGAGAGAGAGAGAGAGAGAGAGAGAGAGAGAAACAATTACCCGCTACGTGGAAGCATCGAACGGCGACTGCATAATTGCGAAATACCAACGAAGAAGGAGAAGATACAGCGACTTCGTCAACATCCACACAAGAATGAGGGAAGAGGGCGTTGAGGAGGTCGTCCAGGAAGGAGGAAAGCGGACTGGATTCTTCACTCCCACCGCAAGCCACTTCGAGGAAACGACAGATACCCTTCAAAACAGGATTAGACAAGCTGCCAGGTGTCGCCCCTGAAGAAGAGAAAAGATTCTCACCTGCATAATGACGTGATGATCGGATGTTGCTTTTCTGTAGACGCCCAGAAAGGAGGGAACAATCTTCTTGACATCGGCTAGCACCTTAAGAGTTTCCTTTTAATTGCAATAATATGAAAGATCTCGCACCTTTGACATGGAAATGACTCCACACAACTCGCCAATGCACTCCACAGTCTCGGCACGGACCTGCAAGGAAGGCAATAACTCTCTGGCCATTCTATCTCAGAAAGTAATCTGCAGTAGAAAGCTGGCTCACCACAGGATCTTTAGACACCATCCAGAGGAAGACGACATCGTACACTGACTCGGCCTGGTCTGCATACATTAAAGGATGTTCAAGATTATTCTCCGCTGCCACCGAGTTCCCGTCCTTTTCTGAAAGTTGGATCACCATCACTTTCGCTAATTTAGGGAAACCCTGAATTATAAAATGAAATGCGGAATTAGAGTGGCTGCTGGGGTTCCAGCCATTGCTCGTACGTGAGTGGTGGCATTCGTGAATGGCCTGGCAGAATGACGAAATCGCACGAGCCCAGGCCCGCCTGGATAATTCAACCTTATATATCAATATAAACGTTTTTCGAAAGAGCTAACTTGACGATGTCTGCTTTGACATGCGTAAGCACTCCGATGGCTCGCGATAAAACATCGCAAAGAAAATGCATGAAGCCGTGAGCTGCAATTACCCGCAGAAAGCAGAGATATAACTGAATTAAAGAACAGCGCTTGCGAGAACTGAAACTTACGGTTGTTCTGAGCAATGGTGCCGAGACAGATGACAACGTAGCGATGCGGACCGGCAGTGACTCCGGGAGGAAACTTCGTGAGCAACGCTTCCCCCACCGGCTGCACCAGGCAGCCCCGAGCCATGCGCACCAGCACATCCCGAGAGGCATCTGCCCATTCTGTGTCCACGTCCTGCAACTCTCGTTACAGTAACCACTCTCTAACTGTAAAAGAGGATAAGGACAGGAAACCTTGGAAGCGGGGCTGGTCATTTCCTGAGTGGCGAGATTAATGATGAGCAGAAGAAGCTGCATGTCAACGTAGTCCATAAGCTGTTCGTTCTCGGCCACGGCCTCGATTGAACGCATGATAAAGGCGCGGGTAGACGCGGACAACTGCAAAGAAACTCGTTTATGAAACAATTCCTAACACGTATAGTTCGATTCATAAGACCCTCCTCAAAGTAAATATATGTGAATTTTTTTTAGAGCGCTGGGTATTCTTGAAATTTTTATCGAGTGAAGACGTGTTCATAATTCAAGGCAAGAAGGATCACCTTGAAATCCTTGACCAGATATGCATGACCGCATGTTAGCAGTGTTGTTGGCTGCTTGGCAGCCAGTGACTTCATCGACTCAAATACCTAAAACGTTTTAATTATTTCACCGAACCTATGTAAATATAACGAGTAAAACAAAATTCTAACAAGGTTTAGATTTCCTTATAAAGTAATAAGCTTTTGAAATCACACAAAACACCATATTACATCATCAGGCTTACTTCATTTCGAACGACTTCGCAGCCTGGACTGGAACAGACGCAGTCGAAAAGCGAGGTTATCAAATCTCAAATCAAGCGTGCGTCGTGTCGTTGCAGGGAATTAGCAAGCATTACGAAATACTGATAAAGTAGTTAAGCTGGAAATACCTTCGAGATTCAGTATCGGCATCGGAGCTATTTACATAGATCTGGGCTGCCGCAATGGAATGCCAACCACTGGAAAAGCACAATTCATGTTTCACGTAACGAAAGTCACAAACAAGGCAGTTCTCCTTGTGCTCTATCACATACTGATTTGGAAAAATTCTGCAACGGCTGCAAACCATGATTAATCTTCAATTTTTAGGTTAAAAAAAACTCCACACTATGAACCAACATGTGCTAATAATAATTATAATTTTATGAATTCGCACTTTATTTTTCGTAAATGTAACCATATTTTCGCACTGTACACCTACTCAGGTAAAAAGCGAATGGCCAATTCCCCTCGCGGTAATGGTGAACTGGTGCAAAATTGCTAATATTTCGCGGAAATGGTTCGTTAATGGTAGGACGAGTATCAGTAAACTAGTTGATTTGCGCCATTAGCTGGCCATTACTTGGGTTTTTATTGGAAATTATAAATTTGAATAGTCTTGGCTGGAATATCAGCATTCTGTAATCATATTCATTGGCGGGAGATTTGATGTGTTTTTAAATGCACTGCTATCTTACCTTGAGCTGAAGACTTGAAAGTTGAACAACCTTGGTTGAATGGTTACTGCTGTTGTTTAATGTCGTTTGTTGATTTCAGGTTCGTTATTGAAGAGTTTGAACGAATTTTTTTTTACCGAGACGTCTAGTTATGCCGTCTGAAAGGTTTGGTCATGGTATGATTTTAAAGGATAATTATTTTAGCCGAATTGGTTTATATTAGTTGTTGTCTTTCAGGAGCTTCTGAGTGGTCATCTTTTTCTACATTTTATGAAGCGATATCATCGATTGCAACAAAATGTAAGTTCTAGCTGGCTTTGCTGCAGAGTATGATGATGTGGTCCTTTTAGGTCTCAATTTCGGCCACGCTCCTATGTCTGGCCACTTTTGTCGATCAGGAGGCAATCGAGCGATAGTTTGACTGCCATCGCGGAAGAGCAACGATCTGGTTCTTATTATGTTTTGCCATTATTTGTAAGAGTGAGGGTTTTCGTGTTTTATTTGTTGTAATTCCAGTGTCGTCTATTGCTGACGTTGATGTCGATGATGAGGAAGTAGAAGACGGGCTGGAGCTCGATGATGATGGCCATCTCGGAGCTCGGAGATCACGTTGTCTTATTAAAAACGGACAACCACCTAATTAATGTTCGAGTTTACCTACGAGTAATTACCCTGTCTTTTAAATTCATACTGAGACTGGAATCCCCTTCCATTCCCATTATTTAGAATGTCCTTGATGTTGTTAATGCTTCCATACTAGTATTTGTTCAATGTTTGTGTAACACGTTTTAGGCTGTTAACCATGTCACCTAGCGCTCGTTGCCGTTCTGTTTCATGTTATCTTTCCTTCTGGTGTGTTCTTTTTCCTTTGTAAATGGCTTTATTTTTCGCCACATCCGTGGAAGTGAATAAAACCCAACGATGGCCGAAAACGGCAAGAAAAAGCAGTTGTAGTGGGAAGAACAAGCAAAGTTCCCAGAGGGAACATTTTTGGTGTGGTTCACACCAAACTACAGTATGCCATTTAATGGCAGGTAAATGGAATGTCTCAATGAAATCGCAGAAAAAAATAATTTTAGTGTGGTGCACACTGCCCTACAGTACTCCATTTAATGGTTAAGAAATGCCCAGTTAAGTGTGCAGTATATGCCAGTTAAAGCCACGGTATTGAAAGGTTAATGCGGAAAAATTGACCGAATGGTTCAACTATGGGTGCATTATTGGTGAAACGCGTATCAGTAAACTACCATGTTTGCACGGTAGTTACTGGCCATTACGGAACCATTTATTTGCCATTCGCTTTTTACCTGAGTACCTTGTGCACTAAGATTTAAGGCGTCACCCAATTCCCAAACTTAACGTGTAATAGATAACTATCTAAAATAACATTAAGAAGCCAAGCTTTTTTCTCTCAAGAACCAACGCAACTGATTCGTACAAACTGATTTTAGGAACGTATGAAAAAGAATAGAATGGAACGATGTCATGATGATACATATACAAATCTCTGATCTATCAGCTGAGCCTACAAATTGCCACAACAGTTTATCATCAAACCATTGCCCATCATTACTCCCACTCCCTTTCACCCGTTCATGTTTTGATCACTTCCAAATGATATGATTGAGACCAGGTCCTCGTTGACCACTCGCACGTTGTAGTCAATCGTTAACCATGCCTTCTCCATATATGTAAATAGGCCTCCATGTACATATTAACCATTACGTTGTCTGCTCCAAACAGCTTATTTTTTGCAGTTGTTGCAGAGTTTACTATGATGACGAGAGACAAGCATAGAGACAGAGAGAGAGAGGAGAGAGAGAGAGGAGAGAGAGAGAGAGAGAGAGAGAGAGAGAGAGAGATGCCTTTTGTCCTTCATAAAGAGGAGGACAGGAAGCAACATTGTACCCATTACTTCTTCTACAATGATGTCATGGGATTTTCTGTGGTCCTGATTTGCTTCTGTAAATGTACTTGGTTGGCATCACATATCAACGTCAAGTCGCAGAGATTCAATACTCTTAAACGGCGCGTGTACTTATAAGCGGGCCTGTCAGAACTCTCAGTCAAGTTCATCTCCATTTTTCATGCTCCTTTTTCCATCTCCAATTTTCTCTAACTCTCGCCCCGTCAATATTTCTCTGTTAATCTCCATGTCACTGATTGTGCCACCCTCACACTGATTTGAATATGGATGGTGGAAGGGCCTTCGTACTTTCTGGCTGACCTTTTCACTTCCTTCCATTCCACAGACGAACGACAGCAGCAGCCAGAGCAGTTCTCTTGGCCTCTCCCAAGGATGGTCAACCCAGTCTCTCCTATTAGACAGCTGCCGTCTGTCCTGCCGACTCCGACTGATCTCAAAGGTTCCGCGCAAACAATTGTCTCTGAGGCCATTACAGAAAGCGCACTAATGAATGTGCACACACATCTTTCCCTTCCCACCCCTCTCATCTCTCTCCCTCTCACTCACCCTTTTTCTCCCACCCTCTCTCTCTCTCTCTCTCTCTCACTCTCCTTGACACTGCTTCAGCACCAAATTTTCTTTTTCTCTACTTAATTACTTTATCTATTTTTTCTGACACAATTCTCTCTAGCACATATGCACTCTCTCTCGCTTCCTCTCTCGTTCATACTCTCTATCTCTCTCTCGTAATTCTAAAAAAAAAACCAACTGAAAAGGCCAACTATACATATATGTGTATGTATATATATATTCATATTATACCACCCTTATAAAAAGGAAAAGAAAAACAAGTTCAGCTTCGTTGGCAACAGAAGCGGGAATCGACAGGCAGCCAATGAACCAGGTTCTGTTAACTCTCTCGCATCTCCAGTCCCAATTTCAATTCCCATTTTTAGAAGCAATATGAAGATGAATTTGGACGGCTCCCTGAAGAAAAGCGTGTAACAATCAAAAAGCACCTCAGGTTTTCTTCGTTATATTTCTCGTCAATATCGTATTTGTATAAATGGATATTG
>CALZFC010000056.1:1532500-1567500 GCA_945643635.1 Allodiplogaster sudhausi
GCTCAATTTAAAAAATTCAATTGCACGCTACAGTTTTGTAAACTTAGAGTCGTGGGAAAATGGTGCATTGCTGGTTGAGGTGGTGTGGCTGATTGCATTCTTTTCAACTGCATGCATTAATGTGATCGATGGCCTCGCTATCTCCATCCTCACTGCTCTCCTAACTGTAATCTTCCGCTCTCAGTGGTAAGAAATCTCTCTCGCACAAACTCACTCTAATTCTTGAATTCACGGCCTAAATGGGAGCACGTAATGGGCAGTCTGCCAGCTAATGGAGAAGGTTCCGGAGATTCAGACAATTCAATGGCCTCCTATCGTCCTTCTGGTTAATTCATTTTCTCCTTTCATCACGTTTCTTTTTTCATTTCCCGCTCTTCAGTGGCCGTATTCCGATTTGACGCGCCGCTTCTCTTCACGAATGTTGAAAGATTTGAATCGAAGACAAAGAGGACTCTGGATGAGTGGGCGAACCTCATTGCACCTTCCACGGTCAGACTTGTTGTTCGAGTGAGAGAGGTGGAGACAAAAAGTATGAGAGAGAGAGAGACAGAGAACAGTGAAAGTGAGATAATGTGAAACTGTTAGAGTAAGAGAGAGCCTGTGAGACAGAAAGAGAATGAGAGAGAGAGAGATAGCGATTGTGGGATTGACAGATAAGTGAGACATAATAAGGTGCAGAGAGAGAATAAGAACGAGAGAGCGACTGTAGGATAGAGCGGGTGAGACGCAGATTGTGAGACGGATAGAGTAAGGCTACGATTGTGGAACAGAGAGAGAGAGAGAGAGAGAGAGAGAGAGAGAGAGAGAGAGAGAGAGGAGAGAGAAAGGGAGAGAGAGAGAGAGAAAGGGAGAGAGAGAGAGAGAGAGAGAGAGATGGCTGTGAGTCGTTATTGCCAATTAACCAAAAGAGTCATTACTGCCAACATATTTGGGAAAGGGGGGATGCATTATTGCCTATCTGGAAAAGGGGGAGGAGGCGTTATTGCTAATTTGTAAAACAAATAAAAACTTGTTAGTGCCTGAAAATTTTATTCCCGAAAATGCTGGTGGAATCAGCCTTGCCGCTTGTAGAAAGACTTAATATGTACATCGGGTAATTAAACTAGAACAATTATCAATGGCGAGACACAGAGGGACTCTGTAAATGAAAATTAGCTAACTGACAGGATTGTGGAAGGCCTGTCAGCACGCCTGTCGATCAGCCTTCCAAAAGCGCGCAGGAAGGCTTACTGGCAGGATTGTTTCGTTAGGTGCACCAGGCATTATTTGTAAATGTAACCATGCACCTTCCCATTCATCTTCACTTTAGTTTGTATATTTCACTTTGTATTAAACACAATTCTGAAGCACACTTTATATCGCGCGTCTTTCTGAGATCCAATTTACAGCAATAAAAACACCTATTTTACAAGAAAGACAATCTAAAAGTGAACGCATGGCTAAGGGATTGTTCTAAGCAATATTATACAGGGAAAAGCAGCGAACACACGACATAGAATGAAGGGGGAAGGAAAACCAACAACATACAGGGAAAATCAGCATTAGCAATGGCACAGAATGGAAGTAAAAGCAATTATACAAGCTCCTTGAAGGCAACGAGAAGAAGTAGCACAAGAAGAGGTCACCGGCATTGAAAAACAACAAGTATTCTTATAATAGTGACTAAAAATAAGTCATCTTCTTAATTTTAAGATGAATATTCATACAGCAATCATTGCCAACCAATTTACAAGGAATGTTCTATAATAAACTCGCTTTGCGGCATAATAATTAACATTGAGGGCTTGATAGAAAAAAGATTGAAAAATAAACTGAAGAGGATGACATCTCACACTTCTTCATCAGCGTTAGTCGCCAAGCACTTCTTTGTGATCGAAGCCGAATGTAAGAGGCTCTTCTTCTCTCCAAATTCCGGCGTGTTGGCGTTCGTGAAGTGGCAGAACTCGGTCCACTCGCCTGAATGCTAACGGTGTGACTTATTTTCATAAATTGAGCAACAAGTAACAAACCTTTTATTTCGAAACAGCCTGTGCTCACCAGTTGGAGTGTACGTGAGTCTTCTCTTCTCTCTGAACAAAAGTTACTTAATGAATGAATGTAAAAGTGAGCCATTTAACATACCGTCGAACCGGGCCACTTCGATTGACATCCCGGCTAATGATCGGAGGACTGGCTCCCTCGTATCTGAATGGATTTTCATCTAGAAACGCAGACATTTTCAAATATAACCTCATATCATCTTCTCGCGGACATGTTCCAAAACTGTAGCCGTCTTGGTCAAGGGCGAAGTTTTCATTGTTCTCGACCGATTCTTCCTGGTTGCCGTAGCTTAAATTAAACATATACCGGAAGCAAGCGTGGAGTTATGGATGAATCAACGCAATGACTGAGCAAGAAACCAACCCAGTGTTCAGCAAATCATCGTCTTCTTGAAATCCCTGTGTGCGAGCTGTCGAGGTTGCGCGGGAAGGGGAGGCAGTGAATGGGCAACTACTTTGGCGCTTCTTTTGCGTACACCGCAGCTTGTCACTGAAATTATGGAAAATTCATAACCAAAAACCGAAAAAACGTGGAGAGACAAGACATCGTAGTAGTACTCGGGGTCGCCCTCCTTCGTATCCGCCGCTGTGATGACACATCCTAAATGTTTTTTTTTAGATTTTAAGAGAACGAATTGTCAACAAATCGCCTAGGAAGCGGAAACATCTTAAAACAACGGTGCATGCTATTTCAACTTTTAATATCAGAACTTACGTCGCTGAGATGAAGACTGCAAAAGCATCATAGAGTCTACGAGGATTTCGGGGGTCGCCTGTTCATCTACAGAAAAACAAGCGATCGAATAGCTAGACTCTTCCTTTAAACTACGAACCTGAGACAGACGGCAGGGGTGACTCGCTACGAGCCCTCACCAGCGACGTCCTTCGAGGTGCGACTTGATTAGCAAGCCGTAGCGCCGCCCGAAACGAGCCGGCATACTTGCTCTCGATTCGCATCTAACAAGGGAATGGTCTATCCATAGGGTGGCGGATTGCAACGAAATGTGGTTTTCCTGAAAGCTGCAGTCCTAAAATATTTGAAAAAGTGAAAATTTTTTGCCCAATCGATCTCAGAACCCAGAAACAAATCGATAAAAATCTACCTCCCGGTAAGGCAAAGATTATCTGCAGTTCCAACTGGAATCTTTCTAGCAGCTGCCTAGCCTAGTGGTTAACGCGGTTGCGCGCATTTTGCGAGGCTCAGGTTCGAATCCCAATTCGGGCAATATTTTTGGAATGATTTGGTTTATAAACTAGGACTGTGTAACAGTGAAAAAAAAATTGGAATCGAAATTTTTTTATGTACCAATGAGAGAAGAGTGTATGCGAAGAAGTAGAAGATTTATTTGCCTAGATGCATATTGTGGTACCCTTGCACTATTCCCAGCCCAGAGATCAAATTTTTGAATTTTTTTGGCTGAAATTCAAACCCATGGGATTTAAAGTAGAACACCAATATCATAATAATTTCTTACCATGCCCATTTACACGTAGTATGAAACAAAAAGAGGGGTAACTCGGGAACATTAATTTATGGTAAGAAATGAATATGATTTGCTCATCATGTGGATCTTTTATTTGTTTTTCTCTCTGTCCCGTAAAGGAGCTAGAAATTTTCTAACTCCTAACACGAAATGCCTGCTGTTTCATTCCCTCTACCCTCTCCTACGCCGCCGTCGATTCGACCGCGGACCGCACCCTTGAACCGAGCCATTCGACGGATTCGACAGGAAGAACAGAGTAGAGATGACAGCAGAGAACGACCGGCACACTCTCGTGTCCATCTCCGGTACTCGAAGCCGGAAATTCTCCGCCCTCTCCTTCGATCTCTCCCCGGTGCACTCTCGTTGTCGACATATGTCACCGCCATCCTCCCACTCACCCAGCTAGCTCCTCACCTCTTCAACCGCTGTAGATCCAGTTTTCGGAGCAGAAGATGGAAGCCTCACTCATGTTAAAGAATGTTGCTTTATTGCCACCATACCTATGCCCCGCCAATGAATTATGCATCCGAATATATAAAACATATTCAACAAATTGTTGGGCTGGGCCGGCCCAACAATTTTTTTACCATTTACCATCTCTGATTGGTACATATAGATATTTCGATTGTAATTTTTTACCGTTTCAAAGTTCTAATTTAAAATCCAAATCATAAGATTATCTGTCCCCTCTGGTCAATGTGTCCACCTTCAAAGTAAAGACATTGACTGGGCGTGCGGCCCTGATGCAATAAAAATTTCTTTCTTTATTTATTTATCTATTCATTCATAGATCATAGATAGATGTGACAACTCATGGAATTTTTTCCTCGACATGCGCGACGACACGAATCGCAATGAGACTATTTATTCTCTGCCTCGTTCACTCTCTCTATCTCTCACACTTTCGCTTTCTTTTCTCATGTCTTCTCTAGCCTTTTTGAAGAACTCCATTTTTTGCAATAAAAATGTAATTCAGACAAAAAATTTATTGCACATTTCTTTTGAGGGCCCCTGGGTCCGACCTCGGGTCGTTGGCCGATGTTTTCGGCATCCGGCCACCCTTTTGACAAGTGGGGACAGATAATCTAATCAATAGGATTTTAAATTAGAACTTCGTAACGGTAAAAAAATTTACATTCGCAATTTTTTATGTACCAATGAGAGAATGTGCTTGGTTAGGTTGTCTTTCCACATTATCGGTTAACACGTGGGATCCCGATGAGCAAATCTTCCGAAATTATTTTTTCTCGGTGAAATTCACCCTAGGGAGTTTTCGGTACCTGGAAAATATTCATTTCTTATCATGAAGTAATTTTCCCGAGTTGCGGCAAGTTTACCCCTCTTTTCAGCGAACATAATTATACAAAAAATTTGATCTATGGGCTGGGAATAGTGCAAGGGTACCACAATATGCATCTAGGCAAATAAATCTTCTACTTCTTCGCATACACTCTTCTCTCATTGGTACATAAAAAAATTCCAATTTTTTTTTCACTGTTACACAGTCCTAGTTTATAAACCAAATCATTGCAAAAATATTGCCCGAATTGGGATTCGAACCCGAGCCTCGCAAAACGCGCGCAACCGCGTTAACCACTAGGCTACGCAGCTGCTAGAAAAGTCCCAGTTGGAACTGCAGATAATCTTTGCCTTACCGGGAGGTAGATTTTTATCGATTTGTTTCTGGGTTCTGAGATCGATTGGGCAAAAAATTTTCACTTTTTCAAATATTTTAGGACTGCAGCTTTCAGGAAAACCACATTTCGTTGCAATCCGCCACCCTATGGATAGACCATTCCCTTGTAAGAGAATAATGAGCATATAATTGGCCGAAAATAACAAGCGCATGATAATGAGAACCATTCAGTCACAAATTTACCGTCTATAAAGCAAACCTGTTTGGTTACTGCCGCTCAAGATCGGGAGGGAGAGCGGAAGAAGAGCAGTACCTGGCAGACAACACTCCGGCTTCTCCTCCCTCGACGCACACTTTTCAGGCGGGTAGACAACGAGAAAATTCTGAAAAGCAACATCCTACCCGAGAAGTTAAACGCGTCGAATAAAAAGAGAATACTCCAAATAACGACAAAATAACCCAATCATCTAAAATAGAAGCAAAACTTAGACTACACACACCTCTGATTGCGCTCCTTGAAATCCCTGAGCAGCGCCTTCGGTCGAGAGATGTCCTTGCCAGCCTGCAGTGTGAGTATAAAAGTAAGTGAAACAAATTAATTTGCATTAACATTTATTCAATATTAATGGGAGTGTTTTTCTAACAAGAAATAAATACCCTGAAAGAAAGTGGAGTATTGAGATTTTTCCTTCGAAGCAATTCCATCGTTTAATAATAAAGGCAAGCATAATAAAAGTAAACAGTAAACTGCTTCATTAAACATTGAGAAATCACATTTCATTAACCGATAGCTTTGGTGGAGAAAGAGACGAGGCGAGGCGACAAAACAACAGCGACTCGAGATGGAGCGATGAGAAGGAGTGCGAGGAACTCTTCGCAGTGCTGGCTGAGCAGCAAGGTGCCGCGCGAAACGTGCCTGTATAATTGCTATCTGTCTAAAGCGAAATAGGCATCTAATTAAGAGCAAAATGCATGGTAATCAGAACATGGAGGAGAACACGGCAAGGAGAACATTGTTTCAAAAGCAACTATAACGACAACGAAATTATCGCTCCCGAGATGACCGCTACCGCGACCGCGTCGCAACCTGTTAATTAGCCTTCCAAAACCTACTGATAGGCCTTCCAAGCGAAACTCCTTCCATTTAGCATTCCACTTTTTACAATCCTACCAGTTAGCCTTTCCGGTGTGCGCAATCTTTTCAGTTAGCCTTCTTTCGGGCAAACTCCTGTCAGTTAGCCTTCTTGTGCCAACAATCCTCCTACCAGCACGTAAATAAATCAATCAATCAGTTAGCTAATTTTCATTTACAGAGGAGATAGTGAGAGAGAGAGAGAGAGAGAGAGAGAGAGAGAGAGAGAAAGAGAGAGAGAGAAAGTGAGAGCAAAAATGGAGAAGAGAAAAGAATGACAGAAGAATCTTTCTTTGCAGGAGGAGTCCTCGGGCATAGAACAGATGGCGGAAATGGAAAAGGAGAGCACTGGCTATTCTCCTCGCTTCTTCATTCTCGACTGCTCTTCCATTCCATACATTGACTACATGGGAGTCAAGGCCATCACCGATGTTTGTTTATTTCACCAGATTCAGCATGAGATTAAGAACATTGTGAAAGAAACGGAAGTGCTGTTGGTGAAAGTAAAGGTGGATTCGTTAAGCTTACGAATCATCTCAAAACGATTGGAGTTACTTTTTACTTGGCCGCAATCAATGGAGATCTTCGACGGGCGCTCAATGCTCGTCAAGTTCTTCAAAAAGTTGGAGAGGTCTCTCTCTCTCCTTCACTCTCTTTCTTTTTCTTTCGCTCTCTTTATCTCCTATTCTTCCGTGTTCACTCACTCACTCTCTCTCTTTCTTTCTCTCTCTCTCTCTCTCTCTCTTTCTCTCTCTCTCTCTCTTTTCTCTCTCTCTCTCTCTGTCTCTCTCTATCTTTTCTCTCTCTCTCTTCTCTCTGTCTCCCTCTTTCTCTCTTAGATCGCTTTTATTCTCTCCCTAATTTTCTCCGATCCTTCCCTTTCTCTTGTCTTTCTTGATACACTGACCATGTCTTTCAGGAACATCTCTTCCCAACTCTCCACGACGCGCTTTCGATTGCCGAGAGGAATCTGTAAGTTTTCGCATGAAACCTTATGAGCGGATCCTGCATAACACAGTGTATGTAATGTGGAATAATACTATTTTAATTGAAATAGGTAGATTGAGAATGACTGTGATTTGAACGTAACTAAATTCAGGAGTGCAGCGGTAATGCTGGAATCAGCTCGGGATTATCGACTCCGACTCGACTCCCCCCAAGGCGTCAGCTCCTCTCCCCTGCCTCCTCCCATAACTCCCACAGAAGAGTTGCTAAGGCCAGTCACTCTTCCCTCTCTGCCCGAGGAGAAGAGAATACCTCATGTCTAATTGTTGCCATCTTTTACTTGCTTCCCTTAGACACGATGAAAGATTTCAAATGATTGAATCTGTTGATGTTGTTATGTTTCCAAGTTACAGTTGGTATTATATTTGATTTGTTGTTTCATTAGTGCCAATATGCTGGATAAACTTTGCTGTTTTCGATGAGAATCCTGTCACTATCAATTTTGTACACTGAGGGGAAAACTTTGTAAAAAAAAAAAGTATTGCAATGTTGCTTTTATATCGTTTACATATCTCGAAAAGAACCTGTTTGGTCTCCAGAAGTCTGTAAATAACAGAACAAATTACCCTCACTCTTGTCCGAATTCTATAAATTCTATTCCAGTTTCATGCCTAATCTAACCCAAACACTGCTTAAAAAAATACATACAGTCCCGCCCAACATTTCAGGTACATAGATTAATTAGATTAATTAGATTAATCTAAATAATCTCAATTGATTTTTCAGCGCATAGGGTGCATTTCCATAGAGTTTTCAGGTTAATCTAGACTAATTCCACGCTTCTAAATACGTTGGTAACATTATTTTCTTAAAACAAATTGACACTAACGAGAAAATTCATATTTTTGCTAGAAACCTATTTGAAAATGGTGCGCAATGTGCTGCATTACATGCGCAATGCGCTGCATTTTTCAAACGGGTTTCTTACTAAAATGTGAATTTTCTCATTACTGTCAGCTTATTTTGAGAAAATAATGTTACCAACGTGTTTACCAGCGTCGAATTAGTTTAGATTAACCTGAAAACTCTATTGCAATGCGTCCTATGCGCTGAAAAATCAATTGAGATTATTTAGATTAATCTAATTAATCTAATTAATCTATGTACCTGAAATGTTGGGCGGGACTGTATGTACGTGCGCATGCAAATACATATGTCCATGAACATACACTATTTCAGTTTTTTCACCACGCTTATTTCTATAAATGTGAATAAGCTTGGAAGATTGCTTTGCTCTCGTCATTGGGAACATCGATACTTTGACACATGACGGAGTACCGAGCGAGCCTAACAAGGGATTCGTAAGGAATTAGTGCGAGGACTACAGTACCACTTTACGCAATATGTGAGTGAATGAGAGGGGCGCGCTCTCTTCCTCCTCAACTCTGCACTATTTGTTGAGTCACTTTCTGCTACAATCTTTCACGTGGGCACGCATTGAGTGAGTGATGTCACTTCTCTGCTGTTGAAGCCGCATCCCTTCAATGGCAAGGGACGGCAATCCCCCCCCCCCCTCTTGCTCTCTTTCTTCCCATATCCTCCTTCATTTTTATCGCTCTTATCATGTACACTCATCATTCAATGAATCGCGGCCATTCTGCTCTCCAACTTATGTATAGCTAGCAACATACTTTTTAAAGAAGGAATCACAACACTAGTCGAATTTTGATCTACTTTGTCATTATCAATTGTTCTGTAGCGCTTATCAAATTGGAACTTCACTGCGCATATCTTGCCTTTAATTGAGTGATAAATTGGAGATGGCAGAAGATGAATTCGAGAATCGGAGTGAGAAGCCGCTGTTGCTCCACGTGGATGGACGGCTCTATGATGTCGCTCTGTTCGCGAAGAAACATCCGGGAGGAGAAAAGGTTTACCTCCATCAAATCCTTCGCCTTCACTACACACGTTATGCATCTCATATACATATGTATGTACATGTATCTGCACATAAACATGCTGTACCCGGAGGTGGCAAAATTGTACTGATTTAGGCATGCCTAGATACTCTTTGAGGTATTGGAACGTTTGGCGGGAGGAGACGTGACAGGATTCATGAAAGGAGAAGAGAGAGTGCTGGGAGTGAAACACGAGCATTCTGCTGCTGCCTATGAAATACTCAAGAGATACGACGTGGAGAGGATTCAGAAGGTCAGATCTATTTCTTCTCTTCTTCTTTTACGATTCTCTCGCAGGGCGACCCAGTCCTCGATTCCAAGCATGGAATGCTATTCAAAGTGGGCGAACTCGGCGAGGATTATTGGACATGGATTCATCAGCCATATGAAGGCACGTTGAGGTGCGCTAACCGATCCATATAATATAAACAAGTCTCCAATTTTGGGTCCCCTGTTGTATTTCCGTTATTTATTTATTTATTTTATCTTCAGGCTATTTGACTCTGACATGATGGAAATGTTAACAAGAACAGCTTGGTGGGTTGTGCCGGCCTTCTGGATGCCAGTTGTTCTCTTCTTCTCAGGCCACTCTCTACAACTGTTATACGGATCATTAGGTTCGCGTTCTCACTTTCACTCTCACTATCTTTATCTTGATTAATTGTACCTGAAATGTTAGCGCAAAGAGTTTCCAGGAGTGGTGCTGGGTTCCATGTCTTGGGCGGTGATCTTCTCTCTCGGATTCCTTACATGGACTCTCACAGAGTATCTCCTCCATCGCTTCGTCTTCCACTGGAAACCAAACCCAAAATCTTACTCACAACTTCTCTTGCACTTCCTCCTACATGGTTACAAATCATTATAACGCATAATTTGTTCGCAACAGTCATTGTTGTTATCTTCCCTTTTCCTTTATCTCCTCACAGTCTCTTCCTCATTTTCCCAATTTCTTTTCTCCTTCACTTTCCAGGGCTTCATCACAAAACTCCAATGGATGAATCTCGATTGGTTTTTCCTCCAGCGCCAGCAATTCCAATCGTTGCATTCTTCTACTTAATTTATTCCTCGATCCTGCCATGGTATGTTTAATTTTTCTTAAAACTGCCTTCCTTCCTTGTACAATTCAGATCTGCTTGTTAATTACTTGTTAACTTCCTTGTACAATTCAGATCTGCTTGTTAATTACTTGTTATATATTCATTTATGGTTAAAACACATATCACAAAGCACAGTTTTCATATATTGTTCTCCATTCTCAGGAGTGTTTTTTGCTCGTTCGGAAGTGGCAAGTTATTTGGTTATATCTGCTACGATATGGTGCACTACTACCTGCACCACGGATCTCCTCTGCCCACCACCAACTTCCACTACAAGAAAGTCTATCACCACAATCACCACTTCAAGGACTTTGATGTTGGTTAGTGCTTCCAGATACTTCCAGGAAATTACGAATAAAGACCATTTCAGCATTCGGAATCTCAACCCAAATTTGGGATCATGTGTTCGGCACTGTTGGTGTTGGCCCGCTCTGAGGATGTTCGACAGATTTCAGCAATTTTGTAAATCATCCTTATTTTTTTGCTTCATAAGTTAATGCATTTACTTCTCCAATAGTTTGTAATAATTTGAAGAAAAAACCTTTGTACATGTTGTTTTTTTCTGTTAGAGTTCATATAGTCTATGGAAAGTGGTGAGGTAATTTTTATGAACCGAGACCATGCTGCTGTGATTACTTTTACGCTTTCTAAATTTACATTTTACCCTGTGTACTCCAGAAGTTGCCATGCTGATAGGCCATCCTAACTTATTGTCGACAATGCATTTTACATTCCTGCAATTTGTTGGAATACAATAATTGAAGAGAAACCAGGTGTTGGAAAAATTCCTTGAGTTGTATACTGAATCGTGCATTCGTCGTCGATAAATTTTTGAATGATTTGATTTCTTGAAATTACATATCACCGTTTTATCTGTTAGATTAGATTGTAATCACCAAGTGCTGTATGCATCTTTAGAGTGCGCTTTGGTGTGTTTCCGTACGCTTTTGTAATTGCAAAAGGAAGAAGAAATGAGGACGTGATATTTTCTTAAGAGCTTGAATAATAAATATCAAAGGTATTTATTTAAATTTTCTATTAAGATCGCATTCTTTAAAATTTTAGTTACAATCAGTTTTGTTTATTAGCACTCGTATTATTGATTATGGTGTGGATTTGATTAGATGTCGGTGGAATTCTCAAAGTAATGCTTTCTTAAATGTCCTGTTTTGTTTCTTTTTTCTTTTGCAACGGGAGTCTATTTTCTTATATTTTTCTTCTGTTAGGGTTAGAAAGTTTATTTATTGATTTAATATGTTGAGATGTGTATTTAATTCCTTTAGAGATCAATTGAGCAAATAGCGGCCTTTCCATGTATCTCAAGTTCTACCTTGGCGAGGACGGCCGTCGCATCTACACCCTCAAAGTTGGCATTTGGGTCCCTCCCCACCCTGTGTAACTAGAGACGTGTTCAGCGCACTTCACCGACCGGAGAACAGACTCAGTCAGCTCACCCTGCTCGCTTCTCTCCCGAGGACAAGCTCAGCCAGTATCGCATTATTGTGAAGCGACGCTTCGGAATTCTTCCCACTCAGCAGGCCAAGAACGTCTACTAAGGTCATTTCGCAAGTAATTTATCGTTCTTAGAGCTTATTGAGTTGAAATATTCATTCAGGGGGATTTCGTGTTGTTTCCAAGACACTCCTGCACTTTGTTATGGCACTATTTTGGCAAGTTCGGCGTATTGTTCGCCAGAAGATTCGCTCACTCGCGACCCGCAAACCCATTTCTTATTCTAACTGGGCAAAACGTCGTCTCATCTTCTCTTTTTTCTTTTTCTTTATTGGCTGGAAATCGACGGGACTTGCTTTGTCTGATTTCCTTCTTTGGACATCTGACGAGAGAACTGGAGAAAGTCGGTTCCTTTCTCCAGTTGAGGGGAAGGAACGTCGAGAAAAGGCATTTTCATCATTATCAAATCCCCCTTCCGTGACTTCTTCCTATGAACTTGACGATTAATTTCACTACAATACAATTGTATTCCTAGAAGACACTTGTTGTTAGGTTTTTCTTAATTCTTGTTGATTTCATGCTGATAAAGTTAAGGCAGTTGCAGTTCTAAATCCTTGTTGAACACGGTTTTGCCATACCAAAGTTCTACATGGCGACGTTGTTAGGATACTTGAATTGGAGTTGAGTGAATGAACTGGGAGGCGAAGGCGGGTGCATTTACGGATCTGTCATTCGAACACGCCGGTTGCCTCATCGACTTCTCCATCACTCAACAGGGAAATCGGGACCTGATTGTATGTTGGCTGGTTGTGTGGTGGTCTCTCTGTTAAAGGCTTCTTTAGGTGTTTAAAAGCTTGCCTCGAGTCGGCCAGGTTATTGAAGTGATTCTGCCGGAGATCGCTGTGCGAGAGAGACTAAGACCGGACGATCCGGTAGAATACGACACGAGACTGCTTCTCGGTGTTGACGACGTATGTTGGTGTAACTTCTTAGAAGACTAATTCTTCACAAGACTGGTGGAATATGCTTAGGCGAAAAGCAGCTTCTTCATTCGCCGCCTCGTCCTGAGTTTGGCTCAGCTCAGCCGTCGCCGGCCCTTGCTTATTCTTCTGGGATTTGATGAAGACGCTTTGTCTGACTCCCTCATCGAGGCTGCCATTTCTGTCATCCGCTCTCATTCTCAGCACTAAAGGTTTGCGATACCATAAGTGTGGTGTTGATCGGCTTGTGGGGCTTTTAAGATACTACCTCATGTCATCGATGTTCGTCACAGGCATCGTCTAAAAAAGTGAGTCCAGTTTTACTGCTAAACTTTTTCTACTCGTGGGATTATACGGTATGTCCTGGGATGGGTTGAATTTTATTAAGGATATCTTTCTTCCCCGAACTTCGTTTCCTCGTGAAGTGAAAAGTTGTGAGAGGGCGGGGCACGATCAACGAATTGCTGAGCTCGGAGGAATCGCCGGACTCTACGATTGGCAGAAGCGAGAGAGGAAACATCTTCCGGCGTCTGTTTATTCCACTTTCATTCTACTTTCGTGTGTTTGAGTGGATGACTCTTGCAGCTTCGAGTTGCTGGACGGCCCTCCTTATGCCAACGGAGATGTGCATTGTGGCCATGCAATCAATAAGATACTCAAAGACTTCTTTGTCAAATCTCAAATTCATGCCGGTCGCCGGTTCGTAGTAACGTTATTTTATTTATTTATTGGTTATAGCTCCCATAAAGTATTGTTTTTGATGTTTTTTTTCAGGGTTCGATTTCGTCCAGGCTGGGACTGCCATGGCTTGCCTATCGAGCTGAAGATTACAAAGAATGTGCAGGTTTCTGAATCAATGCTCTCTGGTTTCAAAAATTACCTTTTTGCTTACTTTCAAGGGGAAGACGCCGCTGGAAGTTCGAAGCTTAGCTCGTAAAGTTGCGGCCACTGCAATGGCTCGTCAGATGAACTCATTCAAGTACGATTTCTTCCCGCTACAGATTTTGTTTGTATGCCACACTAATAATTCCGTTCCTGGAGATTCATGAGATGGCTGATTGCAGAAGGTGGGGAGTGTCTGGAGACTGGAAGAATCCATACATGACCATGAGTCCGGATTATGTCTCTGAACAACTTCGTGTTTTTGGGCGTCTTCTCAGCGATGGATTCGTTTTCCGATCTCAGAGGCCTGTTTACTGGTTAGAGAGATTCTTTTCCTCTTTTATTCTTCTTGAGCTATTAACTATAATTTTTGTTCCAGGTCTCCTAGTTCTAAGAGCGCCCTTGCGGAATCGGAATTAGAGTACAACGAAAGCCACAGCAGCACAGCCGTCTTCTATCGTTTCAAGGTACTTAATGATGCCTGTTGAGTAAGAGAGGAATGGTTGATTGAGATGATTGAACCCCTGCCGATCCTCTCTTCCCTGCCTTCTCGTCGTCTAACAGTTCTGTATGCCTTGACATGGACAACCACCCCATGGACTCTCCCTCTCAATGATGTCATTTCCATTGCTCCCAATCATGAGTACTCGCTCATTCAGTTCCATCATCAGTCCAAGTTAGAACTTCATTTAATTTCGGGGTTCACTAGCCTGAAAATTTATATTTTGTTTTAACTTAGCATAAACTAATTAGTAGTTGAGCAAAATCACAAGGTCATGAATATTTAACGTTACGAGGTTGAGCACCATGACAAGAAGTGTTGAGGAATCCGGTGACCGAACTGTACATTGTGGCGAGTGGATGTCTTCCTTCCCTCTCTGCTTCTCTATCTCTGCTCCCTTTCAAGATAGTGGCTTCGTTCCCATCAGAAGAGATGATCGGCAAGCACTATCGTCAGTTGATCTCTCTATTCTTCCCTTCCATCTGAGAATCTTGAGGTTGTTGCTGGCACAATGAGTTGGCCCGACCCGTGCTCTCTTCCGATCACGTCTCCACTGCCCTCGGCACTGGCTGCGTGCATACTGCCTTCGCCCACGGATTCGATGATTTCAATGTTGGTGGCCTCTTTCAAGGACATATCAAACAAAGAGCACACTCTTGCAACAGAAAGAGGCTGCAATCATTGATATGATTGGCGAGATGAATATGTCATTCTCCTTGCATTAATATTATATTTGTGGTGATTATGTGTGGTCAGGGGTAGGGGTGGTCGGCCCCGTCCCCGGCCCTCGGGGCCGGGCCGACCCTGGGGGCCGGGGGCAGTGGATCCCCCTCCCTCCACAGCATGAGCCAATTTATGATGAAAAGTGCCCCGATTAATTTCGTATGCCATACAGATGTACGAATGTTCTCAATTTTGGATGAATTTTTCCTCCGACACAGATATTTTTTTTAGAACAATTTTAAGCTTTGGGCCTCCTTCGGGGCCAACCCCGAGGGCAGGGGCGGGGGCCGACCATGGGGCCCGGGCCGGGTCCGATATTTTCGACCCCCGGCCACCCTGTGTGGTATTGTGCAGGTTGGAGTAGCCCGAGGAGAGAAGCCAGCAGCCTGCTTTGTTGATGAAGACGGCACTTACACACGACACATGGGGCATGAATTGGAAGGGAAGTCCGTTCTCGGTCAAGGAAACAACATTGTTCGTTTCTTCCTTGTTTACTGTGAAGAGGAAGCCTTAGCAGTGGGAGTTTGCAGGTAATGGAACTGTTGAAGAAGGACATTGTCTGGCAGCAGAAACACAAGCACTCCTATCCTTATGATTGGCGCACGAAGAAGGTTCAGCACTCTATTTATATCATCCTTTTTTTTTATCCAAATGTAATTTCTCTGTCTCTCTCTCTCTGTCTCTGTCTCTCTCTCTCTCTCTCTGCTTCCAGCCAGTTATCATACGAAGCAGTGCGCAGTGGTTCGTCGATACTTCGCGGATGAGGGACGAGGCGGCGAAGCTCTTGGAGGAAGTCGCCATTCGCAGTGGCCAATCTGGTAGTCACTTTCATCTCTCTCTCTCTCTCTCTCTCTCTCTCTCTCTCTCTCTCTCTTTCCCCTCTCTCTCTCTTTCTCTCTCTCTCTCTCTCTCTCTCTCTCTCTCTCTCTTTCTCTCTCTCTCTCTCTCTCTCTCTCTTTCTCTCTCTCTTAGATATCCGGAATGCCCTTGTGTCAATGCTCCTCCGCCGTCCTGCGTGGTGCATCTCCAGACAGCGCGTGTGGGGAGTGCCAATCCCTGCAGTCCAACTGCCTCAACTTGTCCGTTCTTTCTATTATTCTTCTTGCACGTGATAATAGCTTTCAGCTGAGCGGCAGTGACGACTCTCGAACATCTCTACAGTTGGTAGAAAGACTGGCAGAGATGGTCCGCCAGGAAGGCGACACTGAGATTTGGTGGAAGGCTGCCCTCCCTGAAATTCTTACTGAAGAGGTTTTCGCTTCTCTCTTTCTGGCGGAAGGGAAAAAGAGGGGAATATGCGAATTGCACCATGCACAGATCCGCCCTTCTCTTGGGATTGAAGAGGATCAGCTGTCTCGATTGAAAAAGGGAGGAGATGTCATGGATGTCTGGATGGACAGTGGATTCGCGTGGAAGGCAGCGAGAGAAGGCTACGAGGACTGCCAGGCCGGGGTACTTCATTCCGCGTGCTTATCGCTAATCAAAAAGTGCATATATCTTTGAGGAGCCGTGCGATGCTGTTGTGGAGGGTGTGGACCAAATGCGCGGCTGGTTCCAGTCTCTTCTCCTCACTTCTGTTGCCCTCAATGTTGGTTTACTTTTGAGAAAGAATCATATTGTTCTTTATTCTTTATCGCTTCCAGAAGAATATCCCCTATAAGCAAGTCTTCGTGCACGGTTTCTGCGTCGACGAGAAGGGGTCGAAGATGTCCAAGTCACTGGGAAATGGCATCGACCCGGATACGGTCACTGATTCCATGAACTGGTGGGAATGGTAAAAGATAAGTGAGTTCAGGTGGCAGACGGAAGTCTGGAGCGGGCCGCCCTTGGGGCGGACGGCCTCCGACTCTGGGTCGCTCTCGCTGCTGCAGACAGTGCAGGGGAGTCACGCATCGGAGATGGAATCCTTGCAGACATCGGAAAGAAGGTTTCCATTCTGCTTGTAGCCTTACCTTGAGCAGTACTTGTAGATATCAAGCATTCGCAACTCGCTTCGTTTTATTCTGGGCAGTCTGGATGGAATGGATGTGAACTGGAGGCCTCCTACCGGCCGATTGCCTCTTCTTGACCAGGTATCCCCTTTTCCCCCTCCCTGTCTCTCTCATTTCCTCTGCTCAGCTGGCTCTTCGTCGCTCAGTGTTTCACTGGCAGAAGATGCACGCTCTCTACTCGGCTTTCCGGTTCCGTGCTGCTGCGAATGAACTCATTCAATTTCTACATCATCTGAGCAGCACTTACATTGTTAGTCTAGACTTGCTTGATTGTCGAATGAAGATGAACTGTTGAGAGTCTTGTCCGAGACAGACTCTACTGCGACCGCGTTGGCAGCGACTCGCATTCCTCTGCTCAGTTCACTCTGAATCTGGTTTCTCTCCTCACCTTTCTAATATTATGCGTTCAAGCAAGAGTTTCAAAATTCTTTTAGTGTTTAATTAAAAAAAATCTTTCCACAAGTGCCATTTGTGCATTTTTAGCAAATGCCAACTGGGTATAAAGCGATAAGGACTATATGAAGACTGCAGTCTTGCATATCGCAATAGAGTAGAATAGTTGAGTGTGAAGAGTGCATCCAATTGACCTCTGCAGATCGCGTTGCTTGTCTGCCACTCCCTGTGTCCTTTATTGCCTCATCTCGCCATTGAGATTGAGAGTCATCGACCGGGCGGAGATCCACTGAACACTCTGAGAAGAGTGCTTCCTACTGGTCGGTCCTTTCCGTTCTCGTTCTCTAACTTCTATGTCATTTCAACATTCTCAGATGAATCTCAACTTCTGCCTCTCGTCAACTTGCATGAGAATCTCGATCAACTTCTTCTGCTTACAACTTCGCTGCGAAATGAACTCAATACTTCAGCTAAGACTAAAACTGACGTGTCTACTCTGGTAAAAATCGACGATAAATGAGAGAGTAGAAGAGTTGGAATGATTGAAGGCAGTTCGTGTGGAGTTGTGTGGGTCGTCCTGGCAGCTTTTATCGTCGTTGCCAGATGGAGAACTGGTGGAGGTGCTCGGAGTGTCCTCTCTGAAGATGGTCCGAGGGGACAAGGATGTCCTTGTGATACGAGACTCTCCTCTTCTCCGCTGCAGTCGCTGTCGTAGAAACAGACGCCCTTTCCAGTCGCCCTTCTGCCCGCGGTGCATTCAGGCTACGTGCAATTCACCGTAAATCTGTTTTCTACTCCTTTTCCCAATCTGTTTCACCCATTTGACTCTGGATTTTGGTATTCAGTTCGATAAGTCACTCAATTGTTAAGTTTTGTTCTCCTTTAATGGGGTTTTTATCTTAATTTGTTGACCTGTGTTGTTGGGGAATTTGTTAAGATGAATAAATTATTAATTGAACTTTATAGTCAAACTTGCTGCATTCTTCGTAAGGTAGACGAACCATCTTGCATATTTTCTGAAATGAAATGAACGGAGTAACTGAATGGGATGAAGATGCTGCGGAGAAGAGCGTGGATTGTGCTCCCGGCCAGAACAGCCAGCCAGACCACCGCCAAGCCAGCACTCACCATTCGTCCTGCCATCCATGTCAGGAAGTTGTCAGAGGGGGTAAAAAGGAAAAGACGTGGTTGGTGCGTGATTCTCTTTGCCTTCAGCGTTCTCCCACCGCCGTCCTCGAGGCTCTGTCCTCAACCGTCGGAGTGGATGTGACGGCTCCCCACTTCCAGTTCATCGATGACCCCGCCACCATTCCCACCACTGTCGCCAGCAAGAAGGTGTATTTGATGGCCAAGGAGCTGGGGAAGAGAGCGGCCAGACAACTGGCCGCAGAGTGGCCGACTCTCTTTGCCTTCGATAGAGACCAGCCTCGACTGCCTGCCTTCCGACTGCAGAAACCACTCGATCCGTTACAGGCAAGGAAGGAGTTGTTAGATGGCATCTAACGCCTCTTACTTAGATGGAATTGACGGAAGAGAATCTCCGTGTACTCATTGAAAAGCGAGCAGTTAAAGATGCTTGCATGTTCTACGAGAGACTCCGTGCAGAAGAAAGAGAAATATCAGAGGATACTTCGGTTTGTATTCTTACCCTCTTCTTTTCGATGAATTGTCACTTGTTGTTTGCAGGACGAACTCCTGAATCTCGCGGCGTACTACAACGGAGAAGATCCTCCTTTTGCGGAGCACCCGGAATGGCATGCTCTTCGTTATCTGGCAGTGGAGAACACGAAGGAATGGACATCGGTTGGCCTGCCTCTTCTTTCCGCTCTCTTCTCTCGCCTGCCTTCTCTCTTCTTTCTCCTCTCTTCTCTCTTCTCTCTTCTGCCTTCTTTCTTCTCTAGACGACAATCCTGTTCAGGGAGGAGTGGCTGATCTTTTGTATGAGACTCTTCCGAAGACTGCGCTGCGTAGATCGACTATGGTTGCTGCTCTCTGCAAGCACTCTTCGGAGGCTTCCGTCCAGAGAGCGAGAAATATATTCCAGGTTGCTGATCTTCTGTTTATTCATATTGATTGAATATATTTGGAGGAGATGCGAACTGAAGGGCAAAAAGCATCGACTGAAGCGTTCGCGGGCCTGATTCACCACTCTAATTGGAAAACTGCACAGCAACTTCTTGTTGAGGTAAACTCAGATTTCTGTTTGTGAATTGCAGTGTTGAATTGAAGATTGTTGAGATGAACAAGAGTGGAGTGATGCCAACTGAAGATATTTGGTATGCAGTAGCAGAGATCACAACGCGTTCTTCTCAGGTTCTATTTCTGCTCAAATTGGTCTTCCGCAATTCGTATGACCCCGGTGGTGCTCATTTCACACGAGAATTAAAATGTGTGGTGTTTTCTAGCTTGCAACTCCCCACAAAGCAAGACACTTTAAAACTGTTTTCTTCCCATTTCTTTTAATTTTGAATGGTTTCGCCCTTTTCTTTTCAATGTGGACTTCCCACACAGGCACGGTCACTGAGCCAGCGAATAACCATGGGCAGGAGTATCCAGGCTGAAGCTGCAGCGTGTGGGGGAGAGCCGCGCTCTCTCCGCGTGTACGACGCGGTTCTGCGATCACTGCAAGGACAGCCAGACAAGGCTGGCGACGACAACCATCACATTGTATCTTCCACTCTTTCTCTCTTTCTCTTCTGCCTTTTCATTCTCTTCTCCATTCAGTCCGCAAGCGTCGCCGTTCTGCAAGAGATGCTGACGGAGCTGGAGAGTCGTCCGACCATTCTTGTCGGTTTCTGATGATATCAGAGTGACTTGAATGCTTGGAATGGTTCAGCGAAGTGGCTTGGCAGACGGAGGCTTCTTCCTGACTGGGATGTCCATCTCGGCCCTGGCGGGGCAACTGCCCCTCGGCCGACGACTCGTTTCCCTGTATGAGAGCTCCGCGAACCAAGTCCGTCTGCCTTCGATCGGCAGTGAAGGAAGGTGCTGCTTCCTCTTCTCGAACCTGCCTATCCTCTTTCCTTCAGTTTCTACACTTCGTTCGTGATGCTCGCTGCTGCCCGTGACCCCTCAGCAGAATCCTTCCGAACCCTGTACATCTCGCAGATCCCTCGCCTGGTTGGCATGAGCCGAGTGCTGGCTCTGGCAGTGACTGACCGTCTCAAGGTTCCTCCCTCCCTTCTCCCTTCTCATTTCCTGGATATCTCCGCAGAGTCTGCCAGACTGGCCCCTTCTTCTGCGCCTCACCGAGGATTGCATCGCCGCCCGTCTCTCCGTCGATTTCCGTGTGATTGGAGCCATCCGGATGCTTCTTATCGATACTCCTTTCCAAGTCAGTGCTTCCTTTCATCTTTTCTTTCTTTTCTTTCTTTTTTTTCGTTCTTTCTTTTCTTTTCTTACTTTTCTTTCGTTTCTTTCGTTTCTTTCTTTTTTCCTTTATTTTCTCTTTTATTTCTTTTCTTTCTTTTCTCTCTTTCTTTCTCTCTTTTATTTCTTTTCTTTCTTTTATTTCTTTTATTTCTTTTCTTTTTTCTCAGAGCATTGCTCCCTCGGAGCGGCAAGACTACTCCTTCTTGGTGTCTCGGATGGTCTCTGTGGCAGTCGATTTGAGTCGCTTCACGGACCCTCGACAGAAGCGGTTGCAGCACAAGCTTGCTCCGATGACTGTTCGTTCCCTCTCCTCCCTCTATCCGTGTACTTCTCCCTCTCCGTCTGCTTCTCTCGTCTCCCTCCCTCTCTTCTTCTGCTCTCCCTTTGCTGCCTCTTCCTCTCCCTCTCCGTCCATCCTTACATGTCATTTAGATCTGCGAGTTGGCTCTCCTTTTAAATCGCACTGGCGAGACGGAGCGGGCGTGGCAATTGCTGAATCTGCTGCTTGATGAGAGCGCCACGGATGGTGAGCATTGCCTGACTTTTCTCTGTCCCTGCATTGTCTCTCTCTCTCTCTCTCTCTCTCTCTCTCTCTCTCTCTCTCGTCTCTCTCGTCTCTCTCATCTCTCTCTCTCTCTGTCTCTCTCACTTCCTTTCTCTTTCTCTCCTCGCTTATCGCTGTAGCTCTTGCCCCTCTTTGTTCAGAGAACACGGGCACAGTCACACCTTCTGGCTATGGTCGCCTACACATGCTTGGGGAGTTATTCGATGATGCAATCAGAAGGCAAGAGAGACTGATTAATTTTTTTCCTTAGATAACATTTAAAAAATTTTTTATAGAATCAATAATTTGTTCTTAATTGAAGAGGGGACTCGCTGAGTGCGGCTACTTGTCTGGAGATAATGGCCAGTCAGCTTCCTCGGCAGAAACTCGAGCTTCTCGCACAGCGACTGATTGACCGGTATGGTTTGGATTGTATTGGAGAAGAGATTCTTCTGCCTGTCTTTCAGTTGTCAACTCAGCGAGTCACAGATCAGAATCGTACGCTCGTTCGTCCGTCTCAAACCTCAGTAGTCAATTCAGTTTTACTTTGCTTTAGGCGAGCGAATTCATGTTTAATGTTAAAGATTTGTTGTTCGTTTGTTGTGACCGAGGAAGAGCCATTTTGAATAAACATCAGCCTTGCCATATGTCACCGAAGCAGAAACTAAGAAGGTTCAAGGGGTGAAGCCGGGTGGAGGATGAGCTTGTCACATAATCTCTGCGCCTGCATTTCCTGCCCCCCCCTAGTCTGCCACCTCCCTCTCTGTCTCTCTGTATCTCTCTCTCTCTCTCCTCTCTTCTCCGGTCCGCTTTCCGCTCTCCTCTCCCCGCCTCTTTCCTGTTTCTTTCAGTCTCCTTCGATCCGTGCCAAACTACGCTGTGTGGCGTCTCGCTTACTTATGTAATGTCTGCTAGAATCACTGGTTAAATCTCTAAATGAGACCGACATGTTACTTCTACCGAGGGATATTGCTGTTTGTATTGATGCGAACATGAATGAATTGGTGGGGTCGCCCAGTGGTGCGATGGCGAATCGGCAGAAAATCTTGCTGGGACTGGCAGCGGGAGCGGGGGCCGTAGCCGCTGGCTACTTTCTCTTCAGCGGCAAAGTGAAGCTGCACGCTTCAGTGGCCATGCCCTCTCTCCTCTCCGTAGAATGAATGTTATCTGAATCAGGGAAATGAGGAGAAGGCGGACGAGGCGGTCGTCCGGAAGATCGAGGCTGCCTATGCTAAGCTGCACTCTCCAGAAGCTGCCAGCTGCAAGTCTCTTCTCAAGAAGCATCTCATTAAGGTCTTCTTTTTGCACTTATCAAAGGATTTTTTTGTATATCCTACCTACCGTCCCTCTTCCCTCTTTTGAAGAGTGAGCGTTTGGGTCGAGAACTAATGTAAATTAAAAAATCTCTTCTCTCTCACTCTATCTCTATCCCTCTCGCTATCTCTCATCTGTCTCACTCTATCTCTATCCCTCTCTCTATCTCTCATCTGTCTCACTTTATCTCTATCCCTCTCGCTATCTCTCATCTGTCTCACTCTATCTCTATCCCTCTCTCTATCTCTCATCTGTCTCACTTTATCTCTATCCCTCTCGCTATCTCTCATCTCTCTCACTCTATCTCTATCCCTCTCTCTATCTCTCATCTGTTTCACTTTATCTCTATCCCTCTCGCTATCTCTCATCTCTCTCACTCTATCTCTATCCCTCTCTCTATCTCTCATCTCTCTCGCTCTATATCTATCCTCTCTCTCTCTTATCTCTCTCATTTCTTTCTTGCTCATGTTCCTCATAGCCGGCCACTCTCATTTCCCACTCGCCTCTCTTTCTCTCTCTCGTGTCTCACTCTGCCTTGTCGATCAGTTTGTAGAGAATCGCTCAATTTTGCTGTTGTTGAGGAGCTTGTTGACCAGTTGAAAACGAAGAAGACGAAGCTGGGGGCGACTCTCTACGACGTAATCCGCTCTGGTGTGTATTCCACTTCGCTCGCAGTTCAATCCACCAAACTTAATTCGAACTCTTTTAAATAAATAGAGTCTTTTCATTTCGGAATGACTCATTAGTTTGGAATGGAAAGTTAGTTGAGGTGTGCATAACCTGGACGCAGGCGTTGGAGTCTATGCTCCTGATGCGGAATCTTACAAGGTTAGTTGTTTCATTTAAACATATGTAAATTAGTATATAAGAGTCGGACTCCTTTAATTTTCCAGCCGGCAGCAGAAATTGCTTGCTGACAGGAAACTGATCAAGTTCGAAAAATGAAAAGTTTGTATTGCAGGTTTTTGCACCTTTCTTTAATAAAGTAATCGAGGATTATCACTGCTTCTCACTCGCCCAAAAGCAGCCTCCGGTTGATCTCGGCGAGGGAAGAACCAAGGTTGACCACTCTGTTTCTCCCACTCTCAGTCATCTCTCTCTCTCTCTCTCTCTCTCTCTCTCTATCTCTCTCTCTCTCTCTCTCTCTACTCTCGTGCGCTGTACACCAAGAGATACCTCTCAGGAATTCCCTCCTCTGGACCCTGAAGGCAAATTCATTGTCTCCACTCGCATTCGTTGTGGCCGCTCTGTCGCTGGTTCAAGATTTTGATCTTCATTTGTATTTTTTCCTTCTTTTCAGTATTTTTGAGAAAATGTCCAACACTATAACGATTAGGTTATCCGTTTAACCCGAAGCTGCAAGAGAAAGATTATGTCGAGCTGGAGGGCAAGATCAAGAAAGTCTTCACTAATATTAGTGACCGCGAGCTGAAGGTAGAGAAGAGAGGCTGTCGAGATGGGAGGGAGTACACTCATTCAGGGCACGTACTATGGCCTAGAGGGAATGACGAAGACGGTGCAGGCCAAGCTCATCGCAGACCACTTTCTGTTCAAGGAGGGCGACCGGCATCTCCAGCACGCCAATGCCTGCAACTTCTGGCCCAAAGCATGCTCTCACTCTTTATCTCTCTGTCTCTCTCTCTTCTCTCTCTCTCTCTCTATCACTCTCTCTCTCCCTTTCCACATTTCAGATTCTCTTTGCAGGGTCGAGGAATCTTTCACAACAACAACAAGACATTCTTGGTGTGGGTGAACGAAGAGGACCATCTGCGCATCATTTCAATGCAAGAAGGGTCGGATGTGGGTGAAGTGCTGGACAGGCTGATCCGGGGAGTGAAGGTTGGGAGGTGCCCTCTTGGCTAGCCCTTCCTGTTGTCTGCAGTCGATTGAGTCGAGTGTGCCGTTCTCGCGAGACGCCCGCCTTGGCTGGCTTACTTTCTGCCCCACCAACCTCGGCTCCACTGTCCGCGCCTCCGTCCACATCAAACTGCCCAAGCTTGCTGCCCGCAAAGACTTCATTGTATGGCACTCTTCTCTTGCTCTCTTTCTATATAATGTCACCCTCTCCCAGGACATCTGCGACAATCTCAAACTCCAAGTGCGAGGAATCCACGGCGAACACTCCGAGCCCGTGGGAGGAGTCTTCGACATCTCCAACAAGGTCTTCCATCGGGTCTTTCCCACCAATTCTGGCATTCCCCTGCTTATCTCTCCCTCTCTCCCTGTTTCTGCCCTACCTTTCCCTTAAACCCTTCATCTCTCCGTCTGTATTTATTTCCCTTCTCTCAGCCTCTATACTCTCTTTCTTCCCTATCTTTCTCCATCTTCATTCCTCAGGCTCGTCTGGGTTTGTCTGAGTTCGAGGCGGTCAAACAGATGTACATCGGTGTCAAAAAGCTGATCGAGATGGAGAAAGCCGAGCGCTGAAGACTTCATTTATTCCTTAGCTAGGCAGCAAACTAACATTATTTAGCTACTGTCACCTATATAATAAAAACATCTATTGACAACATATTTTAAAGAAGACGACAATTCGACCAGAATCCACCATAACACAATCACCCCTAACCAATAGTGCAAATATAAGAATGCCACTGAGTAAGAAGTAAGTTACAATTCCTATAAGAGAGGACCGCTCAACCAAATATGAAATGAGCATTACTGGTGATAGCAGAGAATGGCAAAAGAACTGAAATGAAATTCAAGTGAATTGAAATTTATCGCTGCTAGTTTGCCTCTTTCAGAAGGACCTCCGGTTGAGTGTACCTAAACAAAATTGTAGATGATGCAGTAAATAAGAGAGAGAGAGAGAGAGAGAGAGAGAGGGGTGAGGTAGGGAGAGAGAAATGGAGAGAAAGAGATAGAGAGAAAGAGAGGAGACCTGTAGTGAGCAATGCGAAGGAGTTGGATGAGCCCAGTGCATCCCACGAAGAAGTTGACAGACGACAGATAGTAGTTGATGGGAGTGATCACGAGGCAGTAGCGGGTCCAGATGGCTCCGGTGGCGAAGAGAGCCACGTTCTGGGCGGGACTTAGCTTCTCAGCAGGGCGGGCCAGATCTGCTAGCCCCGCCCCCACTAGAGCCCATTTAATTGTCGGCGCCCAGAAGAACACCTATAACAAAACAACAGTCTGCTGCGAAGATATCCTTAATACCTAGAGAAACGAGAGCGAGTTTATAAATCACATTTCTGAAAATTGTGTCATCCTATTATCTTTCGCCAATATTCTCCGGATATTTTCAATATGAGCCAAATGGCTGTAGTCGAGAAACAAATCTAAATAGGCTTGTAAATTGCTTAAAATATTGTATTTATTAATAAGAGACGAAGTCGTCATAGAGCTGTCCATAAAGATAAAAGTGTGACCTAGTCTTTCAAACGTAATAAAAATTTAGACAGCCGGGCTTGAACATTAGGCTCATAATGAGAACACGCCGAATTGTTCTATTAACTACAACTGAACAGCGCAAAGGAATAAGAGAGAACTAACTGTCTTAGGCCCGGCAGCGTGGTTCCAGGCGGGTTTGGCAAAAGCAGGCAGGATGGGGTAGACAACCCGATCTGCGGTGGAGCAGAGAACGCGGTAGAGTGCCTTGTGAGGCTGCAGACGAGCAGCCATCCCTCAGCACTCTAAACAGCAAACCTCTTCTCAACCCACTTCCGTTACCATCAAACGGCAAAAAGAACCACGTGATTACCCTCGCTCGATTTCGCTGAGGGTCCACACCAAACCCAAAAATACACTGGCGATGAGAAAACTGCATTTCCTTGTTCCAATTGATGAATTTCAGTCAAATGCCGAATCGTTCAAACTTTATACGCCATTGCAGACAACAAAAGCGGCGACGATGACGAGGGGGAAAAGGAAAAGGGTTTGCGAGACAGGGACACTCTCATTCGCATGTACAGATTAAGATGGAAGGAGAACAGAAACTCCTCTTTTCACTCATGAAATTCCATTGATTCCAGCAACAACCACTGCAGTTAGATATGAACTCGCCAGGTTAACAAGGGACACCGCGGAATCTAAGAGCTCTCAGAATGAAGGGCAAGCTGATGAGAAATACAGAAGCGTAGCCAGAATAACGAATTCCTCTTTAATGCCAATGCAACGAGAAACGCCAGGACAGCCGTTACATACATATGCTCATCGTATTTCGCCCTTTATATCCCCCTTTTGCGCACAGTAATTGTACAAGAATATTTATATATATAATCTGTTGACTAGCGAGGATTGAAAATATACGTGGGAATTCGTAGAGATTAGAAAAGCCACGGCAATGGGGGCCACAGAAGCAGGAAAAAGAAAAGGAGTGTAAGCGAGGGAGAGAGAGAAAGAAGGAGAGAGAGAGAGAGAGACAGAGAGACAGAGAGTTATGATGAAGTGTTCAGCAGCATCCGCCAGAGGAACCCAGAGCATTGGCTCCTCCGCGCGGCGAGTTGGGAGAGGAAGGCGAGTGCTGCGGGCCGAGTTTGATTCCATTGGCCTCATTGTTGATGTCGAAGACCCCCTCCTGAATCTTCCTGTAGATCTCCTTGGCCGTGTCGATGAAAGCCTCCTCCACATTCGCCGCTGTCTTCGCTGAAGTCTCCATGAAGATAAGACCGTGCTCCCGAGCGAAGGCTTCTCCTTCTTCCTTTTTCACTTCTCGTCGAGCTTCCAAATCACTACAAGGAAACGACTTCAATATCAAATAGAACAGAAGAGGGAAAGGAAAAGATGCACCTCTTGTTGCCAATCAGCATAATGACCATGTTGCTATTGGAATGTTGACGGGCATCTTCAAGCCAAGAAGTGAGATGGTTGAATGTGTCTCTCCTAAACAATTATCTTTCAGAAATTGACAACGACTTGAAATTAGATTTGCAATACTGGAGAAAATAGAACTGAATAAAATTAGCTGAAACGAGAACACAGGACTTGATTTTTTTTAAAGTATAAATGAATGATTTTAGTGAACAGTGTTCACTCAGAAATTGTTAAGCAAATGATATTAGAGCAGGGTGCAGCAATTATTCAACTTTTTGCGTACACAACAAACTGATAATCGTTCCCTGAAATATGAAGGAGTGAAAAATACCTGGTAATATCATAGACCAGGAGTGCGCCTGCAGCTCCACGATAGTACGAGCGAGTAATGGAACGGAAGGACTCTTGCCCGGCAGTGTCCCAGATCTGCAGCTTAATCTGCTTCCCGTCAATCGTAATCATCCGAGCACCGAATTCAACTCCTGCAAACAATTCATGATTCATTACTTGCCTAAAGTATAGATGCCTACACTTCCTTGTCATCTGGGACCCTCATAAAAAAGGAATAGAGAATTCTGACTAAAATGAGAATAATTGGCTGCACATTGTCGCTTGAGCGAATATATTGTAGTGGGAAACTCAGAAAATGTAGACCACAAACCAATGGTGAGGTCATGGACGGGCTGGAATCGCTTGTCGGTGAACTGGAGAAGAAGACACGACTTTCCAACACCTCAAAATCACAAACTGCAGCTAAGACTTTGAAAGCTAAAAGGAAGGAAGAACTGACCGGTGTCTCCGATAATGATGTACTTGAAGAGGTATGCGTAAGACATCCTAGTGCGTCTATCTAAAAAAGAAAAATATCACGAGACAAAAAGTTCGGATTCGTAATAAATCATAACACAAAGAGCCACGCAAACGTTTTAAGAAAACAAGACAACGTCGTTTGCGCTCACTGATTGAGACAAAAGTCTCGGTGTGCCAGCTCATGCGTGTACTTCTATTTAAATTACCAAAAAAAAACCAAAAAAAAGAACCCAATATCTCTGGTTATCATGGCAATTTCATAATTTGATGACTTCTGAAGAGAGAACGGTGAACATTCAGACGGGCCTCTACGAATCGACTATGATGCGCCTTCCTTGCCAATTCAAGAGAATTAGCGAATGAAAGCAAGCGATGCGCGCTAAAAGGCAAGCTGGAATCGGAGAAGGATGAGGACACGTGAGGAAGAGAAGGCCAAGGCATGAGCAGGGCGGCAGATCGATAGGCAGGGGGGGGGGGCGCCTCCAAATCTTTCATCGCTCCGACCATTCTCGTATTCCGCGTCTGTTTCTTAAAGGACGAAAGAAAAATGGTTTAAGCGCGAGTAAACTTAGGTCAACATCCTGGTTTTGAATAGTAACGCACTTCTGACGCATTCAAATTGAAAACTGAAGGCACTTTAGGTCCCTTTAATTCAGATAGGACTGTTGGACTCTGTGCGGTAGTATTTCGGTACTCCTGCCCCAAGACCCCAAAATTTTTCCAAAAAAAATTTTTTTTCTGTAACTTGCCCCAGGGGGGTTACTTGATGCGAGGAAACCGAATCTGAAGTCGGTTTTGACGGATCCCGGCGATTTCGAAAGTTATGGTAGGTTTATGGTATATGACAATGTCATCCAAATTGGCTAGAAACCTCTTCTAGTGGGTTATTTGAAGCGAGAAAGTCGAATATGAGGCTCGCTTTCAACAAAAACACTCCTAGCAAGGATAGAGTTTGACAATCTGATCCACGAGATTGAAGAAGACCTCGCCAGGGCTTCCAAATTGCTTGCGCCAGAGGTACTCCGCCAGGTAATATCAATCATCGTGCCATATCTCTCGGGCATGGCACTGTGCACTCACCGTAACTTTCTAAAATGACTAAATCAAGCAAAGCGAACCTCATATTCGACTTTCTCGCTTCAAATAACCCCCTAGAAGAGGTTTCTAGCCAATTTGGATGACATTGTCATATACCGTAAACCTGCCATAACTTTCGAAATCGGCGGAATCCGTAAAAACGGACTTCAGATTCGGTTTCCTCGCATCAAGTACCCACATCCCCTGGGGCAAGTTTCAGAAAAAAAATTTTTGGAAAAATTTTGGGGTCTTGGGGCAGGAGTACCGAAATAGTACCCTGTGCTACGAGTTCGAAGGCTATAGTGCTCTTAAATTGATGTAAAGGCCAAGTTACCACATGGTTGAGAAAGTGCAGTAGATCAGAGGAATACAACATAATTTAATATCTAATTCCTCTTATACCTTTTCATTCATTTCATAATTGAGGGAGTGGAGAAGGCGGTGGAGTGGGAATGGATGCCGTGGGTAGTGGACTCTGTCTATTCTCTCTTCTCTCACTTCTCCTCTCTTGTTCCTGCTGTTTCGAGAAGAAGAAGAAAGAGATGGCCTCTTCAGGCAAGCCTGAATCTACTCGAGCGAAGGAATCCGCGAATCTTCGTTGTGTTCGGAAGTTAATTTTCTTCGTCTTGTTATACATCTTAGTATAAAGTGAACCTTGCCTTGCTTTCATTCGAATAAAGCTTGGTCGTCGTGGGCTACTAGGAGGCGGGAAAAATGTGTTTCAAAGCAAAATTGCGGGGAGTTTTTATTTGACTGTTGGTAGGCGGAGGAGATAATATACTGTAGATCAGAGAATTCACTACATATTCCTACTAAGGGGTGATTGAGGATTTCTAGTACTGGTCGGGAGTAGCTCTTACATAGACATGGATTGCCGTGTATTGAAATTCATGTGTTGGGGTACAGTAGATGTGAAGGGCATGATGAAAAGAGAGGAAGAGTTGTTGCCGGACAGAATCGCAGCCACGCCAGTGGATCTCGTGACCCGTGGCAGCCTTCGAGAAGCCTCGGATGAACTGGATCTCTCTCGCTCAATGCTGGAGCCAGGAAAAGAAGGGAACTCTCCCAATGATGCCTCTTCCCTCACTCTCTCCTTCACTCCCACGGACCCGGTATCGCTCTTTTTTTTTCTTCTAAATTTTAGTTTCTCTTATTCCATCGGAATTTTTTCAATAGTACATTGCAATTTATAAATAAAATAAAAATATAATAAAATTAATTTTTTGCCGGTTCTTTTCTGTAATCAGGAGAGAACACCTGAAGGAAGTCGCTCCTTGTCCGCCTCCCAGTCTGGGCCCATTCCAGCTTCCTCTCTTCCTCCACAACACAACTAATGCCCCTCCTTCTGCCTTCCATTACAAGCATCCCACGTGTCATGTGGGCAGAGACCAAGGAGCAGCAAAATACTTTACGAGAAAGAGAAGCTGAGGAGATCATGGCGAGTAAGAATTGCAAGAAGTGACTATGCATCTTTTGATATTCTCATTTCTTGTTCACCACGGATAATCACTGACTATCAGCGGACAAAGATAAATACAGGCGATCTTTGAAGGTTTGGCAAGATCTTTGGAAGCAGTATATAATATGCAAGTACTGTTTTGTAATATTCCCGCCCAGAGGTCGATTTTTTCAAAATAATTTTTTCGCTGAAATTGGCACCAGGGGGTTTCCAGTACGGGGAATACGAATACTTATCAGGTCCTAATTTTCAGGGTAAGTTACGCTAGGTTGAGGGACGTAAGATGTTTCGCATCGCCCACATATCTCACAACCACTATTCGAGGGTGGTTGAAGGGTGGAAAGTTAGAAATGAATGCGATATTCGTGTTCCCGGTGAAGAAAACAACCTGGGGGTAAACTTCAGTGAACAAAAAAAAATTTCGAAAGAAAAAAAGTCGACCTTTGGGGTTGGAATAGTACAATAGTACGTAATATGCATATCGAGGAATTATAGAAGAAGATCTGACTCCGTAATGACATTTGTGGCTGAGTAGCGTGGAAACAGCATCCAACATGAAGATATGAAAGAAAGAAAAAGTAGAATTGCAGACATGAAGTGAATGGAACAGTTGGTGCCCTCCCATGGTTAATAGAAGACGCCAGAAATGGCAAGTTACCCAACCTAATCATTTTTTGTACAGCATTGTTATTACTTTTTCAACGGAGATAAAAGATAATCCCGTGTAGCGCCTTTAAACATCAAGCAAACAGAAAAAAAAGAAACATAATGAGTGTTGTGAGAGAATAGATGAGAGAGGAGTCAGAGAAAAGGAGATAGAAAGAAGAAGAGCGAGAGAGAAAGAGAGAGAGAGAGAGATGATTAAAACTCGAATCCCTCTTCGCGTTCTTCTTCGTCTTCCTCATCAGCCACATTCTCCTGCGGTGGTTGTTGTGGAGTTGGCGGGCAGAGGGAGGGATGCTTCAGATGATGTGTTCCCTGAACACAGATTGGTTATTCTATCCAGTATACTAGTAGAAGAACGGAAGGGAAGAGTCTGCCTTGCACTCCTTGCCCATGTGCTCGATCGTGTTCTTCCACTGCTCTTGCTCTGATTTGTCTCGTGCCAGAATGCCAAGATAAGCAACTCCGATGATGTCGTCTCCCGTGCACGCCCTGGAGGAGATCAGAGTTCGAGATGGTTGACCCATCAAACGACCCACCGTTGCATGTCATGGACGGATATGGTAATCTTGGTGTGCGCGAGTTCAGATCTGCTCGGGTTGAAGATGAACATCACAGCCTCGTTGTAGATGGCAGTGGTGGTACTCTTGAGGATCCGAGATGACTTCGTCTTCGAGATGGCCGAGCCTTGCACCAGAGTGATCTTCACACACACATCTGTAACTTCTCTCTTCCTTCTCAGTACTCTCTCTCACTCTTCTCTTTCCTCCTTCTCAGTACTCTCTCTCTCTCTCACTCTTCGTTCTCTCCTCATTCTCAGTACTCTCTCTCCCTCTTCTCTCTCTCCCTCTCTCTCTCTCTCTCTCTCTCCTTTCCTTCTCAGTACTCTCTCTCTCCCTCTTCTCTCTCTCTCTCTTCCTTCTGAATACTCTCTCCCTCTTCTCTCTTTTCCTTCTCAGTGCTCTCTCCCTCTTCTCTCTTTTGCTTCTCAGTACTCTCTCTCTCCCTCTTCTCTCTCCTCATTCTCAATATTCTCTCCCTCTTCTCGCTCTTCCTTCTCAGTACTCTCTCTCTCCCTCTTCTCTCTCTCCCTTTTCAATACTCTCTCCTCTTCTCTCTCTTCCTTCTCAGTGCTCTCTCTCCCTCTTCTCTCTCTCTCTTCCTTCTCAGCACTCTCCCTCTCCCTCTTCTCTCTCTCTTCCTTCTCAATACTCTCTCCCTCTTCTCTATCTTCATTCTCAGTTCGCTCTCTACCTCATCTCTCTCGTCCTTCTCAGTACTCTCTCTCTCCCTCTTCCTTCTCAGTACTCTCTCTCCCTCTTCTCGCTCTTCTTTCTCAGTACCCTCTCTCTCTCTCCCCTCTTCTCTCTCTTCCTTCTCAGTACTCTCTCTCTCTCTTCCTTCTCCATACTCTCTCCCTCTTCTCTATCTTCATTCTCAGTACGCTCTCTACCTCTTCTCTCTCGTCCTTCTCAGTACGCTCTCTACCTCTTCTCTTTCGTCCTTCTCAGTACTCTCTCTCCCTCTTCTCGCTCTTCCTTCTCAGTACTCTCTCTCCCTCTTCTCGCTCTTCCTTCTCAGTACTCTCTCTCCCTCTTCTCACTCTTCATTCTCAGTACCCTCTCTCTTTCTCCCCTCTTCTCTCTCTTCGTTCTCAGTATTCTCTCTCTCTCTCTCTCTCTCTTCCTTCTCAATACTCTCTCCCTCTTCTCTATCTTCATTCTCAGTACTCTCTCTACCTCTTCTCTCTCGTCCTTCTCAGTACTCTCTCTCTCTCCCTCTTCTCTCTCGTCCTTCTCAGTACTCTCTCCCTCTTCTCTCTTACTCTCAATCTCTCCTTTTCTCTCTTTCTCTGACCAGGTGCTCCAAGGAATTGCCATCTCGGTAGATCCTCTGCCTTCTTGATGTTGATTGTCAGTCGACGAGCGTCTTTTTCAACGCAAGATGTAATGTGAATCTTTCCGAGCTTCTAAAAACGGTTCTCTATTTAAAGGAGGTATCCGACGGAAAAATATCTTTTTCTTTTATCTTTCCATTGCTCAAGTTTGGCCTAAAAGATCGATTGGAGTTGGTCCCGGTTTTTTTTGTTGTTGAAAATATGCGCCTGTCAAATTCATATATAACTACACAAACTCGTTTATTTGCACGTATAACGCACCAGACTCGTCCTTGCCAGCCTAATTAGTGAATGAATATTGAATTATAGAGCGGAAAAAATGACAAAGAACCGTGTACCTTTTGATTGATTGCTTGTTTGAACTCGTCAACAACTTTGATTTCCTTCTTCGAGTTGAGATCTGGCACTTCTTTCAATGGAATTGTTACCTCTCCTTAACAGAAAGTGATATGAAAAAATGGCAAAAATAGATAAATTCATGTCGTGCTTGAAGGGAATTAAAATACTCAAAATTTTAACCTATCAAGATGTCTTTCCCTAGCTTGGCTCCAGGCTGATGGTAAGCGCCGATTGTTACTTCTCGGCTGTCGAGATCTTCGACCATGACGTTGTCGAAGAAAAACTCCTATTCAACGATCATCACATGTATATATTTTCAGAAAAAGAATTTGATAATAATTTCCTAACTGAAATAGAAAAATTATAATTATATAACATAAGTTGTGAAGGTAATTTTTTTAATACATTGTTTACAGGTCACAGTTAAGTGTCGTGGTTTTACATGTTGGCTAGCAATCAGTTAATGCAAACGAAGAGTGCGGACCTGGTTAAAGACGGGGTCCCGCCCTCTCTTCACTTCAGAACTCTGCTCCTTCCCACTCTTCATCCCGACGATTCTCAATTTGCATATCGCGTGCATCTCCACGTCCGGCTTCAGCTGTCCGGCCAGACCTGCATCATTACAGTCTTCATTTTTCCCTCTCTACTTGACTCTTTCATCGCCTCTTTCTCTCTCTCTCTCTCTCTCTCTCTCTCTCTCTCTCTTTCTCTTTCTCTTTCTCTTTCTCCTTCTCCTTCGCCTTCTCTTTCTCTTTCTCTTTCTCTTTCTCTTTCTCTTTCTCTTTCTCTCTTTCTCTTTCTCTTTCTCTTCTCTTTCTCTTTCTCTTTCTCTTTCTCTTTCTCTTTCTCTTTCTCTTTCTCTTTCTCTTTCGCTTTCGCTTTCTCTCTCTCTTTCTCTCTCTCTCTCTCTCTCTCTCTCTCTCTCTCTCTCTGCTCCTCTAACACTCTCTTTTCCCTCCTTCTCTTGTCTCACTGGCTCTCATTCGCTATCTTTCTCTTTACCTAGCCATCTCGTTCTTTCTTTGGAAGAAGAAAAGGGGACATGCCTTCTATTTTAAGGATGTTAACTCGGAGTCTCTTGCGCACTGGGAAGTGTTGAAGAGTGCAATGTAGCAACCCGAGACCACTCGGGTGAACCCCCTCACTGCCACAGAAGGACGTGCTGCTCACTACCGGGTGCTGAAATAAGAGAGAGAGAGAGAGAGAGAGAGAGAGAAAAAAAAGAGAGAGAGATGTACATTGAGAAGGAGAAAGAGAACGAGAGAAAGAGAGAGAGAGAGAGAGAGAGAGAGAGAGAGAGAGATGTACATTGAGAAGGAGAAAGAGAGCGGGAGAGAGAGAGAGAGAGAGAGAGAGAAAGAGAGAGAGAGATGTACATTGAGAAGGAGAAAGAGAACGAGAGAAAGAGAGAGAGAGAGAGAGAGAGAGAGAGAGAGAGAGATACCGCAACAGAAGAGAGTGCAGAGTGGGCAGAGCTGATCGAAAAGCTTCTGCCATTGACTTGTTGCGGAGCATAGAGAGACGGATCAAATCCAAGTTCTCTGCCTTTGCTGCCTCCA
>CALZFC010000056.1:1572500-1617500 GCA_945643635.1 Allodiplogaster sudhausi
GTTTATTCCCAAATGAGGAAATAAAAAATATGACGCCAATTACAAAGTTCGCTAACATCGAATGACGCAGTGAAGAAAGGGTATGAAGCACATAACTAAATCTTTTCTCGATTCTTATGTTACCTGAATAAGAATTATTCAATTATTCAGTCCCCCTGGCTGGTGGATTGCCTTCAATGTCCTATTTGTGTCTATAACCCATTAAAAATGTCTCTTCTTTGTTTGAACAGGAAACCGAATCCTGTAGCTACGTAATTGAAAAAAAAAATTAATTGCGCGTACTAGAATACCCATTAGGACACAATTCAATTTTGAAATGATAAGAAAGAAATGCGAATGAAGCAGAGATCGAAGTTTCCCTTGAACGAGAATTAAAGATCCTGGCAGTGAATCTACTCACTTACGAATCACATGTTACTTCTATAGCGCAATAGCCATCACCACATTTTCAATTCGAGTTGTTATAATTCTCTCTTCACTGCTTCCTGATTGTCAGTAGTTTCAATGTTCGAATTCTAAAGATGACTTCTACCAAATAGCAGTCTAATTGTGCATATGTTCAATTGATAATCTCGCATTCATGATTGAAAACGACTGGAAAAAGGTTCGAAAGTGAGAAGGATTCGATTAATGCCGAACATGCAGACTTGTATGCAGTAAGACATGTTCCAGTGAATTCTTCGGTCCCATCCACACTGTAAAAATCAGAGGTACCGTAATGCCAGTGCTAAAATAGGTCATTCAAATCACACCAATTTAAAATATACTTATGGATGTGTGAAAGAATAGATGTATGTTGCCAGTGAAATTCAAGTTCTCAAATCTCCTCTGATATGATTTCTTTAATACCGACCCATTAAGCATTTTGGAGGAACATTGTCTCTACATGAATGCTTGTGTATTTAAAAGAGATAAAGAGAGAGAGAGAGTGAGTGAGAAAGACGGAGAGAATGGACAGAGAAAGACACAGGGAAGATTGGAAAAGAGAAAGAGGGAGCAAGAAGCGAGAGAGCGGTATAGAAAGAGAGAAAGTAAAGTCACAATGCGCAATGCGTGCGCCTCAACAGTTTGTCCCTTGGGATGACTTCCCTTTCTTTCTTCTCTTCTTTCTTTCTTTATTTCTTTACTTCTTTCTTCTTCCACTCCAAATTTCTACAATTGTTTTCAATGCATTTTCTTTTTTCTATGCTGCTTAGTCTGCCTCTCCATGTTATGATAATTTTGGTGTTCCAGTCCAGAAACCTGCCACGACTGATTAGCAAAGTGATCTCACACGTCAGCACTGAAAATGAATGATTATGACGCCAACACTGGAGAACCATCAACTAAACGAAAGAATGAGTAAAGAGAAGGTAGAATAGAAATTATACTAAAACATGCATATAAATGTGCATGCATAAGAGGAATTCGGAAGAAGAATAAGCATCTTTCTTTTTCTTACTTCTCCCCGCACTGCCCCTTCTCTCTCTCTTCTCTCTCCTCTCTCTCGCCGTTTCTTTCACTCTTTCTTTCGCTCTCTCTCTCTCTCTCCGCTTCTTTCACTCTTTCTTTCGCTCTCTCTCTCTCTCTCCCTTTCGTCTTACTCCTCTCAGCCTAACGTGTTAGTGGCCAGGGCATGGAGAAAAGGATTGACAAACCATGTGATGCCCCAGTCGATTCTTCTCGCAATTCCTCATATTTTATGTTTCTTCAGTATCCCTTTTCTCTCGTTCTGCCCTTCTCTTTATCCTCCATTCTCGTCTTTCTTCTGTCTTGTTTTACGTTGCGCAACAGAATCAGGCAGAAATATGGAATTAGAAAGAAGCATAGAAAGGAAGAGACAAGCATCGAATTTGAGAAAGATAGGGAAAGAAAGAGATAGAGAGAGAGAGAGAGGGAGAGAGCAAGATAGATAGGGAAAGAGAGAGAGAGAGAGAGAGAGAGAGAGAGAGAGGGGGAAGATAGAGAGAGAGAGAGGAAGATGGAGAGAGAGAGCAAGATAGATAGGGAAAGAGAGAGAGCAAGATAGAGAGAGAAATAGGACCTGGAATGGAAAGGCGATGCGAGTGATAGCTTATGTCAGAGGAGGGAGGCGTGCTGATTATGTTTCATTCTTTATTCGTTTGACGACATTGCTACTGCTTAATGAAGGGTTACGAGTAAAATGTGGAAAGGTAAGAGTGGAAAGAGGAATTTTGAGAGCAGGGAGTGAGAGATGAGGGAGAGAAGGAAGAGGGAGAGAAAGCGGAGGGAGAGAGGAAGGAGGGAGAAAGAGGAGAGAGATAGAGAAGAGGGGTAAAGGGGGAGGGAGAGAGGGAAGGGGGGAATGAGAGGGAAGAAAGGTGACGTGCCAGGAATGCGCAAGTGCCAGTGGGATTTTGTTTTGCTGCTGCATTTAAAGTGCGAGAGTTCTGGTTCAGCACGACTGGCTGATATTCTCACACGGACTGAGAAAACTCCAGCTGGTGAGATCTCTTAAGCTATGAGGATTGAAGAAGGATAGAGGGAGATAGAGCGAAGAGGGAGAGAGAAAGAAGAGGAGAGAGTGAGGACGAGAGATGGAGAGAACGCTAGAGGGGAAAGAGGGAGAGAGAAAGAAGAGGAGAGAGTGAGGACGAGAGATGGAGAGAACGCTAGAGGGGAAAGAGGGAGAGAGAAAGAAGAGGAGAGAGTGAGGACGAGAGATGGAGAGAACGCTAGAGGGGAAAGAGGGAGAGAGACAAGAGAGGAGAGAGCGAGGACGAGGGATGGAGAGACCGCTAGACAGGAAAGAGAAAGAAATAAACGGGCACGCGTTTGAGCAGTCTATTTACGTACTGGTACTTCGCACCTAAACTACAGCTGAGAATGAGAGCTGGGTAGGCAAATGAGATTGAAAGAGTGATTGAATGAAGAAGATTTGGATATTCACTAGTCATCTCTCATTCCTTTCTCTTTGTTTGTTTACTCTCTCAGGAAGAAGAAAGGGAGGCAGACACTAGAATACATCGAAAGGGAAGGACGTGAGATGTTAAAAAGGGAAAGGGAGGGGAGCAGGCAGTTACGAGATGACGCTTATGGCTAGTCGGCATAATTCAAAGCTGCATGCTTAACGGACTGCGAGAGCTTAAGAGAGAGAGAGAGAGAGATAGAGAGAGAAAGAAATAGATGGAAAGAAAAGAAATAAAGAAATTGAGAGAGAGGGAGAGAGAGAGAGAGAGAAGCGGGCAGAGGAAGCATGAGAGAGTTAAATAGGATAGAGAGAGATAGCTTAGAGAGATGCCCAGGCGAAGAAGATGGGCGCAAAGATGAAAAATGGAGAGTAGCGTATTGATATAGGAAAACCTTCGCTCTAAGTGCGAGGAAGTATGAAGGAGATGAGATGAACTTTGTGGAACAAAAAAAGTGAGAGACTTGGTGTGACTCGGAAGTGCTCGTTGCCATCCAAGGTTTTATGCAGAAAGAGCTGTCTGATGTCCAATAGATTAATATGCGCAGAGGGGAAAATCAGCAACCTTTCCTAAACAGAGAGAACTTAGGACACTTTAGAATTTATTACAGCATATTTTAGATAGAATGCAATCTTTTCCCACCTTTGTCCACGTTGTGAGGTTTGAATTACTTCTCCTACTACTTATAAGTTTTTCACCTGAGTGTATGCGTTCTGAACTAGAAGATAATAAGAAATGCTTTCCGATACGGCGAGAGAGATGGGGAGAGGGAGAGGGAGAGATGGAGAGAGAGGGAGAGAGAAAGAGAGAGAGAGAGCGAGAGAGAAACAATTTGGGATGCAGAATGATTAAGAAAGAGACGAAAGAGAAAGAAAGAGAAGGGACAAAAAGAAAGAAAAGATCAGAGGGCATCTACTTGCTTTCGCACCCCGACGTCGAAGCGACATCGTTTAGTCTTCTAACGAGGCGTGCTTCCCCACCTCTCCTTTATTCTCTCTCTCTCTCTCTCTCTCTCTCTCTCTCTCTCTCTCTCTCGTTCTCACTATCTATCTCTCGCTCTCTCTTTATAACTTTTCTCCCTCTATCTCTAAATCTCTCTTTCTAACCCGTACTCTCTATTTATCTCTGCTTCTATCTCTCCTTTTCCCTTGTTCTCTTGGTCTTCTCCTTATCTGTCATCGTCTATTCCAGAATGCCCTTTTCGTTCTTCCCAGTTTGCGCTGTTTGACTTTGAAAAGGGGCGTTGTAGTACTTAGCAGCACTGCAGAAGAATGCTTGAAGAGGTTAGGCAGTCACAGGAATATCAATGAAAGAAGAGATCGAGAACGAGAGAGGTGGATGTATGAACTGGAAATGGAGAGGGAGAGGAAAGAGAGGAAAAGTGGGATGGTGAGAGATGGGTGGAATGCGAGTAGGAGGGATGAATGGCCATTTCAGTAGTGGCTAATCGTTTCTCGGCTTAATCCTTTCCTCTCCGCATCTAGTACTCTCTCTCTATGTCTCACTCTCTCTGTGTCTCTCATCCAAATCCACTCCCGCTCTATATCCCTCGTTCTTCTCTCTCTCTCTCTCTCTTTCTCTCTCTCTCTCTTTCACTATCTCTCACCGTATCCCCTCCTTCAGAATCTCTCAATTTTATTCAGACGTATGGACCAGGACAATAAGAGGATCTCAATCTGTTATTTTTGAATCTTTTGCACTTTCCTTTTCATCCTCTCTCAGTTACTCGTTCTCTTTCTCTCTTCCATGCTTTTTTCATCATTTAAGCTCCTGCAGGGGAGAAAGCGCCGCGGGCGATGAGTGTGTATGTGAATATGGTGTAAGAAAACTGACGCAGGTGGGAGGAGAAGAAGATGAAGCTATAGTGAGAGAGAGTGAGAGAAAGAAGGAGAAAGAAAGAGAGAGAGACAGCGAGAGATACAGAGAGAGACAGAGAGAGGGGAAGAAGATGAAGCTATAGTGAGAGAGAGTGAGAGAAAGAAGGAGAAAGAGGGAGAGAGAGACACAGATAGAGGGCAAGAGAGAACGTCCATCTGCGAAGAGAATACAGAGGAGGGGGAGGAGAGAGGGCAACTGGCAGTAGCAAGAAGAGCAGAGACGGCTTGCTTGGCAATCTCCCTCTCTCCAAACTATCTATCACTCTGTTCCGCTTCCTCACAAAGGTACCCGGCCATTCAACGAGAAGTCACTAGAATTTGAGAGTCGACAGAGAAAGGGTAGATATATTGGAGATATAGAAAACTGAAAGAAAACAAGAGAGAGAAAGAGAGAGAGTGAATGAGAGCGAGAGAAAGGAGAGAGTGATGGAAGAGAGAGAGAGAGAGAGAGAGAGAGAGAGAGAGAGTAAGGTAGACTTCGTATCGCGAAGATACCTTCCAGCACCCATAAACAAGGGTTGAGAAATAAACTTCCGATGGCAGCAAGAAGTATGTAATGGAAAATCATCCGAAAAGAAGGCAATGAAAACAAGAAGAGAACGAAGAAGATGTAGAAGTGAAGGAAAAGAGAGAGAGAGAGAGAGAGAGAGAGAGAGAGAAAGACTGACTCTCTGCAAGGAGAAGCTGGGAGTGCATCGTGTGATGAGTGGAATGGTAGGCATCTGTGAGGTGTTCTGTCCACTCCCCCCCTCCTCTGGACACTCTTCCTCTTCTCCTTCTCCTCCTTCTTCCTCTTCTTCATCTTCTTCGTCTTCTGGAGCAACTCCATCGTGGTAGGAAGTGAAGTGTGGAATGGCGTAGCTGAAGTCTCCGATGGGTTCAATCACCGGCGACTCCTGGAGTCTCGGGATGTCGAGGTCGGGGGTTAATGAAAGAGCCTCAGGAGATACCATTGGGGCTGAGGAAGAAGAGGGAACTCGGGGCAGGAGACGGCCAGAAGGACGTCTCTCTAGAAGAACGCATGACGAAGAAGATTGGCGCAGGTCAGGGGTGGAGGGGGGAGGGGTGGGAAGAACACGGGGGGAAGAAGAACGACGCAGAGGGTACAGACAGGCCTGAACACAACACAATTACAGAGTATGGCAGACACATTGAGTACCTGTTGGATCAGAAGTTGATGAGGAGACGATGGAGGAGCAGCCGGAGTCGGAGGAAGTCTCCTTCGCTGGCAGCAACCCTCGCTCGATGACGTCATCGGCTGTAGCAGATGGTGATCCATTGAGATGGAGAGAGAGAGAGGGTCACTCACTCCCCCCTCAGAAAGAGAGAGAGGGTCATTCACTCCCCCCTCCCTCCTACACGCCTTCATCCACACTGCGCACGCTCCTCAATTGCGCGAGCCGCTTAGAGAGCCGCACTCTCCATGTGTCTGGCCTCTCTCTCACCTCACTCCTTTTCACACTCTCTCTCTCGCTCTCTTTCTCTGTCTGTCTTGGTGCAATGTCTTCTTTTGCCTTTTTCCCCACTTGGAGCTCTAAGCTCCGCCTCCCCCTGCGCAAGTAAACGAGTTCGAGGACGATTCCCCAGAGGAACATTACTAAGTCTTCCTCTGATCGTGAAGAGATTGCCAGACAGACAGAGTGGATATCCTGATCACCGCCTCAGGCAGATCTCGAAAGCAGAGACGCAGAGGAGAGGCGGAGCGGCCAATGCCACGGCGCGCAAGCACATTCCAGGAGGCCCGAGATTTGCCAGCTTTGTGCTATTTCGGGGTGGAAGAGAGCAAGGCAAACGGAGAGAGAACAGAGAAAAAGAGACGAGAAAGCGAAGATCTTACACAGTGAAGGCTCGTGGAGCGGAGGAGGAGAGAGGGAGAGGGAGCAGGGAGAAGCAAGGGAAGATAGAAGAGGAGAGGAGAGCCTAGCCAGAGAGAGCCGAGCCAGGTCCCCACCCGGTAGCAGCGAGCAGCCAAGACAGCGAAGCAGCCAGTCAGTCGCCTCCTTCAGTTCATCTCTTTGACGTCAATACTTAATTCCCTTTGATGTAGTCAGCTATGAGAAGGGGTTCAATGTGCCTTTGTCTTCAATGAATACCTTTGATCTCTGTCTTTCTCATTCTCTCTCTGCTTCACACACTCTCTCGTTCGTCTGCTCGTCTATCCGTATCCCTTCCCTCGTTCTAAATTCCTAATGACAGCCTTGCTATTTGTGTTGCTGCTCTCGTCATTCCTCTACGTCTTCACTCTCGATTACACGCCAATTCATTTTTTCTTGCAAAATATGAATTATTAACAAGATAGCAATCCACTAAATAATATCTGGGAAAGAGAGGATAGGAAATAGAGAAAGGAAAGAAGGAGGGTTCTTGAGAAAGAAAGGAATCAAGAAAGGGTCATTTTCTATGAACATTTAGCGTCATTGAAGCTTTTGAAACTTTTGAAGCATGAAACATGTTCGATTTGTCTGAAGGAGATATAAGATATCTTGTTATATATTTTGCCCTTTATTACATTGCTTTCCTTTATTCCGTTTTTATTTATCTGTCTATTTTTCTGTGTGTGAAAGAAAGGATGGGATCTTAATTTATAGGAGAAATGCAATATCCGCAGCATTTATTATAATGTAGTTTAATCCTATAGTTTTACTCAGAGAGAATTACTCTCATTTGTGAATTTTTGATCTGCCATTCAGAAAGGAAAAGAATAAAGCGGCGGATAAAGTGTATCTGAGTGTAAGCAGTTTATACGAGCTGTGAGTAGGATGCTCTCTCTCTTACAGGAGGATGTCCCTGTACAGGAGCCCTTCCGCGGCCCAAGCCGCTCTCTACAAGTCTCCATCTTCGAGTGCCTTCGGTTCTCCGTTCGGTCAGATGAGTGTGGCTGATCTCGGCTCGCTCACCCGTCTTGAGGCCAGTGATCTTTTCTTCCTTCCCCTCTCTCTCTCATTCTCATCTCCCTCTCTCTCTCGCGCGCTCTCTCTCTCTCATTCTCATCTCTCTCTCTCTCTCTAGCTCTCTCTCTCTTATTCTCATCTCTCGTTCATTTTTTTCATTTTCTTTCTTCTTCAATTTCCAACTACATTGTTGCCATGTCATTTTCCCTAAAAAAAACCCTTGAATGTTCGTTGAATTTTTCCTCCGGAACGACAAGCTCCTCCTACTTATGCAGAGTAAAAAAAATCATTCGGATTATTTGCATTTTAGGTTGAAATTTTGTTTATTTTAAATGCAAAATGCGTTCACAAAATTGATGATTTATATCATCGCCCCTGTATTTATATTCTGAAGCTGAGAAAGTGAAGAAAGAGGTGCGACACGAGAAGAGGAGTGAAGATTTACCTGAGCGAGTTAGAGCGATTCTGAGAAGGGGATTGCGAAGCAACTAAGTCATAGGGGCCGGTGTACTAAAGATCGCTCTTCAGCTTGAAGTGAGAAACAATGTGAAGAGAGAGAGAGAGAGAGAGAGAGAGAGAGAGTGAGGGGCGGGGAGAGCAGTGAGAGAGAGAGTGTACATAGAAGAAAAGGCGTAGGAGGATACGAGGGAGGCGGAAGCGCGAGAGTGGGATAGAAGAGAGAGGACTGAGAAAGAGAGATGGGAGCTGATCCACATTCTGGATAACGCTGCGAAGACAACTGAAAAAAAGAAGGCATGAGAGAGAAAACGTAGAGGGGGTGTAACAAGGAGAGAGATATTAGAGACAGAGAAGGAGAAGGATAGGCAGAGGACGAGGGATACGCAAAGTAAGAGTAAAAACAATGGAGTAAAATGAGGCAAAGTAACATTTATAAATGGTGAATAAGATAGCAATTATTAATTTTGTTCCTAAATTGGAAATAATCTTATTTCTAATACTAAAATAATTTTTTCTAATGAACAACTATTTCATGCTTTATAAGCTGGTTTATTCACCTCCTAATTGTATGCTATCAGCTGAAATGATTTCGCTGTTTTTTTTCCCTTAATATCGGATTGCAAGCGAAGACTGTCAACCCGGCACAACGTCGAATTGTTCTTTTGTTGTATACCATTTATAACGCTCATTTCGTCTGTTCCCTTCACCATCCTCCTTTGTGTTCCCCTTTTGCCTCCTTCCTAGTCTTCCTTCCTTTACCACTCAATTTCCGTTGAATCTCACCAGTGCTTCGGCACCACTCGACTTTACACCCAAACACAACTAGTGAGAGTGCAGGGCAATCCTTTCAGCCCGGATGCTCACACCCAAACACAACTAGTGAGAGTGCAGGGCAATCCTTTCAGCCCGGATGCTCTTTTCCCTCTCCATCTCTCGATCTCCTTATATCTCTCTCTCTCTCTCTCTCTATTTCTTTTCTTTATCTTTGTTCTCTATGTCTCGATCTTTCCTCTCGTTTTCAAATCTCGTGCACAAGCATTTGCCATTTTCAGAACCAAATCGTTCTTTATTTCTCCACTTTTCTCCTTTTCCCTTCTTTTTCACATATCTTTCTGTTGTTCCTAGCACTTCCCGAGATTCATTTCTCAAAATCTGCAGATTGATCATGTAAAATGAATACAAAGGTTGATACCAAGAAAGTAAAAGAAGAATGAGGGTGACAACGTTCCTTATCATTTCAGGACAAGATCAGACTCCTCCAAGAGGACCTCGAGTCAGAACGAGAACTCCGCAACCGCGTTTGTCTCTTTTGTCAAGAATTTATCAGTCTTTTCTATAATGAATATTTTGAATGGCGGTGCAACTGCAAAAATGTTTGTTTTACTTTTGGTGGAATCTTTCCTCAGAGCGGTATGCATTCATTATAGAGCGGATGAAACATATCTTAGTCAAATAGAGGGCGATCTCATCACCGGCTGACTGAGTTCTTTTTCTTCGCCATGTCTTTTGTTTTCCTAGTTGGATCGGGAGAACGGGTAGAAGAGAGAGAGAGAGAGAGAGAGATAGAGAACGAGATACAGACGGCTAGAGAGAAAGAGAAAAACTTCGAGAAAACAGATACAGACAGTCAGACAGAGAGAGAGGGAGAAAAAACATGGTGAAAAGAGATGTAAACAGTTAGAGAGAGATAGAGAACAACTGGGAGGGAGGAGGGTAGATAAAGTAATGGTGACATGCGTAAAGATTAAAGGAGAGCAAAAGCGAGCGAATGAAGAATAGAGAATTGTGAGGGAAGGGCAAAAGCGCTTCTCACCCTCGGCTTCATACAGTGTAACAACACTCATTCTTTCATCTGGCTAGAAAATAAGAAGAAAGGGGCACAGAAAAAGAGAAAACAATTTGACTACGACATGGAACCATAGTAAGCAGACGAATGTCATCTTACTTCTAACCAATTATTTAACAATGTGTTTTCTAGATTGAACGGGAGCGCGCTGACCTCAGCGTCCAGCTCATTGCCTTGACCGACCGCCTCGAGGATGCTGAGGGAACAACCGACAGCCAGGTCAGAGATGGGGAGAATGAGATGGAAGAGGGAGACGGAGGGAGAGATCCGAGTACTGATAAGGGAGAGCTCAGTTCAGATCGAGTCGAATCGTAAGCGTGAGGGAGAGTTGCTGAAGCTGCGGAAGTTGCTGGAGGAGAGCCAGCTGGAGAACGAGGATGCGATGAACGTGCTGAGGAAGAAGCATCAGGACTCCTGCCTCGACTACCAGGAGCAAATCGAGCAGCTCCAGAAGAAGAACTCCAAGTCTGCCCCCCCCCTTTGGTAGTCTCCCACTCACTCACCCTTCCCTCAGAATCGACCGCGAACGCCAGCGTCTCCAGCACGAAGTCATCGAACTCACTGCCACCATCGACCAGCTCCAGAAGGACAAGGCTAGATCTCTCTCTCTCTCTATCTTTCTTTCTTTCTTTCTCTCTCTTTATCTCTCTTCCTTTTTTCTCTCTTTCTCTCTTTCTTTCTCTGCTTATATCACCCTCAGTGACCTATGATACAATTTCATTCATAATTTGAATCGATCTTGATCTTGTACAAACCGCGAAAAACTGCAATATAAGAATAGTGTGAACCTTAATCAACAAATGGTTCGTGAGGCAATTTTTTGTGAAATGGGGTAATTTGAACTCAAGGTTGGCCAATTTAGATAATTCAGCTTCTGCCAGTTCTATTTTCACTTCATCGATTGAATTTGAGGGAGGCATTAGTATTGATTAGGAATGCAGTTTGCTCTCTCTCTCTCTCACTCTCTCTCTCTCTATCTCTCTATCTCTCTCTATCTCTCTCTCTCTATCTGTCTCTCTCTCTCTCATCTTCTCTCCAATGGCACGGAGACATTGTAATGTATGTGAGATGGAGACACAACGCCCCTCTGCCACATTGCAGTTCAAGATGCGCCGTTGCAGTCTCTCTCTCTCTCTCTCTTTGTCTCTCTCTCTCTCTCTCTGTCTCTCTCTCCCTCTCTGTCTCTCGCTGGTTAGATTCATGCCTTCTCTTTAATGCTCCCCTCGTACAACAGGAAAAGTGTAGGCAGAAGAGGAAATGAGAGAATAGATGAAAGGAGGAAAGGAAAGAAAGAAGAAGGTGTCTATGAACGACTAGAATGAAGAATGAAGATAAAGAGAGTTTCTTTCTCTTGCATGTAATTGTGCCAATGGAGAGTGGATTCCGCTCACTCTCCCGACTCTCTTTGCAGAGCAAACGATAATATTGATTCCCCTTGTCTCTGCCGAACAATTCAAGAAGAATCAGGGATTTACACCGCGACCTTTTCAATCTAACAATCTACACAGAATATAGTTGAAAACATTTTTCTTCTTCCTTTCAGCACACTGCTGAGAAGGCGGCCGAGCGCTTCGAGGCTCAGACCATCGAACTCTCCAACAAGGTCTGACTTGTATTCCTCGCTTCCCTCTCCTACCTCTCTCCTCTCTCTCTCTCTCTCTCTCTCTCTCTCTTCAGGTTGAGGATCTGAACAAGCACGTGAACGACCTCGCGCAGCAGCGCCAGAGACTGCAGGCCGAGAACAACGATCTACTCAAGGTGGGATAATGAAATACCCCACATTATTATTTGAGGGAATACTTTATCTTCTTTCTCCGCACTTGCCACTCTCTTCATGAAAATGACTGCAGGAAGTGCACGACCAGAAGGTGCAGCTCGACAACCTCCAGCACGTCAAGTACACCCTCGCACAGCAACTCGAGGAGGCCCGCCGCCGTCTCGAGGATGCCGAGCGTGTCAGCCTCTCTCTCTCTCTCTCTCTCACTCTCTCTCTCTCCTCTCTCTCTCTCTCCCTCTCTCTCTCTCTCTCTCTCTCTCTCTTTGCAGGAGCGTTCTCAGCTGCAGTCTCAGCTGCACCAGGTGCAGCTGGAACTGGACTCGGTTCGCACTGCCCTGGACGAGGAATCCGCTGCTCGCTCTGATGCGGAGCACAAGCTGGTCCTGGCCAACACTGAGATCACCCAGTGGAAGAGCAAGTTCGACGCTGAGGTTCCACATCTTATCTCAACTCTCATCTTCTCTCCCCCATGTCTGCTCTTCTGCTCCCTCTCCTCTGTTTCCTTTCTCTATGTTCAGCTCTTGCTCCTCTCTTTGCCTTCACTCTCATCTCTTTCTTTACTCTCCTCTCTCCCTTCTCTCTCTCCTACTCTCTCTCCACTCTTCTCTCTCTACTCTTTCCCAGGTTGCTCTCCACCACGAAGAAGTCGAGGATCTCCGCAAGAAGATGCTGCAGAAGCAGGCCGAGTACGAAGAGCAGATTGAGATCATGCTCCAGAAGATCAGCCAGCTCGAGAAGGCCAAGAGCAGACTCCAGTCTGAGGTCATAGAGAAGCAGGACAGAAGAGAGAGTGCAGACAGTTCAAGAGAGAAGCAGGACAGAAGAGAGAGTGCAGACAGTTCAAGAGAGAAGCAGGACAGAAGAGAGAGTGCAGACAGTTCAAGAGAGAAGCAGGACAGAAGAGAGAGTGCAGACAGTTCAAGAGAGAGCAGGACAGAAGAGAGAGTGCAGACAGTTCAAGAGAGAAGCAGGACAGAAGATAGAGTGCAGACAGTCCAAGAGAGAAGCAGGACAGAAGAGAGAGTGCAGACAGTTCAAGAGAGAAGCAGGACAGAAGAGAGAGTGCAGACAGTTCAAGAGAGAAGCAGGACTGAAGAGAGAGTGCAGACAGTTCAAGAGAGAAGTAGGACAGAAGAGAGAGTGCAGACAGTTCAAGAGAGAAGCAGGACAGAAGAGAGAGTGCAGACAGTTCAAGAGAGAAGCAGGACAAAAGAGAGAGTGCAGACAGTTCAAGAGAGAAGCAGGACAGAAGAGAGTGCAGACAGTTCAAGAGAGAAACAGGACAGAAGAGAGAGTGCAGACAGATCAAGAGAGAAGCAGGACAGAAGAGAGAGTGCAGACAGTTCAAGAGAGAAGCAGGACAGAAGAGAGAGTGCAGACAGTTCAAGAGAGAAGCAGGACAGAAGAGAGAGTGCAGACAGTTCAAGAGAGAAGCAGGACAGAAGAGAGAGTGCAGACAGTTCAAGTGAGAAGCAGGACAGAAGAGAGAGTGCAGACAGTTCAAGAGAGAAGCAGGACAGAAGAGAGAGTGCAGACAGTTCAAGAGAGAAGCAGGGCAGAAGAGAGAGTGCAGACAGTTCAAGAGAGAAGCAGGACAGAAGAGAGAGTGCAGACAGTTCAAGAGAGAAGCAGGACAGAAGAGAGAGTTCAGACAGTTCAAGAGAGTAGCAGGACAGAAGAGAGAGTGCAGACAGTTCAAGAGAGAAGCAGGACAGAAGAGAGAGTGCAGACAGTTCAAGAGAGAAGCAGGACAGAAGAGAGAGTGCAGACAGTTCAAGAGAGAAACAGGACAGAAGAGAGAGTGCAGACAGTTCAAGAGAGAAGCAGGACAGAAGAGAGAGTGCAGACAGTTCAAGAGAGAAGCAGGACAGAAGAGAGAGTGCAGACAGTTCAAGAGAGAAGCAGGACAGAAGAGAGAGTGCAGACAGTTCAAGAGAGAAGCAGGACAGAAGAGAGAAGCAGGACAGAAGAGAGAGTGCAGACAGTTCAAGAGAGAAGCAGGACAGAAGAGAGAAGCAGGACAGAAGAGAGAGTGCAGACAGTTCAAGAGAGAAGCAGGACAGAAGAGAGAGTGCAGACAGTTCAAGAGAGAAGCAGGACAGAAGAGAGAAGCAGGACAGAAGAGAGAGTGCAGACAGTTCAAGAGAGAAGCAGGACAGAAGAGAGAAGCAGGACAGAAGAGAGAGTGCAGACAGTTCAAGAGAGAAGCAGGACAGAGGAGAGAGAGTGCACACAGGGGCATTGGACCAATGAGATCTCTGTTGTCAGGTCGAGGTGCTGATCGTCGACCTCGAGAAGGCGCAGAACACCATTGCCATCCTCGAGCGTACGAAGGAAGCTCTCGAGAGACAAGTCAACGAGCTGAAGGTGAGGAGAAGTTGGGAGAGAGAGAGAGACAGAGAAGAAGAGGGGAGGTTGGAGAGAGAGAGAGAGAGAAGAGAGAGAGAGAGAGAGAGAGAGAGAGAGAAGAGGGGAGGTCGAAGAGAGAGAGACAAGGAAGAAGTATAGAGAGGGAGAGAATAACACAGACAAAAAAGAAGAGGAGAGGTGGTAGAGTGAGGGTGAAACAGAGAAGAAGAGTAGAGGTGGGAGAGAGAGAGTAAGATTGACAGAGAAATGAGATGGGAGGTTGGAGGGAGACAGAAGAGAGAGAGAGAGAGAATGAGAGAGGAGGGAAAGAAGCTGCTTACAGGTACGCATCGACGAACTGAACGTCGAGCTGGAAGCTGCTCAACGCGAGGCCCGCGCTGCCCTCGCTGAGCTTCAGAAGTTCAAGCATCTCTACGAGAAGGCTGTGGAGCAGAAGGAGGCTCTTGCTCGCGAGAATAAGAAGCTGCAGGGTGAGGAAGAGAGCGAGATAGAAAGAGAGGGGGGAAGGAGAGACAGTGATTGAGAGGGTGAGGAAGAGAGCGAGATAGAGAGAGGGGAGAAGGAGAGACAGTGAGGGAGAGGGTGAGGAAGAGAGCAAGATAGAGAAGGGGGAGAAGGAGAGACAGTGAGGGAGAGGGTGAGGAAGAGAGCAAGATAGAGAAGGGGAGAAGGAGAGACAGTGAGGGAGAGGGTGAGGAAGAGAGCGAGATAGAAAGAGAGGGGGGAAGGAGAGACAGTGATTGAGAGGGTGAGGAAGAGAGCGAGATAGAGAGAGGGGAGAAGGAGAGACAGTGAGGGAGAGGGTGAGGAAGAGAGCGAGATAGAAAGAGAGGGGGGGAAGGAGAGACAGTGAGGGAGAGGGTGAGGAAGAGAGCAAGATAGAGAAGGGGGAGAAGGAGAGACAGTGAGGGAGAGGGTGAGGAAGAGAGCGAGATAGAAAGAGAAGGGGGGAAGGAGAGACAGTGAGGGAGAGGGTGAGGAAGAGAGCAAGATAGAGAAGGGGGAGAAGGAGAGACAGTGAGGGAGAGGGTGAGGAAGAGAGTGAGATAGAAAGAGAGGGGGGAAGGAGAGACAGTGAGGAGAGGGTGAGGAAGAGATCGAGATAGAAAGAGAGGGGGGGAGGAGAGACAGTGAGGGTGAGGGTGAGGAAGAGAGCGAGATAGAGAGGGGAGAAGGAGAGACAGTGAGGGAGAGGGTGAGGAAGAGAGCGAGATAGAGAGAGGGGAAGGAGAGACAGTGAGGGAGAGGGTGAGGAAGAGAGCGAGATAGAGAAGGGGTGAGAAGGAGAGACAGTGAGGGAGAGGGTGAGGAAGAGAGCGAGATAGAGAGAGGGGAGAAGGAGAGACAGTGAGGGAGAGGGTGAGGAAGAGAGCAAGATAGAGAAGGGGGAGAAGGAGAGACAGTGAGGGAGAGGGTGAGGAAGAGAGCAAGATAGAGAAGGGGGAGAAGGAGAGACAGTGAGGGAGAGGGTGAGGAAGAGAGCGAGATAGAGAGAGGGGAGAAGGAGAGACAGTGATTGAGAGGGTGAGGAAGAGAGCGAGATAGAGAGAGGGGAGAAGGAGAGACAGTGAGGGAGAGGGTGAGGAAGAGAGCAAGATAGAGAAGGGGGAGAAGGAGAGACAGTGAGGGAGAGGGTGAGGAAGAGAGCAAGATAGAGAAGGGGGAAGGAGAGACAGTGAGGGAGAGGGTGAGGAAGAGAGCAAGATAGAGAAGGGGAGAAGGAGAGACAGTGAGGGAGAGGGTGAGGAAGAGAGTGAGATAGAAAGAGAGGGGGGGAAGGAGAGACAGTGAGGGAGAGGGTGAGGAAGAGATCGAGATAGAAAGAGAGGGGGGAAGGAGAGACAGTGAGGGTGAGGGTGAGGAAGAGAGCGAGATAGAGAGAGGGGAGAAGGAGAGACAGTGAGGGAGAGGGTGAGGAAGAGAGCGAGATAGAGAGAGGGGATAAGGAGAGACAGTGAGGGAGAGGGTGAGGAAGAGAGCGAGATAGAGAAGGGGTGAGAAGGAGAGACAGTGAGGGAGAGGGTGAGGAAGAGAGCGAGATAGAAAGAGATGGGGGGAAGGAGAGACAGTGAGGGAGAGGGTGAGGAAGAGAGCGAGATAGAAAGAGAGGGGGGAAGGAGAAACAGTGAGTTAGAGGGTGAGGAAGAGAGCGAGATAGAAAGAGAGGGGGTAAGGAGAGACAGTGAGGGAGAGGGTGAGGAAGAGAGCGAGATAGAAAGAGAGGGGGGAAGGAGAAACAGTGAGGGAGAGGGTGAGGAAGAGAGCGAGATAGAGAAGGGGGGAGAAGGAGAGACAGTGAGGGAGAGGGTGAGAAAGAGAGCGAGATAGAAAGAGAGGGGGAAGGAGAGACAGTGAGGGAGAGGGTGAGGAAGAGATCGAGATAGAAAGAGAGGGGGGGAAGGAGAGACAGTGAGGGAGAGGGTGAGGAAGAGAGCGAGATAGAAAGAAGGGAGAAGGAGAGACAGTGAGGGAGAGGGTGAGGAAGAGAGCGAGATAGAAAGAGAGGGGGGAAGGAGAGACAGTGATTGAGAGGGTGAGGAAGAGAGCGAGATAGAGAGAGGGAGAAGGAGAGACAGTGAGGGAGAGGGTGAGGAAGAGAGCGAGATAGAAAGAGAGGGGGGAAGGAGAGACAGTGAGGGAGAGGGTGAGGAAGAGAGCAAGATAGAGAAGGGGGAGAAGGAGAGACAGTGAGGGAGAGGGTGAGGAAGAGAGTGAGATAGAAAGAGAGGGGGGAAGGAGAGACAGTGAGGGTGAGGGTGAGGAAGAGAGCGAGATAGAGAGAGGGGAGAAGGAGAGACAGTGAGGGAGAGGGTGAGGAAGAGAGCGAGATAGAGAGAGGGGAGAAGGAGAGACAGTGAGGGAGAGGGTGAGGAAGAGAGCGAGATAGAGAAGGGGTGAGAAGGAGAGACAGTGAGGGAGAGGGTGAGGAAGAGAGCGAGATAGAAAGAGATGGGGGGAAGGAGAGACAGTGAGGGAGAGGGTGAGGAAGAGAGCGAGATAGAAAGAGAGGGGGGAAGGAGAAACAGTGAGTTAGAGGGTGAGGAAGAGAGCGAGATAGAAAGAGAGGGGGGGAAGGAGAGACAGTGAGGGAGAGGGTGAGGAAGAGAGCGAGAGAGAAAGAGAGGGGGTAAGGAGAGACAGTGAGGGAGAGGGTGAGGAAGAGAGCGAGATAGAAAGAGAGGGGGGAAGGAGAGACAGTGAGGGAGAGGGTGAGGAAGAGAGCGAGATAGAAGAGAGGGGGGAAGGAGAGACAGTGAGGGAGAGGGTGAGGAAGAGAGCGAGATAGAGAAGGTTGAGAAGGAGAGACAGTGAGGGAGAGGGTGAGGAAGAGAGCGAGATAGAAAGAGAGGGGGAAGGAGAGACAGTGAATGAGAGGGTGAGGAAGAGAGCGAGATAGAGAGAGGGGAGAAGGAGAGACAGTGAGGGAGAGGGTGAGGAAGAGAGCGAGATAGAGAAGGTTGAGAAGGAGAGACAGTGAGGGAGAGGGTGAGGAAGAGAGCGAGATAGAAAGAGAGGGGGAAGGAGAGACAGTGAATGAGAGGGTGAGGAAGAGAGCGAGATAGAGAGAGGGGAGAAGGAGAGACAGTGAGGGAGAGGGTGAGGAAGAGAGCGAGATAGAAAGAGAGGGGGAGAAGGAGAGACAGTGAGGGAGAGGGTGAAGAAGAGAGCGAGATAGAAAGAGAGGGGGGGGGAAAAGGAGAGACAGTGAGGGAGAAGGGGAGGAAGAAAGCGAGAAAAGAAGGTAATGAGAGTTGTGTTTGAGATGAACTGCACGAGGCGAAGGAGGCTCTGGCTGATGCGAACCGCAAGCTCCACGAGCTCGACCTCGAGAACGCCCGCCTCGCCGGCGAGATCCGCGAGCTCCAGACCGCTCTCAAGGAGGCCGATGCGCAGCGCCGCGAGGCTGAGAACCGAGCACAGCGCGCCCTGGCTGAGCTGCAGTCTCTCCGCATTGAGATGGAGAGAAGACTCCAGGAGAAGGAGGAGGAGATGGAGGCGCTCAGGAAGAACCTCCAGTTCGAGATCGACCGACTCACCGCTGCCCTCGCTGATGCTGAGGCCCGCATGAAGGCTGAGATCTCTCGTCTCAAGAAGAAGTACCAGGTATTAAGAGAGAGAGAGAGAGAGAGAGAGAGAGAGAGAGAGAGAGAAGGGGAAAGAGAAGAGTGAAAAAGTGAGGAAGAGAAAGAGAGAGAGGGAGAGAGAGAAGACTGAAAAGTGAGAAAATGAAAGGAATAAGAAGGATTCCTCTTGTGTTCTTAAGGCTGAGATCGCCGAGCTCGAGATGACCGTGGATAACCTGAACCGTGCCAACATTGAAGCCCAGAAGACAATCAAGAAGCTCTCTGAGCAGCTCAAGGCAAGTTGTCTTCTTCTCCAATCTTCTCTCTTTCTTTTCACTCTCTCTTCTCTCTCGTTTCTCTCGCTTCTCTATCTCTCTCTGATTCTTTTTCCTCCTTCTCCAGGTTGTGCAGGCCAGCCTCGAGGACACTCAGCGTCAGCTGCAGCAGACTCTCGACCATTATGCTCTCGCTCAGCGCAAGGTACAAACAATTCCTCATTCCTTCTCGTGTTTTCTATATCTCTTTCTCTCTCTATCTTTCTCTGTCGCTCTCTCTTACTCTCTCTCTATCTACTCCACCTCTCAATCCCTCTATCTTTCAGGTGTCTGCCCTCTCAGCCGAACTGGAGGAAGCCAAGACCGCCCTTGACAACGCGATCCGAGCCCGAAAGCAGGCCGAGGTTGATCTCGAGGAGGCCAGCGGCAGAATCGGGGACCTCACTGCCATCAACAATAACCTCACTTCCATCAAGAACAAGCTCGAAACTGAGCTCTCCACCGCCCACGCCGACCTCGACGAAGTTTCTTATTCTTTCTCTCGGCTTCTTTTCTCTCTCTGTCTCTCTTTCTCTCTCCCTCTCTGTCTCTCTCTCGGTCTCTCTCTCTCTCTGTCTCGCTCCCTTTCTCTCTCACTCTCACTCTCTCTCTCTCGTTCACTTTTTCCAGGTGACGAAGGAGTTGCACGCGGCAGACGAGCGTGCCAACCGTGCCCTCGCCGATGCCGCTCGCGCTATTGAACAGCTCCACGAGGAACAGGAGCACTCCATGAAGATCGACGCTCTTCGCAAGTCCCTCGAGGAACAGGCGAGGCACTCCCCTTCCACAGCCTCCTTTCCTCTCAATCTCTCTCTCTTTCTCCCTCCCTCTCTCCCTCTCTCTTTCTCTTTGTCTCCTTTCTTCCCCCCCCCCCCTCTCCCCTTCTCGAACCCCTTGTCCTTGCAGGTGAAGCAGCTGCAGGTGCAGATCCAGGAAGCCGAGGCGGCCGCCCTCCTCGGAGGCAAGCGCGTTATTGCCAAGCTCGAGACTCGCATCCGTGATCTGGAGACCGCCCTCGACGAGGAAACCCGCAGGTCCTACAATTCTCTCTCTCTCTCTCTCTCTCCCTCTCAATTTCTCCCTCTCATTTTCTCTCTCTCATTTTCTCACTTTCACCCTCTCTCTCGCTGTCGCTCTCTCTCTCACTCTCTCTCTCTCCTCTTAGTCTATCCATTCCAGACACAAGGAGACCCAGAACGCCCTTCGCAAGAAGGACCGTCGTATCAAGGAAGTGCAGCAACTCGTCGACGAGGAGCACAAGAACTTCGTCATGGCTCAGGTGGGCGGCGCAGTCTTCTCTTGCCTCTTTTCTCTTCCTCTCTCTCTCACTCTCTCTCTCTCTTTCTCTGTCTCCTACTCTCTCTCTCTCTCTCTTTCTCCCTCTCTACAGGATACGGCCGACCGTCTGCTCGAGAAGCTGAACATCCAGAAGAGACAACTGGGAGAGGCGGAGTCCTTGACCATGCAGAACCTGCAGAGAGTGAGACGCTACCAGCGCGAGCTCGAGGATGCGGAGGGAAGAGCCGACCAGGCAGAGTCCTCTCTCCACCTCATCCGGGCCAAGCACCGCAGCTCAGTCGTCACTGGCAAGAGCGCATCCAAGGTACCGAGAGTGAAAGAGAGCGAGATAGAGAGAGAGAGAAGGGGAGAGAAATGGGGAGAGAGAGAGAACGAGAGAGGGGAGAGAGAGAGAGAGAAGTTAAGAATGCCTGTTGAGGTGTACGTGATGGAGGACGACATGTGAAGGGCGCTAGGCTGCTGAGCTGTCTGCTGTCTGTGCTCTCTTATCACTCCACCATCTCTCTCTCTTCTTTCGCGTGTACAGAGTCTACTCTCTCTCCACTTCCCAGTGTGCCTTATCCTCTAAACTGCCAAATCTGTAGCTCCAATTTGTTGTTGCTCTGATCCCTTCCCTGGCTGGCTCACCCCCTTCTTTTTCTTCTTTCAATGTTTGCCTTCAGAGCATCTGCTCCCGCAATAAAAGTTCAGGTGACTCTTCTTCTCAACAAGCACAGTTACTGTAGGGAGAGCAAGAGAGTGCGACTTCTCTGCTTCTCTCTCCTCTCCGCGTAGTCTCTCTTCTTTGCCTGCGCATCCAGGAAGAGTGTTCATTTGACTGGAGTTGTCCTTTCCAACCCCGACTAAGCGACCCTTCTTGGTTCACAAGTAATCTTGATCCCGACGGAGCAATCCTCTCCTGTCTCCTCCCTATAAAAATTTCAGACCCTTGCTGACCCTCTTCCCTCCTCTCTAACGTATTGTCGACGCTGCTTGGCATGCCTTGATTCGTAGTCGAGTGGCTGTCGTCTTTTTCTCTCCTTCTCTCGTGCCTTCTCCATACTCTCTAGTCTTACTCTCTTATTACCTAATTCTCTTCTCTTGACGTGCTCTCTCCTTTCTGCTTCCCTCAGCATATGGAAAGTATATAAATGGAAGGAAGAGAGGAGTGCTGTTTTTCTACCAAAGCCGTCAGATAAACACTGCTTCCACATGCCGTGTCCCTTTCCATTATTCCGTGAATTATCTCTTTTTATATGTCGGCCGTTTTCTCAATTGAAGACATTTGAAACGTTGACGAGTAAATGAAAGCTAAACGTTGCAACAGATCACGCAAATCGATAGGAGAAAATGAACTAGTCTGACGCTTTAGACAAGGATACCAATAAATTCGGTAGCATAGTACGCAGGCTCGCTAGAATGTACAAGGAAGAGAAGTGGGCGGAGGAAGAGGAGAAGAGATTGAAATACAATTCAGCAATCAACAATGCTGAAGGAACATTCAGCGTCCTTCATCAACAACTTTTCCGCTTATTGCTTCAAGTATCATTCGTCGAAATTTATTTTCAAAACACTTTGGGCGAAGGGAGCAGAAACTGCATAAACCGGTAATAACAAAATCACGAAAATTATACAGATGAAAGAAATGAGGTTGCAGCTAGGGACGAGAATTCAAAGTATGAACAAATTGTAAAAGGAAGACAAATAAACCAAGGGTTCTCCTGGAAGAGCTCGTAACTTCGGAGTGAGAATTACAGCCATCAGAAGTGCACGAGCAGACCTCAAAGGGGAGCACTTCGTGTTCAGGCTCTCTCTCTCTCTCTCTCTCTCTCTCTCTCTCTCTCTCTCTCTCTCTCTCTCTCTCTCTCTCTCTCTCTCCCTCCTCTCTCCCTCTCTCTCTCTCTCTCTCTCTCTCTCTCTTTCTTTTCTTCCTTTCTCTCTTTCTTTCTTTTCTTCTTTCTTTCTCTCTCTCTTTTTCCTTCTTTTCTTCCTTTCTCTCTCTCTCTTTCTTTCTTTTCTTCCTTTCACTCTTTCTTTCTTTTCTTCTTCCCTTCTTTCTCTCTCTCTTTCTTTCTTTTCTTCCTTTCTCTCTTTCTTTCTTTTCTCTCTTTCTTTCTTTTCTTCTTTCTTTCTCTCTCTTTCTCTTTCTCTCAATCTCACTCTCACCCTTTCTCACTCACACTCTCGCTTCTCTCTCCTCCTCGCTCCCTATCTCGCTCACTCTCTTCTCTTCTTTGGCCCACCTCAACAACTTCATTCGCATTGACATCGGGGAAGATCTGAGAGAGCGGTAACTTGACGCAGATGTCTTCAGAGTGGAGGAAGTCAACCTGGTAGCAAAGGGGGAAAGAGTGATTGAAAGAAGAGAAAAGCAGAGAAAGGAAGAAAGATGCCTCCCGAGGCCGGCTCTTCATCACTGCCAACATACTCTCCGCGCATCCTCTCATGAATGTGAACGGGCGGGCCGGTGATTGCAAACCTGCAAGTTCCGCAATATCATTAGAATTTATAAATAAACAAAAGTTTTATTTCAATGTCCAAGTCCGTCATGCAATTACCAATCTTTGGAACCAATTTTCCAAAAGAAATGACCACTATTTCGTGCTTTATGAGGCAAAAGTTCCAAGTATTGAAAAGGAACCACTGCGATTATGAAAGTGGAAAGGAAAGTGCAAAAGGAGGGAGCAACTACAACAGAAAGAAATAGGAAGAAAAAGGGAAGGAAAGAGAAAAAGAGAGAGACAAAGAGAGAGAGAGAGAGAGAGAGAGAGAGAGAGAGAGAGAGATTAGAAGGGGGAAGATCAAAAAGAGTTGACAGAGGGCAAAGTGCTAATAGGTTCCGGTGGGCACTCCTTGAGGAAGCCTTCCGTTGCTATCGTCAGTCTGTCCAATCAACATTTGACATTGCCAATAGCATTTATTCTCTCAGCTCTCTTATTACCTCCGAAATAGTGTGGTTCGAAGACAGTGAGACAGGCGGATGAGCAGGAGACGACTGCAGCCAAGCCGTGCACGGCCTGAGACTCGTCGCAGAACGAGGCGAACTGCTTGATGTCGACCTGGCGTGCCAGGGTGGGCAGCCGGTCGAAGAGGGGCGCGTAGTCCGCCGATGCACACGAGTAGCATCTCAACGGGACACTCAACACATCCATTTTACACCACGGATTATTCCCACTTCTAAAATCCATACTTATGATTGATTTTTTTTTTTACATTTACATACGCCTACCAAGAGAACTTAATGAATCTCAAAATGAACTAAATTGTTTTGATAAAAATCCGATTTCAGCTCTTGCACTTCTATATAAGTACCACAGTTCTCAGTAATATCTGGCTAATTATCTGAATGCCCCTTCGTTGTCTTTTATCCTTATCTCTTCCTCCGCCTCCCCCCTTTCCATTCTCGCACTTGCAAGTCATTAGTGACGAGTTTTCTTCGGTTTATCTGCGACTGCGAGAGTCATATGCAATCCTCCCTTAGACATGTTTACGAAATGTAAACTGAGAGAGAGAAAGAGAGAGAAAGAGAGAGAAAGAGAGAGAAAGAGAGAGAAAGAGAGAGAGAGAGAGAGAGAGAGAGAGAGAGAGGGAGGGAGGGAGAGAACAAGAATTAAAAGAAGAAAAATGAAGATCTTCTCTAATTTAGAAAAGAGAAGAGAAAGAATTGCGGGATTCCGTCACTTTCAGTTCGTTCATTGCTGGAATCGTTTGATTTATAGTGAAAGGACCTTATTTTCAGACGCGCAAGCCTAGTCATTTCCGAATGAAAGGGAGGATAAAAAGATTGGGAAATAAAGAGATAAAGAGAGGAAGGGAGGTAAGGAAATGGTTCTTTTTCCAGCAGCTTATAAATGTCCACTCTTGCCTTACAATCATGAAATGAACTTTTATATTTAAACATTATGTCGCTATTGATATCATAAGTAAGCTTTTTCTCCTTTATTTCTTTATTATCGATAACACAAATCCTTTAACATTTAGAATCCACTGCGCGCTTCTGTGGAACAGGAAAGAGAGGGAGAGAGAGAGAACGAGAGAGAGAGAGAGAGAGAGAGAGAGCGACAGAGAGAGAGAGAGAGCGACAGAGAGAGAGAGAGCGACAGAGAGAGAGAGAGAGAGAGAAAGACAGGGAGAGAGAGATGGGGAGAGACAGAGAGAGAGAAAGGGAGAGAGAGTGAGAGAGAGAGATAGGGACTGGGGGAGAGTGGGATATTCAGAGAAGAGAGAGGAAGAGAAAAAGGAAGAAAACGAGGATTGCATTTCGAATTCATGGGAAGGAAATGCGAGGAAGAGCAGAGGAGAAAGAAGTGCCGTAATCTCATTGTGGGGGCAATTCAAAGAGAAAGGAAAAAGGTAGCAGCTCCATCGAAGAAGCTCACCCCCACACTCCTTAGCCATCTGGTGCAATGACAGGGATCTCAGGGAGGACCCCTAAGGAGAGACAGCTCACTACTCATTCCTCTGTAGATGAGCAACTGGACGTAGCCAATTCATGTTAATAGTATTTTCTCTGCCTTGCATACATTTAAGAGGAAAGAGCTGAAAATGATGATGACAATGAAATGGAAAACGGATGCTGAAGCAAATAACAGAAATTAACTATTTTGTCAGAACAGTGAAAATCAAAATTGCATAATTCAAAAATATTGCTGATGTTATATTCTCTGCCTTTTCTAATTTCAATTCACTGCCTCTTCGTTCACCATCTGATTATTTTCAGTGTACAATTTGAAGACGTTTGAATCGAGAGCTCGCAGCAGTGAATAGCCGTCTAAATGATTTCAAATTTGCTATTTCTATCTCTCATTCTCACCACATTCACTCTTTCAAGCGGACTTTCCCTTTTGTTCTTTCTCTCTCTTTCTAGCTCTCTCTCTTTATCTCTCTCTGTCACTATGTCTATCTCTCGTTCTCTGTATCTCATTCCACGGCTTCTGTTCTCTCACTTCCTTCCTCAACTTCCTTTCGGGGTGCGAATCATGTCTGCGTTTGGTATAATTCTTAAGTATTCGATGTAGAATAGCAAACTACAATTTATCGAGAATATCAAACTAACTTTCTAAATTGTGAAAGTGTTGTTGTCAGATAAGCAGAGAAGAAGAGGAGAGAAATGCGAAGTTCCATCTCAGAGCATCTCAAAGCAGGGAAGATGGCCGATTCTCAAGTAGAAGGAGACTGAAATAGGGACAAGTAAGTAATAGGACGATGAAGGACGATCTCGACGTATTCTCAAACGAGCACTATTCTTCGCGTCAACAAAGACAAATTACGATTACATCGAGTATAGAAATAAAGTAAGCATATAATTTCAGTGAACGAATCCCTAAGCTGATGGTGACCTGATTTAGCGATCACTATCAAATCTAACAACAACTTAAGTACAAGACACTCGACCCGAAAATGGTATAAAGAAGTACAAATAAGCAATGGAGAAAGAATTGAAGTAGAAAGTGAAGATGAGATGGATTGAAGACCCGCCCACATCGCGTCACTCTACATTCTCTGTTCCTCTTCAATCGCTCTTTTCTCTCCCCTCTCTATTCTCTCTTTCTTCTCTCTCTATCTCCTCTCTTGTTCTCTCTCTCTCTCTCTCTCTCTCTCTCTTCTTTCTCTCTCTCTTTCTCATTTCACTCCCCGGTTTTTCGGCCTCTCTCTATCTATCTTTCTCTTCTTCTCTCTCTCCCTTCTCGTTCTCTTCGCTCTCTATCTCTCTCTCTCTCTCTCTCTCTCTCTCTCTCCTCCTTCTCGCAATTTCTCCAAATCTCTAATTCTGTAGAGTTCATTTAAAACTTTTATTCTCTCATTTTAATTTTTTCTATTTTTTTCTATGAAAACAGCCGCATCTACATAGAATTATAACAAACAATTGTGCTATTCTGAGCACTCGTATGGTTAAAAAAAAGTAGGGAAATCGCCAAAGGAAGGAATGAAAAAAATTGAAAGAGAGAAATCGAACAGATGGAATCAATTCATTAGAAGACCGTGGGAATTAACGGAAACATCCTTGCACTGCACTGAAAACCTTCGACTTATTCTTTCTCAATTTTTTTTATATATCTCACTATTCTTTCTGGATATCTTTTTTAAGCTTTTGTAATAGAAATATATAATATTTTGATTTACATTTTAATTTGTACATTTTAGGAAAGATTATTAAGGACCAGACGGGTCCAGTTGATCTTGGCCTGATGAGAATCGCCTATTTTCTCCTGACGACGACCTACTCGTATTGTACATCCCATTCCAAGTCTGTGTCTCTCTCACGGTCTCTCTCTCTCTCTCTCGGTTTCTCTCTCTCTCAGTCTCTCTGTCTCTTCTCTCCCCTTCACTTTTCTCTCGATTGTCTGTCTCTTTTCCAACTGCATTCCTACTCCCAGTTTTCCTTCTCAGGTCCTCGATATGCGCATATATTATTTTACGACTAATCTTTATAGGTGCGCAAAGCGATAAAGAAAGAATGAATTATGACCAGTTCGCTTGCAGTAATACGAGGAAAAATCAACTATAGAAGTTAAACATTAAGCAGATGTATCGGAAATGAAAAGCCGCTTTCCTTGATGCAGTTGCTCCATTCAGTCGTATATAATTTTTTTATTTTTTTGTATAATTAGTTCTTTTTATGAAAAAAAAGAACTCGAAATATACGAGAAAAAATAAATGAATGTATATATATTAAAGATAAGAGACATATGTATTTTATGCTTTAGAAAGGGCTTCAATACCTTTTTAGTACATAAGCAAATGTAGAGAGGAAATAGATAATAGATGTCTTTTCTCTGCTGTGTCACGTTAGCAACATTGAATGCTAGACTATTGAAATTTATATATTTACATATGGTCATCTTATGAGAGTAAAGGTTTTCCCGAACACATCCATCTCTCTCTCTCTTTCTCTCTCTCTCTCTCTCTCCCTCTCTCTCCTTCTCTATTTCTCTATCTCTCCTGTTCTATTCTGACCAGATTTGTCACGTGTCAGTGGATTCGCCATCTGTGTTCGTTCGTTGCCACAGATCACACTACCCGCTGGATCTATTTCAAATCTCAAGTAACTCTGAAGCCTTCTTTCTCTTTCTCTGTCTCTCTCTCTCTCTCTCTCTCCCTCTCTCTCTCTCTCTCTCACTCACTCTTGATCGGACCAGAAGCTGCCGTCTCTCTTCCCCCATCATCTGACCCAGTCAGTCTCCAGTGGTTCAAACCAGCCAACAAAGGTTTGCACTATTCCAATTAGAGTCTGCCACTGCCTCGCTTATTGTATTGCCGACTTCTTGGCACTTTCTTGCTGCACACCTTCTCCTCTTTCTTTCTCACTCTCTCTCTCTCTCTTTCCTTCCTTCCTTTCTCCTCCCTACCTCTCCTCCTCCATTTGCACTCTCACCCTTCGCCTTCTCAATCTCCTTGGGCGATTCAAGAAGTGGGTGTTCGACATCAACGTTGCTGGCTATATAAGTTCTTCGAGAAATGTTTGCTTCACTCTCCATTCTTCGTACCAAAAGAGTTTTCCTGGATTGCAGGACGCAGCTTCTTTCTACCCTTCGTCCCATTTTCTCTTGTTTTCTCCCTCTACCCAAGTCCTTCCCTGTTCCCTCTCTCTCTCTGTATCTCACTTTCTCTCCCATTATCTACCTCTGCTCCCTCTCTCTCTCTCAATCTGTGCTCTCCCTCATTCTCCCTTTCCCTCTCTCTTTCTCTGCTCCCTCTCTCTCTCATTCTGTGCTCTCCCTCATTCTCCCTTTCCCTCTCTCTTTCTCTGCTCCCTCTCTCTCATTCTGTGCTCTCCCTCATTCTCCCTTTCCCTCTCTCTTTCTCTGCTCCCTCTCTCTCATTCTGTGCTCTCCCTCATTCTCCCTTTCCCTCTCTTTCTCTGCTCCCTCTCTCCAAGATCTCTTGTTGCCCTTAAAGTGTTGAGAGTGGTTGGCAATCTCATGTCACTCATCGAAATGAACTTCTTTTCCAGTTCATCTCCTGGACTCTCTTCTCTTCCCTCCTTCAGATGACTCGCCTCGCCTTCGCTTTTTGCCTTCTCCTTATAGGCTTCGCGGTTTATCAGCGAAGCATCATTCACACACTCTCGGTTTCTTCCGCCTCTCTCACGTTCTGAATCTCTTATTTCCGCTCTCTCTCTCTCTCTCTCTCTCTCTCTCTCTCTTTCTCTGTCTGTCTCTCTTTCTATCTGGAAATCCCTCTCAATGATTTGTAGAAGGAGTTTTCGTCAGAGTCTTCGTGCACAAGCGGAAGATCGAAGCGGTCAATATCTCTCGAGTCTTCAAGTGAACCAACGGACTCTGACACGGACTCAGTCTACTTTCCTGTCTACGCACGAATATCAGTTAGATTCTTTTTGTTTGGACTTATGATCCACCAATCATTTAATAGGGAATCCAAATAGAATTTCAGAAGAAAGCGATGCGCAAATTGTGCGAGGAGGAGAAAGTGACGCCGGCGAGAACTCAGCTGCAGAGGACAAGGAAGAAGACACGCAAGAAGCTAGCCACTCTCTCTGCAAGGAAACGTACGCTTCCATTCTAATTGTCAACTCATGGAAGAATGAGGCAGTGACAGAGAGAGAGAGAGAGAGAGAGAGAGAGAGAGAGAGCATGAGAGAGTTGGGGAGATGGAAGAAGAACCAAAGTACAGCATTATTTTGAGATTGCTCTGCATCTGCATTATTCTCTGCTCCCCGGCAGATCGCGGAGCGCCCGCACAGAGAAGGTTGTGCAATGCGAGACGGATCTTCATGGTCAGCATTTTCCCAATGTATTCCCAATCTTCTCTTGCTCTCTTGCTCTCTCTCTCTCTCTCTCTCTCTCTCTCTCTCTCTTCCCCGCTCTCTTCCTTACTCTCCGTCTTTCATCTTCTCTCCCTAGATGTCTGTCCGATATGATCGTTGAGCTTTGACAGGTTTCTCTGTGAGTTAGAATCTGGGTACACCCTGCTTGAGTTCGTGGACACCGCCTCTCTGGCTTCCTCTCTGCCTCGAAGTCTGCATTCTCTTCCGTTAGTCTCCGACCTTGTCTGGACTGTTGCTCTGACCTGAGTTCCCTTGAGGTATGCTCACTCCTCTTCCTTGATGGCAGCCCATCGCGGAGTGATTGCCTTCACAACTCACGACTACAACCTCGTTCTCTTCAACATCTCCCATGGCGTCTCCAATAAAGTGCAGCTGAAGGCCAGCAATGTACAGCTCCTTTCTTATGATGTCATGAAGAAAGAGAGAATAATGTCAGTGGTCTCCGCTCTTCCCGTCGTCCTCCTCGTCCTTCTCTGTGCAAGTGGATGAGAACGGAGTGTGGCTGCTGTCCCCCTCTTCCTCGCCCCTCCACAGCCTTCGCATCTCGCGTCTTAGCTTGCCTGGCTTGAAGTGAGTGTCCTCTTGCATGGTTGACATTAAGAATTGGCAGTTCAGATGGTTGTCGTCGTGGGAAGTGGACCCCCCTTCCCGCTCTTCTCTTTGTTCTGTTTTCATCCGTTGTGGTCTACTCTTCGCCGTGGAGTGTTCTCCGGAGGGAACTGTCTCAGTCCGTCCTTTCTTTGACTTCTATTCGGCCACTTCTGTGACCGGAAGGAGGACCAAACTGGAGGGTGAGAAAAGTCTTCCGTTCTATTCAACTCTTCGGAAGAAAGAACGGATTGTTAAGGGATCTCCTCGGTTTCCTCAGCCCATTATGATTCGATCTCCCAAACTCTTTCGATTTTCAATTCTGGACGAATCTTCGCCATTCACATTGCGGATGAATAAGCTCGTTGATCTCTTCTATTTCCTCTTTGCTCATCTCAAGTATACTTTCCCATTAGTTGTTCTCATTCTTGTTCATTGACAGAGCAATACAAGGATATGTTTATACTATGAATTGCTGTGCAAGATGAAAGAACTCGATCATGAGGAATGGGCAGAAGTTCTGCTCGCTCTGTTCAGTGGTTGCATTCGAATGAGAACGCAAGCCTTCTGAGAGGAAGTCGGCGATTTCAGCAATGCAACCGGTTCACTTGAGGGTGAGAGAAGGGCGAGAGTGCGAGAGGGAAAGATTGGAGATGGCAGAGAAGTAGAGGGACATGAAGAAACCAGGCAGGCAGTGAGATGAACATCGGCTGCTTCACTCCAGGCCGACAAGGCACCCAGCAGCACCTAGAAAATCCCAGCACTCACAACCAACTCCTTCCCACTCTACATTCACATTCTCAGCATTGCAACAAAGTATAACGGATCAGTTGAGGAGGTTGGGGGGGGGGGGTGGGGGGTAGTTGCAAACAACGAATTCGAGAAAAGGGAGGAGGCCAATTAGACAATACTAGCAGCATGTGCCCTCTACAAACTTTCTTCTGTAAAAAAAAATCTCGACAACTATATAAAAAGTAACCTGAGAATGGACCCTAATGGTGTTCTCGTCGATTGGAGTGAAGTCGAGTGCGCGAGGGCGGCAAAGAGACCGAGTCTCATCCGGGTATGTCACCTCAAACACAACAAGGTATCTTGGCTTCCCTTCAAATAATAAAGTAATTCTGTTATTGAAAAGGATATTAGTTGATGTGAAAACATCGAATCCTTAAATAATTCAAAATTTCTACTTGGATTCTAAAGTCCTCGACATCTTGTTGGGAGAGATTGTGAAGAGTAGCAGAGAAAGAAACACTAGAGGGCAAGGTCCGCACGAAAGTAAGAGGGCGCTCTCGCAACACTTCCGAGTCGGGTTCAGTAATCTAAAGAGAGCAAAGACATTCACTTGTCATTAAGAAGGAAGCAGCCAAACCTCAGCCCATTTGCATGCTATCGATGAGCAGGAATCTATGGTGAGAGGCAGAGAAGGCAACACTCGCAAGAGCAACTCAGATAAGGAAGACTCTGTCACTACCTGCAAGAAGCTAATGAGAGCGAGAAGAGAGAGGGAGGGAGAGAGGGAGAGAGGGAGAGAGAGAGAGAGAGAGAGAGAGAGAGAGAGGGGGGAAGGAGGGAGGGAAAGGGAGAGACAAGGACATAAAGAAGGCCAGGAAGCGCTGCTAGCTCATACGGTATACCTTTCCACTGCTTAGAATTTCTTCAAGCTGGTTGTAGAAAGTCTTGAAGGAGTCAGTTCGTATGCCCTCGGGAACCTGAAAAGGCATTACTTTATCTGGAACAATCAAGAGTATAAGTGTAAATAAATATACCGTAGTATCAAGTTGCTCGAGAAGAAACCGAAACTGGACGATGAGATCGGCATAGTTAAGAGGGTTCAAACGGAGAAGAAGAAGAAGACGGAGGAGCAAAAGACGGAGACGGCACTCCGCCAGGAACACCCCTTGCGCAGTCGGCACTCCACTCAGCACTCGCTCCACCCAACATACACTGCACAGTTCCTGCAGAGAGAGAGAGAGAGAGAGAGAGAGAGAGAGAGAAGAGATAGAGAGACTACCTTGTCCAGGAGAAGCAGAGTCCCTGAGGCATCGTCCCGGTGGAGAGTGTCAGCAGAGAGAGTCTCGAGAGAGTAGAGCAGAGAAGCGAGACAGATGGAGAGTCTGGATGCTCCCGCCAAGGAAGAATTGTATTCTCCAATCGCCTCCAGGTCCCTACAAAGGAAGTAAGAGAGTGTCAGCAGAGAGTTTTGAGAGAGCAGAGAAAAGAAGTGGACATTGAGAAAAACTACGATAACTGACTCGACGATGCTTCTGCGGACACTGGCCATGGAGTGAGAGGAATGTGAAGCAACCAGACGAGAGTAGGCCGAGGCCAGCAGATCCTCACGAGGGAGTGGCGCCTTCTCTGCCGGTGCTCTTCGCTGAGACACCGCCAAGGCCAAGTCACGGCATTCTGAGCCTCCACTCAGCTTCTGAAGCAAAGGACCTTGTGAATGAGAAAGAAGCAACTCGTGAGACAACGAGATTCTGAGGAGACGAGAAAGAGATGGAGAAATACGAGAAATAAAGGGAGAGACAGACCGATATCTTTGGAACCAAGAGAGGCATGGCAGCTCGCAGATATCGGTAGTGGCGGATGGTGTAGGAAGGGAGGAGAGAGAGGACTGCCTCGCACTCCGCTGCCGCATTCAACACCATCACCAGCTTGGCGCAGTCTGACACAGCAGACTTCTCATTTATCTACTCCCTCACTAAATAAACCTTGAGAGTAACAAACATTTATCTTATCGCATTGCATATCTTTTCGGTGTAACGTTTTTCTAATATAGTAATTTCCCAACAGAAATCGTTGTCAATCTGCTGTTCCTGAGGCTGGAAGACCGCGTGCAGATCCAGCAGCCCCCGCGTTATCGCGTGCACGAATTCTGAGTGCTTTCGTCCAAGACGAGCCATTGTTCTGAGAGAGAAGAAATGAGAAGGGGAAAGAAGGAAAAGCGAGAACTCACAAGAAGATATCGTCACGATCCATCTGGAAGCGCTGCAGGCACGTCAACAGAGAACGCACCATCACTTTCACACATTCCACACTCGCCAGTTCTGCTCTGGAGTGGTGGAAATTGAAAGGGAGAGAGAGAGAGAGAAAGAAAGATAGAGAGAGAGAGAGAGAGAGAGAGAGAGAGAGAGGGAGAGAGAGAGGGATAGAGGGAGAGAGAAAGAGAAAGAGAGAGAGAGAGAGAGAGAGAGAGAGAGACTGAATGTTCTAACTTAGATAACAAGTGTCTGAGAGCTTCTCTTGAAGTGGGGGAAGCATCGTCCAGGCATTTGATGATAGTTTCCAGTTGCTCTCGGAAGAGTTTCCCCCGAGAAACTAGTGGAGTCAAGGCGCGAATTGAGTCCAGGCGAACCTGGAGGGAGTAGGAATTCAATTCCATCTACTTTGTATTTGCAGGAGATAACAAATTGGCAATTAACTCCCAAGAAGAACAGAGAAGAAGTGGCTTACCTCTTCAATCTCATCGTTGAACATGTCAGCGAGGTGGTCAAGGGCAGCAGCCGCGAAAGACGGCCTCTTGCTCGCCAACCGACCCATCGAGTACACAGCAGCACGGCGGACAGCTGAGACAGAGAGAGAGAGAGAGAGAGAGAGAGAGAGAGAGCGAGAGAGACAGAGAGAGAGACGGAATGGTATGAGGAAGAAACCCATGAACTCGTCCTCTAATGCTGAGATGAATGCCCCGCATGCTCCCTGCGGCATGAGACTGTCTTTCTCTTCTTCTGCTTTCCTCGCATCTCGTCGCTCTCCTGGTGCAACCTGAACGAGAGAGAGAGAGAGAGAGAGAGTGGATAAAGAAGGAGAGCCTGTGGCAGCTCAAGACATGAACTACAACAAATGGCTTTTCCCTGCCCACCTCGTTCAGCTGCTTCCCAGTGCTCCACTCCGTTATCCCTTTCCGCGCGGTCTTCCGAATAGCGAAGAGAGATTCTGTAGTGCGGACACCAATTTTGGCTCCGGAAGAGGTCGTCGTCATCTTCATGAGCTTCTTATCGAGTGTCTGGTCCAACACTGAATCGGACACTTGTTCGAGCGAACCCAGAAGAGTCGCCGCCTCTGCACGCACACTCACCTGTCAATTCAGGAAGAGAAAGAGAGAGAGAGAGGACGAGGGATAGAGACGGAGAGAGAGATAGAGAAGGTGAAAGGGGAATAGAGAGAAAGAGAGAAGAGAAGGAAAGTTACATCCATGTCGTTGATGGCATGGCAGATGAGAGAGAAAACGGTGTCAGCAACGTTGAAGAGACCAGGGGCCGTGGAGGGGGCCGGCTCGCGCTCTTCTAACCAACTGACAAAAACAGACTTTTTATATCTTCATTCAATATTTCATCTCATTCATTTCTCTGTCCATAGAGATCTCCCACGCGGAGAATAAATGTTATAGAAGGAAAAGAAAAGAAGCGTTCTGACTGGAATGGAAACCGAAATGCAAGGGCATGCAAGACTCGCAGACTCTGAAGGCGCACCGAAGCATTCGAATCATTCACCAACTATAAAGAGAGTTTGGTATCAAAATAGAAGACAGAGGTGGCAACACCCGAGTTAGAGCTAATAGTACCACCACCGAATGCATTCTCCTCGTATTTTAGTAATATTTTCTTTGAAAAAAAGAATTATTAATAATAAATGAAACTGAAGGAATGCATTAAATCAAGCATGGTAAGATTTCGGTACAATATTTTTTATTTATTTATTTAACGCTTGGCGGGACTGCACTTGCGAACATTCAGCCGATTCTATCTGAGAATGCGAAAGTAAGAGAGTAATTGAATGGCTCGACTGACCTTCTTAACCTTTGGATAGGAATCGAGAGTCAGAAGAGAATCGCTCAATTCTGACAAGCCATTTATAGCAGTTAAGCGGACACGGAAGTCCCTGGAAGAGAACAGGAGGGATCGAGTAAATTGAACAGATACAGAGAGAGAACGAAAAAGAGGGAGAGAGAGAGAGAGAGAGAGAGAGGAGATAGAGAGGAGAGAGAGAGAGAGCGCGCGCGATACTGTACGAGAGTTAAAACAATAAAGTCCGACAAACCTATCATCAACTGCGTCGCAGAGCATCTTCTCGAGACTTGCAACGGTCGATTTGTCATCTCTACCTAAATTTACAAGATAACTCATCCAAAAATGATTATTTGTTCAATGAAAACTCATAACAAATTAAAAATAAATGAAAAGTTGTTCAGTCTTTCTAAATAAATAGCAGCACGGGAATACCCTGAAGCGTGGCGGCGACTGAATACTCGATTGCGACTACTCTCCTTTGAACGTTATCGGCTGCCTTCAAACTTCTCTTCACTATATTCCGAACCGATTTTGGAAGCTCAGCAGCTAAAAATTCCACTTTCATGAACAACGACACAGTACAAGCAAAACACAATGGAATACGTAGGAAACCACTAAATAGAATAAAAAAAATAAGACCTTTGACGATGTTTCTGCGTACAGCCCTTTCAAGCATGCGCAGCACGGCGGAGTCGTTAAAGGTTCGCGAGAGAAGGCTACTGTAATTACTTCAATTAATATATCGATAGCGAGGAGTTCGAGGAGAACATCTTGTGAGGGCCGCTGTCATTCAGAATGCACTGGAGAACACAGAGGAAGACACCGTCCGAGGCACGCAGAAGAACGGATTGCAAGAGACGCATGCAGAGACGACTCATGTCTGGGTACTTGCACTCACTCGCCATCAGACGCTAGAGAGAGGAGACAGTGAGAGTGAGAGAGAGAAAGAGAGAGTGTGGGAGAGAGAGAGAATGAGAGAGAAGAGTAGAAAGAAAGAAGATGACAAGTGCAGCAAATGAGGATATAGACATGAGTGAAAGCGACTAACAATAACGTCACAAACGCGTTGGTGATCGGCCGGGCCAAGCGATGAGACGTGGTCCACTGAGAACTCACGAAGGTAACTGGCCATTCTAAATTGAATACAATAAGTAAAAAAGAGAACCGTATGATGAAAGAGTGTGGATGAAAGACTGACAGTTGTCTGTCTCCTGAGAGAGTGACTTGGAGTGCGTCTTCCAGCACAGCCATTACATGCCGAGTTTGGGGTAGAGTTTGTCTAAGGAGAGGCGGTGCAACCAGTCTTGCCTTCTTCTCAATTTGAGGCTCCACTCCTAGCCCCAGCATAGCCTTCAATAAATTGAAGCAAACTTCAAAGGATAAAAAGGGGCTATCCTAGTTGGGGGGGGGGGGAAAAATAATTTTTTTTTTCTAATTCACCCCAAATCTTGCACAGGGGGGTTTTAGGACATGGGGAACACCAATATAATGTTCATTTTGAGTTACTTTGTCATTTAACAAAGTTACAGTACTTTTACTTGACATAAGTTTTGGCCGATTTAAGGTAAAATGCTGCTCGAAGGGTTTTCAGACCTGTTAAACTAGAATATTACGTTCTTTTCGACATATAGAGATATTCGATAGTGCTTAATTGACACTATTTTAGTGTTTGGCTGCTCTGAAAACCCCTTAGTGCACGAGTTTAGATGTAAAGTAGGGGAAAAATGTGAAGTACTATAACTTTATGAAATGAAATTTTTTTTACAAATTGAACATTATATTCGTGTTCCCCACGGTCTAGAACCCTATATCCGTGTTCCCCATGGCCTAAAACCCCCCCTGGGCACGATTTATAGCACATTGAAAAATGAAAATATTTGGCCCCCCCCCAACTAGGATAGCACCGATAAAAAAATCTATTAACTGCTCACCAAAGCAGAACTACGAAAAAATAGCCAAAAAAATACCGAACGATACAACGAAACCTTTGAATCGTCCATCTCTTCTTCCCAACAAAACTCAACCAGTTTGCGCTTTAAGGTGCCGCTTCTTCCCGTTCCCATTAACTCGGACATCTGCAACAAAAGAAAAATAGGTTTGGACTTTTGTTTTCAAAGGTATACGAAAAACGATGTGAAAGTGCGTTCGGTGGAGTAAAGAAATGACAACAATTGCACTATTATTAGTGTTGTGAAATGGCACTGGTACATTTCTTCAAGCAAACACCAAGGGTAACCTCTCGTGCACTACGTGATGAGATGTAGAATTGCTGACATTATAAGTACATGGGAGTTCCCTTTGTGATAGACGACTCCATTGTCTTATATTCAAGTAGTCTTCGCTTCAAATCTGTATTCAAGTTCGCTGCTCTCACGATAGATGTTCCCAGAGTTCATGTACAAGCAATACGCTTCGTAATTTATATTAGTTTAAGCAAGTTACACGAGGAAAACAACTCATTTTTGTGAAGAAGTTCTTCGTAAGCTTTTAATAGTCCTGTGCAAGTCTAACAACATGCATCCCTTAAAAAAACAACGAAAATAAAACAGAGCAAAATTAACGATCCAACGATTAAATATATTTATAATTAGAGATCAATAGCAGCCAGAAATCGTCCACACAGAATGAATGAGCGAATAATCTGAGAGCGGAGGAAAACAAGATTAGAAGGCGAATCGCGTTCGAATGTCTTCGAGTTTCTTCGTGACCTCGGAGAGAGTCTTGCCGAGTTCCTCCCCGACCGCCTTTTGTTTCGACAACTCCATCAACACGAACTGCTCACAGAGGTCTCCATCGATCACTGACTGCAACAGAGAACTTCAGAAAGCCAAGCTGTATATGAACAATACGACTGATACGATGCGCAGTTCAAAGGATCGAATGAATTGCAGCGTGCCTTGCATGGCTGGTAGAAGGAGCGGAAGGCCAAGTGGTCACGGCCACAGAGGGGAGGCTGCTCCTGCCGCATGTGCATCTCCAGGTTTTGGAAAAATTCCATCTCCTGCAAAAAACCAACCCTAGGCACGGGGAAGGGGAGAGTGTGTGTGTGCGTGTGTGTGTGTGAGAGAGAGAGAGAGAGAGAGAGAGAGAGAGAGAGAGGGAGAGAGAGAGGGGGAGAGAGAAAGAGTTAATAGAGATAACCGACATCTCTAGACATGAAGGGGACGAGGATGCCGATGGCACCACCAATGGTAGTGTAGACTAAAGCGTCGCTTGCACCAGGCACAAGACTCGTCTTCTGCAGAGAAGTCACCATGTCTCCCACGTAGAAGACGGACATCAGCTCGACCTGCAGAGATTCCATGGAATGCCTAGAATGAGAGAAAAGGGCTCGACCTTCTGACTGGCCCCGTTGAGTGTTCCTCTCTCCCAGAGAGATCGCGTTCCACTCGGATCCTCTTGCACGTCTTCATTCACTCGGGATGGCAAGCGCAACTGCAATTCTTTTCTCTCCTCGAAAAGACGACGATCGAAACAAATTCTACTTTGCTAATAACAAATATTTGAAGGCACAGCATAAAAATCCTTGATGGTATAATTTCTAAAGAACGACGAGTGGAATGCACACCAACGCTCAAACGTGTCTTGCTAATCCACCCACCTTGCATCCAGACTGCGACTTTCCACTCACTCTTCTCCACACCTCCCTCCTCTCTCTCTTCTCTCTCTCTACACCTCCCTCCTCTCTCTCTCTCCCTCTCTCTCTACACCTCCCTCCTCTCTCTCTCTCTCTCTACACCTCCCTCCTCTCTCTCTCTCTCTCTCTCTACACCTCCCTCCTCTCTCTCTCTCTCTCCATCTGCCAGTCTACACAAACCACTTCTTCCTCAGTAATCACCCGACTTCACAAAGAATTCTTGGTAGTGCTCCTCACCACACAACACTCATTATGACCACACACAGTTTGCTTCGCGTGTCACTACTTCCGCTTCTCCATCAAATTTACAGCCCCTAGTCCTCTTTAACTAAAGTCCTGCTTGATTTGCCAATACGCCTTTGTAATATGGTATTTTCAGCAAAATGCTAGTGTACTAAGTACCCTATGTTATTTGCCAAACATATAACAAAGCACTATACTTATATACTAACCAAAGTTCATCAGCCATGCGAGACCATTTCTCGCATTTTAATTTTTCCCCCAGTTGACTCCATAAAATTAACTTCGTAATTGTTGTAACCAATACAGACCTAGGCAGATTGGTAAGAAATTTTAAAAGTTGAGACAGCGGGAAAACAGTGCTGCATTGTCATCGAAAATTGGAATTAGAAGTGAAGTGCAAGAGAAGCAAATAAATAAGCACGGCGGCATAGTAAGTAGCCGCCCTTCCCTTGGGAAGAACTGCCAACCCAAGCGTGCCCGAAGAATTCAGCCCACTCTCCGGACAGGAACACGGCGGAATTCCCCGCTCACATCGTCATCGTGGACAGCATGTTTTCTTTCATCCTTTGTTGTTCTATTGGGGCGGTCTCTGTCTCGAGGCATGGCTTAGTCTCTCATGAACCACACTATCCCTCTCCCCCCTTCATACTCATCTCCGCTGGTTCTCCAGCCTACTCCTGTTGTTGCTGAGACAAGCTGCCTTCTTCCTGCTATTCATTCCCAGTGCTCTCTTACTTTCCCCTGCTTCTTTCCTCGCACAATCACCCTCCGTTTTATCGTTCCTTCCTCATCTTCCCTTCCTTTCTCCTGCTGTCACATTATGGTGCCGCTATTTGAAACGCCCCCACCTTTCCGTTTCTTGCTTCCACACATTCGTCTATGCTCAAAATAGTAATAAGTCATATATGAATACTCGAATACGTTTGCCTTGCTGCGCACTTCTTAGCTAAATGTGAGAAACCTTTTTTTGTTGATATTCGAGAAGAATAAAACATGTACCTCTCCTATGTAGCATAAGTCGGAGCAGGGCAACGATAGAACATGGAAAGTAGTGGACTGACAATAGCAATGCTGCCGAACTTGTCCCCGACGGCGACGGTGTGATAGTCGAGGAGACACGTGCTGGTCACATAGCGAGGGGTCACGTCGTCCGCGAAGACCACCAGTTGGTTCTCCTGCAATGACAATCGCCCTCCCTTCACCTGCTGGCCCTCCCCTGACCAACCGCTTTTCTGTAGCGAAGGAAGTGCACGGATTCCTGGCTGTCGCTCACGACAATTCTCTGTCCCATCGAGTCGATGCTCGTGATTTGTGTGGCGAACGACTGAAAAAAACTGCGCCAATTAATAATATTTTGAAGCATAACCATCCCACATACGCCGTAAGATCGTGGCATTTGAAATGACTCTCCTGTGCTCTCATTATTAGTTCCCAGTGTCTGCATCACACGTGACGTATTGGCAACTTTCTCCTCTTCTTCCATCAACCCCCTGGCAGTCTGGCAGGACGTCCTTGGATGTCCACCCACTAAAGCATCTCCGTCATGCATCCTCTGCCTGTCACTTGCTTGACAGCGCTTCCTCCACGCGGAGAAGAAGCAGCCCCTCTCCTCCATTCTTTTATCTCCCAACGTGGTCCCCGCGCCATTCATTCATGCATCTTTCGAGTATCTTCGTTCTAATGCCACTTTACAAACTATTTCGTGAGAACTACTTAAATGGTTCTTCATATTTGCCACATAATGTCTAGTTTTGTCTCCACTGTTTCCACTCACTCTTTAATACGATACGGGTTACTCTTAATAATTAAAATAGGAAAGGGTAGCTCGCGCAGAAAGTTTAGAAAGTTTATATGCCCGAAGGAATAGATGTTTCTGATTCTCTGGAACAGGTGGAAGCTAACATTGCCAAACGAAGCAGGTTGAACACCCCCTCCCCAAGCAAAGAGATATATTAAGAGCGATTTACTTTTTTGTAGTCAAAGTGACGACTCGATTTTATATCATATGCAAAGATTCCCAGTGACGAAAGTTGCAGAAAAAAGAGAATACGAGAAATGAATCGAGTTGAAGAGAAGAAAAGGTGCAGAAAAGGAAAGAGAAGTTCCCTTTGAGGCAAAGCGAAGCGGTAAAGAATCGGAAGTCGTCCCAAGTTAATACGATTGCAAATAGGCTAGTGCAGACTTGCTTCTTCTTGGCATCACGCGTCCACAAGATATGCGCAGATGTAACAACCCCCTTCACTCTCATTCTGCATCTCTTCTTCTCTTACTGCCACATCTCGTCTCCACAGTCCATTTCTCTGCCCATTGCATTCACTCTGTCCATGCATCTTTTCCCACTCCATCCCTTCAATTCTCTATCAGATACCCTTGAATCTCCAGGCCTAGTCTATCTTTATACTCGGACGCTTGTTCCTTTTCTTGGCTGCCCATTTCGAAGTCTTTGCCGCGTCTTATCGCTCAATTCATATCCGATCTAATTGTAGTCAATCATCTCAGCGACCGTGGTGCCTGTAGAAATGCTGTTCCAGATGAGACTTAAGTGTTCCCGCCCACGCGATTCTATTTTTGATGAGACAGAAATGTGGCTTCTGTTACCGAGTTATGATGAATGCAATCGATGTGTTGTAGCGGTGCGAGCACGTAGTGTTGGGAAAGGTACTAGGAGAGAGGGGAGGGAGTTGTGGTTGAAGGGGTTAGAAGAGGGAGTTGTGGGAGAGAGGAAGAGAGCGGCCACAGCAAGCAGGGCTGGCAACAAACGGCGTGCTCGCTTGCTTCTTCGCCTATGCAATTGTGTTGAGGAAGGCAAGGCCAGCCGCAGATGGCCCTGGCTCTCGCGCCATCGCCTTTCCTACTAAACGAGTCACGGCTGCCGGGCCCAGCTGGGCTCTATCCCGAGTGTACATTCCTTGAATGGAGTCGCCTGCCTCATCAAGCCGGTCTCCTCCGCATCTTCTCCACCATCTCCGTCCTCACCATCCTCGTCGTTGTTGTCGTGCTCGGCAACTCGCTCGTCATCGCCGCCGTCCTTCTGAGAAGGCGGCTTCGTTCTGCTACCGGCCTTCTCATTCTATCTCTCGGCGTTGCTGATCTCCTTGTCAGTCTAACTACATCTCAAGTCATTACAGCGAGGGAAGGGTTGACACCAGCCATATTCACTCCTTCCGGAGACAGCTTTAGTAGGAACCAGCCAAGCAGTCATGCAACGCTTCCTCCTTTTAAACACAAAACAGCATGCCTAACGACCTCCTCGTTCCATTTCCACATCTTCCCTCATCTCGCAATTCTGAGAGGTGTCCAGTTATAGCATAACGATTCTAGCATGGAAGCGACACTAAAGGAATAGGACACCTTCCTCAGTTATGGAACTTTCGAATTCTAGAAATTGGAAGAGAGAAGCATCCTGGGTTTTCTATTGCATTGGGCGAATGAAAAGCATTAGGATTAGATGAATCCAAAGCATCAACTTCAATTTGCGAGCAATGCACCTGTAGAATAAATTAGCACGATTTTCAGAAAAATAAAACTATAAGAAAATTGCATGAGGAATTAAATTTTTGATACAAGGTACAAAGGCAAATTCGACATAAGAATAGAAGCCAATATTGGGGACGACTTAGAGGAATAAGGAAAAGGTGGGTAGGATACTGGGGCCAGAAAGGAGAGAGAGGAAAAACGGGGGAAAATTTAAGTATAGGCAGATATTTATAACGTTAGAAATTACCGTTATACCCGATGAAAGTGTGAATTGGAGAAAATGCTCATTGCAGGTTGGTACTGTCATTCTTCCATTCAGCATAGCAAACGAGGTGCTTGCCGGTTACTGGATCTTTGGCGAGACTTGGTGCACCGTGTCAGCTACTTTTTGTTGTACTGAACATCCAAAGCTTACAATTTAACGGGAAAATTTACTCCCATGGCCCAACTTGAAATGCATGCAACTTTTAAGATGGCTTACAATGGATATCTGGATGTGCACAGCATCCATCTACAACCTGGTGGCCATTTCCATCGACAGATATATCGCCATCATCAAGCCACTCAATTATCCGATGATGGTGACTAAATTCCGCGCCCGATGCATCGTCGCCTTTGTCTGGGTGTTGTCCTTTCTAATCTGCTCGCCTTCCTTTATTCTGGCCTCGACCCACAAGCCAGAGACAAAGGATGTTCTGGATGTATGCAAGTGCACGCCCTCGCATGCGGGCAATGCCTACATCATCTTCTCGGCAGTCTCCTCCTTCTATCTACCAATGGTCGTGGTCATCTTCGTCTACGTGCGTATCTACGTGGCAGCTCGAGCAGCCACTAAGAGCATCTACTCTGGCATGATGCAAGTCACTGCCAATGCTAACAAGAACACAAAGAACTTCCTCATCAAGAACCCAGCTGCTCTTGGCAACGAGAGAGAGGCCGTTCCTATGCTCAGAGTGCACCGCGGCTCTGGTGTCGTGAATATGAACACTTCCGTGTCCGTCGACAAAACCAGGTTGCAAACCATCTGTGACCATGTAATGCTAATCGAAACCTCCTTTCAGGTCAACTAGACTAAACGGGACGACAGCCAACAATGCTTACTCTGTAAACGGGTGCAGCAAGCGATCAAATAGTGGAGATTCCAGTACAACTCTGGCCAGCATAGCAGATGCGGCAGGGACAGAGAGAAGGGCAGTCCCAACCATGCGAGTCATCAGTGAAAGGGATCAGTCAACCACATCGGAAGACCACGCCGACCAGTCACCAACAGAGTTAGCGCATTTACTCTGCGCTACATCCAAACTTCCATTTTAGGTCAATGATGAATTTACTTCAGATCGCCAACAAGGATGCGGCTGGCACAAATGCGCGAATACGTTACAAACTTTCATGAAGGCGACAAGCAATGTCAAAAGATGGATGGGAAGTCAAAACTCAGTCGCCTGCTCAGAAGAGCTCCCAAGAAGAAAGCCGGAGGTGCTTACGAGAAGCGCCTCTCACTTGAAATCAAGGTGAGCATGAATGGAGAAAACAAGTAGACACGAAGAGAGAGTGAGAAGTGTAATTCAGGCGGCAAAGACAGTGGCCATCGTGACGGGCTGCTTCATCTTCTGCTGGCTCGGCTTCGCTCTCCTCTACGGCTTTAGCATAGAGACGAGTCCAGTACTCTGGTCCATTCTATTCTGGCTCGGCTACCTCAACTCCGCCCTCAATCCCGTCATCTACACCGTCTTCAACCGCGAGTTCCGCATCTGCTTCAAGCGCCTTCTCACTTGTCATCGAGTCAACAACCGCACCGCCACCACCCAAAAAACTGTTCGTTTCCACCAGAACTGTGACCTGTGGGAGACGATGTGATTCAGGAAAGAGGAAGATTTTTTTGTTCTTGAAAAAAGCCAAATTAAGCGAGTTTTCGGATAACATACCATGCGATTAAAACGCATATTGTTGGTCCGAGCATTTGAGCACTGTACCCTCTTTGCAGTGCACAAACAACAACAACTCGTACAACTCAACTATGCGTGTCAGTGTCCAGCAGACAACTTCCAAGAAGCCCACTGCCTCTTCGCCTGCTAATATCGCCCAGCTTCCCAAACTTCCACCCACAGAAGAAACTTCTGATCCACTTATCAATAATTAACATTACCCTAATTATAATGCTACCTCATTTAAAACCATGTGAAATTTAGACAAAAAGAAATCATGCTAGCTTCCGAAATGTATAAGTTATGTTCTGTTATTGAAACCAAATATATCTACATTAATTAATGTGTCCATTGTATGCGGGTAACCCTAGTGACTGTGATTAAAATTCTATTCAATTCATGAATGCAGACATAATGAAGCACAAGCCCAGGAAAATTTTTAGTCCACCCAACATATGACGCAAAACATACGAGAATGCCCAGAAATATATGGCAGACCAGAAAGAAGAAATGAGAGAGTAGGATGGAAGGAGAGGGAATAGGAGGAAAGGAGAGAGAGAGTAGGAAGGAAGGAGAGATAGAGCGAGAGAAGGAGTGGAGAGAGAGTAGAGTGAGTAGAGTAAGAAGAGAAGAGCTCCGGCCGCCCAATGAAAGCTTTACTATAATGTTGGTAGCCTCGTAAGAACGGAATGCAAATATCGCCTCTCGTATTGGCCTGCTCCGAATGGCAGACACTCCCAAGTGGGAAGGATGAATGGCAAAACAAAAAGGGGAAGCAGGAGTTCAAACAACGGCAATATCTTTCAAAAATAACGCACCCTGTTTTCGCACTTTGCAAGCAGCTTTCTCTTGCCGAATTGGTAGATACGCAGCCGCTTCCCCATCCCAATCAGGGCACTTCCTCGGAAATCGTGAATCGCATTCACTACCTAAACACAATCACTGGAGAATACCAATCACAATCATATCTATTATCGGAGTCTCAAGGGAACGCAATGCACGAGGGCAGAGATGCCTATTAAGGATATAGTGAAAGTGGACAGAGTGCACTAACTTCGTCGGTTGGAGTTCTGTGTACGAGATCGAACTTCTCTCCATTAGCAGCGAGAAGGAAGGTGTAGATGCAGCCGCCGCGGTGTCCTGTGGCACATGCCTTTCGTTCTCATACTTCTTCGTTTCTTTTTATATGCAAAACCAATTCTGCCGCAACTGGTTGTTTCATGTTCACTTTAGACTTCGATTTTATATCAGCCACTCTCACGTTCATACAACAAGACAAATGTTAATAAACAAATTCGGTGTTCTTTTCTTTTTTTCAAAATTTGGTAATGTTGAATAAAACCGCTGACCGCTCGGCCGAAGTTTCACTCCAATGCCGCAGCCAACCAGAGCCATGAACATGTCGGGAATCTGCTGGAATTGTACCAGGGCGATGCTGCAATCACACACCATTCTGGTTATAACTGACGGGGCAGGGTTAAGTCTTTAGGAAAGAAAGAGAGCCAACCAGCGGGCTGTCTCGTCCTGGGGAAGCTCGAAGTAAGAGAGAACCTGACCGCTCTTCGCATTCAGAAGCCTCACGGCAGATGCCCACTTGTCTGCACATCACAGCATTCTCACTCCCATCACACAGAGAAAGAAGACTAACTCGGCGCTGCCTTCGGAGATCCGTATACACTTTCATCCAGCTTCGTATTCCTCATCACGTCCGCGATCTCCTTCGCCAGCTCCACTTCTTCCGCATCAACTGCCAACTTTTCAATGTCC